>CAKOAT010163044.1:0-25446 GCA_932364175.1 Eruca vesicaria subsp. sativa | reverse complement strand
TGTATTAATCAAAATTGATGAGATATCCGTAAATATTCATAAATATCCGCAAATATCTATTTATTTTCTGGATATCCGTTTTTCCGGATATCCGTATTTTTCGAAGCAAAGCAAATACCAAAATTAGATATCCGTAACATTCGAAGCAAATTACAAATACCTTAAAAAAACCGGATATCTGATCCGTGCCCACCCCTACAAGTAGCTACGTTAGTGGGGTGATGTAAAGAAATTATCTATCAAAACCGTGGAAAAAGGAGTTACTACTCATTCAGTTTCTAAGTTTTGTCTGCATTAAATACGAAACAATTTGTAAACAGGTACAAAAACTAAAGTGGCCACTATAACTATCACTAGAATTTAAATTCTGACCCGTCTGCTCAGTTTCTCGAATTTTTTTTTTTGGGATAGTGTATCTAAATCTGAGACAGTCTCTCACGTGTCTTCATGGATCTCATTTCTTTCTTTTTTTTTGGTCAAACCTGCAATATTTATTTTTATTCCGTTGAAATTCTACCATTCTTGTCACAGTCCCTTGCAATATTTTCTTTCCTTGTCATTCGAGGATCTCCACTGATTGGTTAGGTGCATTAAATTCTTACTGATGTCAGGCCTGCTACAAAATGAACAATGGCTCTCTAACGACTTTCCTTAGAACTGATACGTGAAACTCATCATAGAAATTTGATAACTGTGATGATAAACCCAAACGATAAAAAAATGCTTATTACACAGTTATAGAATAGAATCCCATGTACTTCAGGTTAAGCTTCTTCATATTTCAAGTTTTGGCTCCTCCTTAAAATGTCATCATTTTTATGTACACTAAATCACTCACCACGAACTCCAAATATATCATGTGTTATCAGCATAACACTTCTGATGGTCATGAACTTCTTCTAACCGACTCTTAAGCATTTTCACTTGCTATACCGTCTCTCAAACCATTGATGGTTCTATACCTCAACGTTCTCACACTTTGGTCTAACATAGTGTTGTGACTTTTGCGAGATAACACTCCATAAATTGTCATCTCAAACACAAGTGACAGTTTTTGTTATAGGCGAACTCTGCCAACAATAGATTCATCCCAATCAAAAACAAAAGTTCTTGAGCATATCCTTTGAATAATCCTCGGTATGCAAATTATAAGCTTTACTTATATAAACATTGGTGTCTAGTGCCTTCTGAAAGCCTTGTCAAAGGATATGCTTTGGCTTAATCGGCATGATGGACTCTACTTATATAAACATTGTGAACTTTATATCCGATCTGACAGCAGTAACATGCACCTCGGTGCAGAGGCTCTAGTAAATATCTTTAACAAATCGTAAAGTTCTTGGAAGTTGAATGAAATCAAACTCCACACATATGGGCTGGCTGTCCATCTCCCACACCCCCTCAATCGGCAGTAAATCTCATTCCGTGCCACGAGTGGTGCGTTAATTTTTTTTATATTTAAAAGATTTGTTTACTGACCCTACAATCACCACTGTTTGAGAATTCAAGACAAGATTATACCGAGTCAAGCCGTTTATCATTACAATAGGTATTAACTAGAAGTGCAGTGATGTATTTATCATTTCAATAGGTGTCAACTAGAAATGTAGTGATGTATGCAACTGAGACACTTTTATAGTCATGTGTTCTTATGACATTACATCAGTAAAAAAAAAAAAAGATGCGATCTTATGAACTATTTAGCTCAAACCCACAAAAAAAAAAAGAACAAAACCGAACGAATCTTAACAAAGAAAGAAAAAACATTTGCTTAGAAACTATTAAACCGAACAAGTGACCTCTCGACCTAAAAAACTAATGTCAGAGTCTTTTGATCTCATCTTCAGGTCAGTTTCTCTGTATCTACCTCTCCGCGCATCAATAACTAAATGTTGTCTGAACGTTGTAATGAACGCCTCTACTCTCTCGTTCAGCTCCTCATTCGATAACCTCCCTGGCTCAAATTCATCTTCTTCTTCATTATAGTCTTTCTTGTGAAGCAAGCAATCTTTCACAGTTTCCTCGAATTCAGGACAAACCATTTTCTTCTCCTCCACGACACAGTTCTTGATCACTTCCTTTGGCTCGACTTCGGGAAGAGCTGGTTCCTCCACCATCCTTATCTTCCTAATCTTCTTTGTCCTTTTCCCTCTCACCATCCTCATTCTACTTCCACGACGAGTCTTGAAATCGTGAGACTCACCGGGAATAGGACGAGTCGACGTGAAGTAAACAGCTAAGAGAACAACGTTGAGTACAAGAAAGACTAAAGAACGCCATTGCTCGATCAAATAAGATACTGAGTAGAAATGTTTTAGACAAGCCATTGAGAGAACAACAAAAGCAGTCAACAACGATGTACACATGTTCTCTTCCTCAACTCTAAGATCTTTCTTCATCTCCATTGTTATCTCTCTTTCTTGATTTGCTATGTTTCTTTCTTCTTTTGGCTTCGATGAAGTTGAGATTCTTTATAAGAAAATTTTCAAGATTCCTGAACAAGAAGGATGGTGGGTCCGAGTGTGGAAGACCAAATGGCGAACATAAAGAACAAAATGAAAAGACAGGAGAACGATGAAGAAGGAGGAGACAAGAACAGGCATGCCCCTCTCTTCCTTCATATCTACTCTTATTATTCCCCAGACATCTTATTATTACTTTTTTTCTCAGGCTTTTCTGATTTTCTTGTTTTCCCTTTTTCTTCCTTTGGGGACCATTTTTCCTTAAAACAATCATTTTCAACTTCCACTATTTGCACCTTTTTTATTTTTTGTTGCAGATTTAATCTATACATCAAAAGAAGATGTTTCAGATTAGTTTTCAGATTGTAGACTTCTTTTTTGCTTCCAGTTATGATAATTATTAACATTTAAATAATTAGCTTGACCTAATACATGCAAATAACTCAGAATGAACAAACATATGTAATACCAAACAATATATATTGACTATTGGGTATATTAAATCTTAGTGAAGAGAAAAAAAAAGAGCAGATTAAGTGTTTGTTACGCAAAGTTATGTTCAATGAGGAACCGCATGCTAATGCAACAATTTTCACAGAAAATGGGGATTATGTAAACGAAATATGTATTTTGTGATATATATGTATATCAAAACATTTGAATATCAGTATGAGTAAGAAAAATAATAATTAGAACACATTACACCTTTACACGCCTGCTGCTCCTCTGTCTTGTTAATTCTTTCATACTAGTGTGGCCCCAAGGTTGCTCGTCTTTCCCAAACACATGCGTTCTCTATTTTGCAAAATGTTCTAATCCCCAAAACAATATATACATATATATAACTAGAACTACACTGGGATGGGAGCTTTTAGTTCAAGTTATTTAACATATATTTTTCATAATTTTTTTAACTAGATCCATTCTGAAAGTTAGAATGTTATAGTAGAGTGTGCTAGGGTATATTTTTCAATCAACAAAAAGTTTAATATTCTAAAGTAGATTCATTTTCTATTCAAAAACAATGAATCTATATTGAAAACCATTGTTTATACAAGTGGGGTTAAGAGGTTTGTCATTCATTGTTTAGTTTTAAAAGAAACATAGTTATCTGAAACGAATTTGATTCCTACTGATAGATGATAGAGAAACGAGATAATATGGAGAGCACCAAGCTTATGAAGTTTCATTCAACTTTTATCCTTTTTAACTACCAATTCACATACTGGTTGTGTGATTCTTCCTCCCTCATGAAACTACTACGGTTAAAAGAGTAATAGTATTAACTTTGGTTCCCTGAGTAAAAAGAAAAATACTCTCCAAGTTCCAATGACTCAAGAACATTGGGTTGTTGTCACAAGTAACCTAGAAAGTTCAAATATAATCTACAAGGTGCCAAAAGAGATAATAAGTACATACTTCTCAGCTAAAGTATTTTAGTTGATATTTATATGTATATGTTCCTAAGTGTTCCCTTGCACAAAGATTAGTCAGTCTACCATCACCTCTCAGACAAGGATTTAAGCTGCACATGACAAAAGTAAGCATCATTTACTGAACACAAATCCAGATGTTATGAGTGTCAATATGCGAACAAAAGTCACAGCTTTAGATGTAAGACACTATAAGATGCAGTTTCGCAGTTGAAAGGAATGTTGTTATATCAGAAAAAATTGGATTGATAAATGCATATTGTCTCTTAAACTCTCAACTAATAAAAGTGTGAAAGACCTTTTAACAAAATTGAATGGACGAAACTATGAAATTACTCACATATGTGGCAACCATGGCTAGTCGTGGGTTTCCTATAGATGGTTCATTTACTTCAAAGTGGATTCAGTTTGGTCTTGAGCTTTGTTTTCTTGATGTTTCCTTGGAAGGTTATTACTATCTTCGTGTATATTTGCAGATCCTCTCTTTCGTTTCCTTTGGAATGTGTACTTCAGAAATCGATTTACATTGGCTCTTGGAGGAGACTCACTGATCTGATCTGATACTACTGCAGTAACTTTAGAGTCAGAATTCAGATTGACCAAATTAGAAGCCGTTTTGGTAGATGGAACCACACTATCTTCTCCACCTTCACAACTTACTAACACCTCCTTACTCTCTACGGACAGATGCGTCTCCATGGAATCTTCGCCATCTGAAGTAGATGTCTTGGAACAAGTAGCATTAGACTGAGACTGACAACAAGGCTTTATAAGCTGATGACTTTGAGTCCTAACCGATTTAGCTTTTGGTTTGCCAAACCTTCTCTTTCTCCTTCTTGCACGAGACTTGCTAGCTTTCTTGATTCCTAATACGTTAGACGGCAGTGTTACCACCTCTGCACTACTAGCTCTAAGAGCAAGAACAAGACATCTTGTGTTTCCCAAAGTGCCAGCTTTTCCTGAGCTCAAGCTTTCTTCACTGTTCTTTTCAGTCGTGACTTCTTGCTCCTCTTCATCTGCAGAAGAAGATGATTTCCTCTCCAGAACTATCCTTTCCAAAGCATGGATCCTTTGTGTACAACCATTTCTAGACAGCTCAAGCTTTTTGATTCTGATATCACCATCCAACTCCGACTCACAAACATCGTTTCCCATCACAGTATCAACCACACTTAACTCGTCGATATGCTTTTCATCATTTTCACATTCAACAACATGTGTCTTGAGAGAGAAGCACGTATCTGCAACCTCTTGATCATAAGGTTTCAAACTTTCAAGAACAACCTTTTGAGCAGAAACCGTTTCTTCTTCATGGTTCACAATGTTTCTTTCCTGCGACTCAGAAGCTTTTGCTTTCTCCAAATTTTCACATTCAACATCATGTAATGAGCTACTATCCTCTTCACCAGGGTTCACACTTTCAAGAACAACCTCTAGATCAACATTCTGAGCAGAAACCATTTCTTCTTCCATGTTCACAAGGTTCCTTTCCTGGGACTCGGAAGCCTTAGCTTTCTCCAAATCTTCGTCATTTTGACATTCAACATCATGCAATGAGCTATGATCCTCTTGATTAAGGTTCACATTTTCAATAACAACCTCTTGATCAACATTGTGAACAGAAACCATCTCTTCTTCCATGTTCACAACGTTCTGTTCCTGTGACTTATAGGCCTGTAAAGTATCAACCACACTTAGCCCGTCAAACTGCTTTTCCTCATTTTCACATTCAACATCATGAAATGAGCTACGATCCTCTCGATCAGGAACCAAGCTTTCAAGAACAACCTCTGGATGAACCTTGTCAGCAGAAACCATTTCTTCGTCCATGTTCACAAGGTTCCTCTCCTGCGACTCAGAAGCCTTTGCTTTCTTCAAATCTCCACATTCATCATCATGCAATGAGCTATGATCATCTTGATCAGGGTTCACACTTTCAAGAACAACCTCTGGAACAACCTTTTCAACAGAAACCATTTCTTCTTCCATGTTCACAACGTTCTGTTCCTGCAACTCATATGCCTGTAAAGTATCAACCACACTTAACCCGTCAAGATGCTTTTCCTCATTTTCACATTCAACATCATCATGCAATGAGCTACGATCCTCTTGATCAGGAACCAAGCTTTCAAGAACAACCTCTTGATGAACAGAAACAGTTTCTTCTTCTTCAATGTTCACAAAGTTCCGTTCCTGAGACTGAAAAGCCTTAGCTTTCTCCAATCTATCTCTAACCCATGTAACCTCAGACCTAAGGTCAGTAATAATATCCTCAGCCTCATGAAGCTGAGCTTCAAGCAAATCAATCTGTCGTTGCTTGTTTGCTGATATAACATCTGCTTCAATTGTCTGCTAATATAAGTTTGAGTCAGTGAATAACAAAGCACAAAAAAAGAAAGCAACTTAAGCTAACATTCCCAATGTTAAAGATTGTTTCATTTTTTGAAGCAGAACAATAACCTTAGCAGCAATCATATGTTTCAATCGGACAAGCAGACGAAGAGCTTCCCCTTTCGTTTCCGAGAGATCGTGGTGAAACCGAGCTGATCTTCTGTCGGAAACCATAACCCTAGCCGCTGATTCTTTCGCCGTGTTTAGGACAATCTCCGTGTAAGCTTTCTTCAATTCTGTCGTTTTCTGCCACACACAAAAAGAAACACGAAGCGCGCGATTAAAAAAATAATGGCACAAAACCAAGATAGTTAAAACATCAATGGAGAAGGAAAGCATAAAAGTTTTGTTTACATCGGACTCTCCCATGGAGATGGTGGTCGTATAGTTTTCTCCCGCCGAAGAGAAGAAAACTCGGTAGACAGACACAAAAAGGAAATAAATGTTTCGTCTTTCACCGGTCGGTTAGGAACTGACATTGCTCTTTGTTAAATTACAGTTTCGTCCTTTCGCGATCTTGGAACCGGGCAAAACGGGGTGATTTATTGGGCTCGGTTATTCATAAGAGAATTGGCCTTAAAACTTATAGAAAAAAGATTATTACCCTTTTGAGATTTTGAGAAGAGCTTGTCTTCTCTAGTGATGACCACAACCTGTAGAGTGTAGATTATATCCAAGTAGTCCATAAATCGAGGCCGACCGGTCATAAAAATCGAGTTTGCTGAGGGTTGTACTACTTGAACGCAGATTAGTAATAATTTTAAAAATTAAGACTTTTGATGAAAATATAAATTTTATAACTTAAACACACAAATATTTTCCCGTTTAGCATCTCCATTCTTCTCCCCTTCTCACCATCCAGAGACTATAATGCCTAAAACAGAGAAGCCTTTTAATCATATTGTTGGAGATATCTTTCAGTTAACATCATTCGAAATCTCTAGAAATCAAATAAGATTTAGAAAAAGGTTTTAAAACTTTTTTTTACAAGAACAACATTGTATTCATCTAATATTAAAATACTAAAATAAGTCACTAGCTCAAGAACAACAAAAAAGAGAGACTGCAAAAACAAATCCACACATCAAATTCAAAAGTAGTTTAATCTAAGTTAATTCATGTTTGAACAAGGCTCTGTAGATTCAGAACAAAGTTTTAACCTAGAATGCTAATATAATCTAACTCAGATGCTGAGAGAATAATCTCCTAGGATACCTTGAGATGCTCCACTGTTGTGAGAGTAGTTATTAACGTTCATCTCAATTGAAATTTCTTTCATTGAGTTTGTTTAGCATCACCAAAACAATCACATTAACGTGATCTTTACATGTTAGTTGAGTTCATGCGTAGGAAAAATAGTAACTTCCATTTCTTGATCATCCAAATCTTCCTCTACTCCATGAATGTTAACTTCATATGAAGAATGATACAGACGGAACCCTCCTTCCTCTTTCATGATTGGTTTCAACACCCTCCTTTGATGCATTTCTAGTTCTTTTTCTCTCTCTCTCTTACAATTACCAGGGGAATTGGACGATTCTGCGTTCCCGTTTGTTCAATAAAAAGAATCTTTACTACCTCGAAATAGATTAAGGAAGGTTCAAACTCTTATTGCATGTTAATACCGTCCGATCTTGTTTGATTGAAAAATTGTCCAAAAAAGAAAAGCCATCAAAAGGCCTAAGTCCATATAACCTCGGCTCACCCAAATCAAGTTCATTGGTCTTTACCCATCCAAAGGATTCGAAACAAGTCAATCATGCTATCCTTACCTTTCAACCAATCGACGAATCATGCTATTGATTGGTTTCAACTTCAGTTTCATGTTCGGTTGGCCATTGTTTCTTCTTTGTGTTTTCAATAAGACCACATTCAGATACAACAACAAAAATGTATAGCAAAGACTGATATTGTCGGAAGTGACTGAGAATAACAACAAACAAGAAAAAGATCAAAGGAAACATCTGGAATATAGTAATTTCTGTTGAATTGAAAATACATTAATCATGAAGAAAATACCTGAAGCTTTATAAAAACTAATTTAAAGAAAATTTGTGTCTATAACCATAAACAAATTCACAAATACACTATCTAACCAAAAACATATTTTTTTTTCATTTTTTTTCTATCTTTCTTTAACTTCTCACTAAAAATCTAACTATTCTTTTTTTTTTGGTTATTTGGCAAATAAATCCACAAATCAAACTTAAGCAAATAAATTAGAGCGTGAGGATCCGCTTTGATTAAGCTTGAAACACTACAAAATCACTTAAACACCCAAGAGATCCAACTAAGCAGAATGAACATAGATCTATATATTTAAAAAAATATATCTATATGAATCAAAATTATATTACAAATAAAAAAAATATGATTCAACTTTTCCTCTGAATAATATTAAGGCTCTGAATAGAAAAAATGGATCAAACATTACGGTTTTAGCTGATCAAATCTCTATAATATTATTTGAGAAGTCAGTTTCCTACATGTCGCGCTCACGTTAATTCTCGCGATGGTTGATTACATAGATACCCTTAATGAATTGTTAGATTTTAAAATTATTATTTTTTTTTACCTTTTTCCAAATAACAGATATAATAAAAAAAGAAATATTTCTAAAATTTAAAAACGAAAATATATGTATATAATATGACTTTATTAAAAAGGAAAGTTCACAAAATAGTAATACCTCCATTAATTAATATTTTTAAATAACATAAAATATATTTTCAAAATAATAAAAATATATATGTTCATGAAAATTCAAAAAATTATAAGTTACACTTTATTTTCTAATATTATTTAGAAATCAACATATAATTTGATAAATATTATGAAACTACATGTATATTTAAGCGATAAATTAAACTAATTTGATTTGACTTAACTAAAATAAAGAGTAAATAAATATTATAAAAATACATATATATTTAAGATAAATAAAACTAATTTGACTTGACTTAACTAAAATAAAAAAAAAATTATACTTCAATTTTAATTTAAAAATATTTTTAACTCAATATACTCAAAAAATGAATGACTCGACTAATCTACTTTATATCCAAAATTAAACATCTAACTACAATAAGAACATATAATTTATAATAATAATAATAATAATAATAATAATAATTTATTTAATTTTATACATATAAATATTATTTGAGAAGTCAGTTTCCTACGTGTCGCGCTCACGTTAATTCTCGCGATGGTTGATTACATAGATACCCTTAATGAATTGTTAGATTTTAAAATTTTTTTTTTTTTTTTTACCTTTTTCCAAATAACAGATATAATAAAAAAAAGAAATATTTCTAAAATTTAAAAACGAAAATACATGTATATAATATGACTTTATTAAAAAGGAAAGTTCACAAAATAGTAATACCTCCATTAATTAATATTTTTAAATAACATAAAATATATTTTCAAAATAATAAAAATATATATGCTCATGAAAATTCAAAAAAAATTATAAGTTACACTTTCTTTTCTAATATTATTTAGAAATCAACATATAATTTGATAAATATTATGAAAATACATGTATATTTAAGCGATAAATTAAACTAATTTGATTTGACTTAACTAAAATAAAGAGCAAATAAATATTATAAAAATACATATATATTTAAGATAAATAAAACTAATTTGATTTGACTTAACTAAAAAAAAAAGAAATTATACTTCAATTTTAATTTAAAAATATTTTTTACTCATTATACTCAAAAAAAAAAATGAATGACTCGACTAATCTACTTTATATCCAAAATTAAACATCTAACTACAGTAAGAACATATAATTTATAATAATAATAATAATAATAATTTATTTAATTTTATACATATAAGTTAGAGGTTAACTCAAAGCATATTAAAAAGAAAAAAAATATTAACCAATTACAAATTATTCTTTTGTAGAATTTATATGTATGCATGAGACTTCAAAATATTATCATTATATTAATTTATGTAATTTTGAATCAAACACTTCAGCTTATTATTTATTTCATTTTAAGCACAATATATATTAAGTCATATAGAATTTAACTATAATATATTTACATATCTAAGAATATATTAACGTATCTAAGATAATAACCAACCAAAATGAAAATAAGAAAATTAATCAATGTGTTATTATATTTAGAATAGAAAATATTATAGCTGAATTCGAAAAATAGATATTATCTAATATACCAAATTGATAACCAAACCGACTATTGATCCAAAAAATAATTAAGCCGGTAATAATATATTCAAAGTCATATGTATAATTAGAATAATATAATATTTATTAATATAAATTTATTCAAAACTAAAACTAAATATCAATCAATTATTATAAAATTTTATTTTTATGAATATTCCTATCCGTGCATGAGCACGGGAAAATCACCTAGTGGAATAAAAATGGATTAAGCAAATTTAAAAATAAAAGAATAGTTCAAACGGATATAGCAGTGTAAAATATATGTTTGAATGTTGAATTCAATAAAAAAACAGTCTGAAATACTGTATAAATTAAACGTATATATAATGTTATATTATTCATTATGAAAATTTTAAAATAATGTATAAGTGTTATAAATAAATAATTTATTATGTAGAGTGAAACTAGAAGAAACATTCCTTTTCACTCTCGCCCACCGTGAGGTAAGATGAAGATGTTGAAGTGTTCTTTAACTTGATGATGCTTTGAAACATTAAATTAAAAATGAATGACTAATCAAAGTCGACGACTAATCTAATCCTTGCGACGACCGTTCAACACGTCAGCCTTTGTCTCTCTCTCTCTCTCTCGCTCTCAGTCTCTCTCTCTGCAACTTCATTCGCAGAAACAAAAGAAAAGACTTTAAATTCTAATCCAAACCAAGTTGGAGAAACCTCTGAACCCTTCTTCCATGGAGATCATCAGCTCAAATCCAAGAAACCTGCTTCCTTTCTTCGTCTGCATCATCCTCCTCTGCTATTCTCCTGCTATGGCAGCTGACGAAGAAGACATAAGATGCTTACAAGGAATCCAAACCTCTCTCACCGACCCTCAAGGCCATCTCAAATCATGGAACTTCAAAAACACCACCGTCGGATTCCTCTGTAACTTCGTCGGCGTTTCTTGCTGGAACAATCAAGAAAACAGAGTCCTCAATCTCGAGCTCAGAGACATGTCTTTATCAGGTCAAATCCCTGAGTCTCTTCACTTCTGTGGAAGCTTACAGAAGCTAGACCTCTCTAACAATCGATTAACCGGTGAAATCCCTCGCCAACTCTGTTCTTGGTTACCCTTTTTAGTCTCTCTTGATCTGTCTAACAATGAGTTAAACGGTGAGATTCCTCCTGAGTTAGCAGAGTGTAGGTTCCTTAACTCTTTGATTCTGTCTGATAACCGGTTATCTGGTCAAATCCCGGTTCAGTTCTCGTCTCTAGGGAGGTTAAGGGAGTTCTCTGTGGCTAACAACAACCTCAGTGGTCGCATTCCATCTTTCTTTGCCTCACCCAGTTACTCCTCTCTAGGGAAGTTCTCTGTTTCCAACAATGATCTCACCGGTCGCATCCCTTCTTTCTTTACCTCACCGAGTTACTATTTCAATGGGAACAAAGGTCTTTGCGGTCGTCCTTTGTCTTCTCCCTGTAGAGGGTTAAGCAAGAAGAATCTGGTGATTATAATAGCAGCTGGTGTGTTTGGTTTTGCTGCTTCGATGTTGTTGGCTTTTGGTGTTTGGTGGTATTACCATTTAAAGCAGACAAGCAGTTTAATACAAGGAGGAGAAGGAGGAGGAGTTAGTAGTTTGGCGCAGAGACTTAGAATCCATAAGCTTGTTCAGGTCTCTTTGTTTCAAAAGCCTTTGGTTAAGGTTAAGTTCGGTGACTTGATGTCTGCTACTAATTACTTCAGCTCTGAGAATATTATCGCTACGACTAGGACGGGGACAACGTATAAGGCGGTTCTTCCCGATGGCTCGGCGCTCGCGGTGAAGCATTTGAGTAATTGTAAGCTCGAGGAGAAGGAGTTTGGTTACGAGATGAATCAGTTGTGGGAGCTGCGTCACCCTAACTTAGCACCACTTCTTGGTTTCTGCCTTGTGGAAGAAGAGAAGTTTCTTGTTTACAAGTACATGTTTAATGGGACGCTGAAGAGGCTGATGGAGTCTAATTTAGATTGGTCTACTCGGTTTAGGATCGGTTTAGGTGCTGCAAGGGGTTTAGCTTGGCTTCACCATGGATGTAACCCACCGATACTTCACCGAAACGTTTGTTCAAGTGTGATTCTCATCGACGAAGATTTCGACGCAAGGATTGTAGATTCAGGGCTTGCAAAGTTTATGAACGAGAGCAGTTTAATGATGAGTGGTGGTTTTGGAGGGTTTGGTTATGTAGCTCCTGAGTATTTCGACACAATGGTGGCTTCGTTAAAAGGTGATGTGTATGGTCTTGGTGTTGTCCTGTTGGAGTTGGCTACAGGGGTTAAAGCTCTTGGAGGTGAAGGTTTCAAAGGGACTTTGGTTGATTGGGTGAAACAGCTTGGAAGATCGGGGAGATTGGTTGATGCATTTGATGAAGACATTAGAGGGAAAGGACATGATGAAGAGATCTTGAAGTTTGTTGAGGTTGCTTGTCACTGTGTGGCTTCAAGGCCTAAAGAGAGATGGTCTATGTTTCAGGTGTATCAGTCACTGAAAGCTGTGGCTGAGAAACAAGGCTACTCGTTCACAGAACAAGATGATGACTTCCCTTTGATTTTTGAGACACAAGAGAACAAGTAAAATTCTTATGGGAGACCTGTGATGGCCAGGATTTAGAGGATTACTGCCAAGTTAGATGAAGATGTATTTGTAGACTATGTTTAATGTAAAAAAAACAGGTGTATATGCTATGTGTTCGTTCTGTCAAAGTCTTAAAGAAATGATATGTGACTTGGGTGTTTTAACTGATCAAGAACTAAATTCTGAAGAGTAACTGTTAAAGGAGTTTAAAACATGGGTTTAAGAGTGACAAAACAAATTTTCACTTGTTTTCTTTTAAGAACAAAAGGAAGGATCTGTGTCCCATGCAGAACAGGATAAAGAGTGTTTTTATCTGCAGAATCTTACTTTAGGGTCTGCTTCTCGATACAGTCAAAATCAATCTCAGAGAAAGAAGTTAAAGAACGCAAGAAAGAGAGAGGTTTTGCATATATGCTCTCACTCCTTTTGTATTCCCCTTTGTCAGATTCCCAAAGTTCAGAAGAACCCAAAAATGAAAATAGATGTGATTCTAAAGTTGTACAAGGACATGCTTTTTTTATTAAGTAGCAGACATCATGGAATATTTAAGCTGTTGTAGTGGTAAAAGATATATTACTAAGGCATATAATATTAAATATAAATCAGTAATTTAAGGAGGGAAATGAGTTCTTGAAAACAGAGCAACTTTAGTTGATGGTTTGCTTTTTTTAGCAGATGAAACACAAAAGCAAACTTTAAATTAAATATATTTGAAAAGAAAAAGGTAAAGACTAAAAAGAGGAAAGCAAGAGATATGAAGCCTATGATTAATACAAAATGCTATTACAAAACCCTACAAAGCCCTGAAAAAAAGTCTTAATATCAGCCTCAATCTTCACTTCTAAAAGTGTTCAATCTTCAGACACATTGTTCCCAAAAAGGAAAAGAGAGCAAAGAATTCACCTTCCATTATGGCAAGAAGAGAGACTTCATCTTTGCAAAACAGAGCAATGTTTAACAAGAAGAGACTTCTATCTTTGGAAAAAAGGTAGCCTCTTGACGTTGAAACGCAATTGAGAGGTCACGTAATTCACTATGTGAAACTGAAAACAGACCAAGGCCACATGAGATTAACATTATAGTTTACATGAAAAAATATATATATAGAAAAGTTTGCATACCATAGGCGTTGTATATATTGGAGCTAAAATCATACTCGTGGTGGCAGTCTTGAAGTTCTTGCTTTCCTGAAGAAATAATTTTGAAAACAAAAAGCTCAGTAAAGTTGAGTTCTCCCCTGCAGTAGAACTTTAACTAAAGTGGTCAAGTTCTTCAGAAGTGCCTTTAGTTACCATAAAGCATAGAAATTAGAGAAAGAAGCTGCTTTTACTAAAACATGATTAAAATTAGACACACTGAAAAGAAGCAAAGAACAAGAATTCTGCAGTTAGTAATTATCTTTCTAGAAACCAGTGATTATCGGTATCTGTGTAAAGTTACATCCAAACAAATCTTGAATTGAGCAAAAAGATAATACTAGAAGATTCTCAAAAGCCTTGATCTCTAATAGCAAAACTCAAAGAAGCAAATGTAAAAAAAAAAAGATTGAAGTTAGAGAGAAGATGAGAACCTGTTGTGGATAGGATCAGGTCCATTTGGAACTTTACGCTTGCTCTCATGAAACAGATTACCACTAAACCGCAAATTCTTAACCTTTTCTGTTGATGGAACACTTGTTGCAGAGTTTGCTAAGATACCGACAAGAAGAAACACAATAATACTCAGAGACACAACAACAGCTCTAATCCCATTTCCACCCATACTCCAAACCTAATGTCCCTACAGATTTCTGTTCAACATGAAAAACTGACCAACCAAACCAAAGAATAAACTGAGCAGAACATCCATGAAGTTGGTGGAAGCGACTGTCACATAAATAGAGGGAGAGATCTTTGGACAGAAGAGGCTAAAAAAAAGGGGAAAGCGAAATGGGAAGCAAAAAAACAAGCTTGTAAGTTGTTTTTATATACCTTTGGAAGACAAATCCGTGATTGGTCTTATTTAAAGATGAAACACACAAAGCAATAGTATACATAATACATACGTAGGTGTCCACGTAGAGAAGAAAAAAGAAGCACGAGGGAGATAAAGCTATGAAAAACATAATCTTTACGTAACATATGGGCCCTTCAAGTACCTTTTTTTCTTTGCTTTGATTTGTGAGTTTTCATGCAGGCAAACCGTTGGGGACCTCACAAGCTTCCTCTAAACATATATATTAAGCCATTATAAAGCAATAGTATAGTGTTACCTTTTGTGACTGAATATTAGCAAGCCTACTTACTTTCCTTACCACTATCTTAAATCGCTTAAGATGTTTCCTTTTAACAATAAGATAATCAAAACAAACCTGTGTAAAAGGAGCTAAAGCTGCAACTTTCTTCCTTGTTAAGTATTCTCTCCTTATCAAGACCCAATTAGCAGAAAAGAAATGCATGCTTCTTCTGGTGATCTTCACCATTTGAAGATAGAATGAAAACTTGCAAGGGTACTTACTAAACAATACCTCAAAGGGTACTTACTAAACAATAGATCAAAGCAAATGATATGATAAACTATATATTTACCAAAAAGAACAAGAATTAGAAACATATCCAAATTGTAAAGAAAAGAATACATATCTGATTGACAGCTAGGGAAGATTGAGTCAGTTTGTTTCCATGTCACAAGCAAACTTCCTTTTGGCCTTGGTTTGGTGGGATAGAGAAGCTTGCCTTGTAACATAGTAAAGCCAAAAATTAAAACAGACGTGGCCCTACAATTTTCTTACTATATATATGTTTCCCCTACTTTATTCAGGATGAGGATGGTGTCCTTCTAGTATTGATTCTTACAGGGATTTTGTGACCAAAGCCATCCCAATATTTCCCTCTAGAGATTTCAAGTAACATGCTCTATAGAAGAGTTATTTACCAAAGTAGAATAAATTAGAAACAAGGGAGGAAGGATTCCCACACATACCTCAGTTGCGTCACTTTCATAAAGGTTTTGTTTAAGTTAGAGGAAATGCTTAGGATGCTTATTGATGTATATCATACATTATATATAGAAATGATATGTACCAAGTTGCTCTCTCACGCATAAGGGGGTCAAAAGAAGCCATATGTAATGGGAAAAAGAGAAAACTCTAACTGATATCATATCCCAAAGTGTGTTACAACTATATTTCTGCTTCACAAACAAATAGGGGACATACACTCCATTACCGAATTTAGAAAATCATAAGATTGCAACTTTCTCCATCTTAGGAATTGGCAACAAACAAAATGGCAATTACAAACGCACCTGCAAAAATATACCCTGAGACAGTAAGAGAATGCGACAGGAAGAGCCGGAAATGATCTTGTATCATATGGCAGAAGCATCTCAACTCTCAAACTCTCAAATTTAGCATCACCTAAAACAAGTTACTCTAGTATTAGAAGGTTGGAACAAACTATAGCTCTTTAATCCCAGCCTCTGTTCAATGCCTTTAAACTAGAAAAAGGCTGCTGAGATTCACGATTTTCTTGGCTTTTGAGCCCATTTTGGTCCATATATTGCCAGATGTGTCCGGCCAAACCTTCTATCAGTCATCTGTATAAAAAATTCTCTAATCAAAATTAATTCAACCCCATTTCATCACACAACCAGCAAGGGAAATGGTTACCTTTTCAAGGCATCCACATGAATCGAGCATTGTGGTTCGTGAAGGGTACTCAACCACCTAGATCAGAACACGTCCAGGTGCACATGAGCAATACATGGTGACACAAAACACTTATAAGATGGTTTAAGAATGAAAATACATATCTACTCACAATAAATGTATTCTCGCCAATTGCTGCTGACTTAGAAATCTGATCCATCAGAACCGCATAATCAACCTCCATGTACGGTGGTGTAACGCTGATATAATCAAATGCTCCATCCTTACCTGATAGTAACAACATACTATTAAAAAGCTGAAGTTTGCAAAAGTAATAACATCTTTAAGACAAAGACATGCCTACTAATTTATCAGCACGTTCCAAGAAGTTTTCGACACGAGCAGTGTGTATAACCGAATCTTCAACAAACCCAGTGTGTTCCAAGTTTGGTTGTAGAACATTTGAAACAACCCAAGGATCCATCTCAACAAAGTGTGCCTATGAAGAACCAAGTCAAACCCTGTTATCAAAACAAGATCATACAAAACAACTTCTGCCATTACAGTTTTATTTATTTATTGTTGCTACCTCAGAACATCCTCGGCTGATTGCTTCGATTCCAACGGATCCTGTACCACTGTACAAATCCAACCACCTCCCAGGACGTAAAGACGTTGGACAACCACCAGCTGCCTATACAGAAAGCGTTAGAATCAGTCCTGGAATGTTCATCACACAAAAACAGTGAAATCACTAATCTCAGATGATAGGATAAGCTCCATTACTCTTTGCTGTTACCTGGAGAATTCCAAAAGCTGCACCTTTGACAACTTCCATCATAGGTCTAACATCCATTCCCTTAAGAGAAAGCAACTTCTTCCGTTTCGCCGTTCCTGCAAGAACCTAAAACAACTCCACACACTGAAACAATCAAACAACACAAACCGCCCAAAATGCTTTAAATGCACACCTGAAGTAACCTATGAGTTGTTCTTGGCTGTACAACAACTTCTTCCTCTTTTTGACTATTCCTCCCACTCCTTTCCTCCTCTTTTCTTCTCGTCTTCTACAATATGTATATTGAAATAACCCAACAGCAAGTCAGCAACTTTCCACAACTAACATCTTTACAAGATAAGAAGTGAGAAACACAGTAAAATGAGCAATGGACCTTGGATTGAGAGGAAAACTCATTAGCATCATAACCATATCGTTCCAGCAGCAACTTCTTATCCTCGCTTGCCAAACCTGTTCCTATATCTAATTTCAACAAAGACATGAACTGAGAAAAGTGTGAACAAAGGAAATCTATATGTATGGTTATTGAAAGGAACAAACTTTCACACTTTTACGGCTTGAGACGACGGTGACGACGGGTTTCCGAGTACGGAGTGGAGTAGAGACCCTGAAGACGTGAACTTTGGGGAAAGAAGAGTAGGAAACGCCCAGATTCTTACTCATGTCGATGTTGTTTCTTAGTGGAGAGACTATGGGAGAAGATAACACGAGCGCCATAGCTCTAAAGGTTTCGACTTTGGAGCTCGCAAGTTGCAAATACGCAAAGAGCTTCTCTGTAGCAAGCAAACACAAAGAATGTGTTGGATAGGAATAAAGTTAAACCTCTACTCCAGCCAGAGGGTCCTTGCTCCATCAAATAGGTACTGTAACTTGTTTCAGCTATGTATGTTTAGAAACCAAAACGGTACTTCTTTTTTTAATGATTAGGAAGTTCTTGGCTCGAAGATCAGTACATAATTCAAATCATGTTAAATTAATTTCCTTTAAATTAACCTTAGATCCACGAGTTTTAGCCACTAGACTAATTCCAAGTTGGTCGCTGAAACATAATTGGATTCCAAGAAACTTGATAAAGAGAAGAGATAAACTTATTGAAAAACCAAGTTTTAAGCTATAAGAGAAGAAGCAACAACAATAACAAAAGGAAGAATCTAATAATCGAAATCATTCAAGAGTTGAGGAAACTGTGACAGCATTTCTTGGTCCTTATCCAATATCTCATCCACAAAGGAGCTTGCGGGATGGCACGTTCCTGAGACCTTGGAAGCAATATTCTGAGAGCTGCTTTCACCTTGAGTGTTGAAGTTTTCATTCTTGTTAAAAGTGATGTTGCTAGTAGCTGAGGACCCCACAACTTGTGTCTGAGAACTCAGAGGTAGAACCGGATCCGAGAGAAGATAATCACTCCAGCTGAATGTAGTAACCGGTGCTTGTCCCCCTTGGTTTGGCTGTGTGATACTAGCAGAAGAAGATGAGGAAGAACATGAAGATGTGGCTCCATTGAGTGGATGGTTTGAATGGTTAGTGAAATGGAATGCAGTTTGGAATTCAGATGAAGTGGGATTGGTAAAGATCATAGGAGAGTTGTGATAACTCTCATGGCTTGTTGTGTTCCTGATCATTTCCCAGGCTGAGTTGGATTGTGTGAGTATAGAGTTGTTAGATGGTTCTGTTTTGAAGTTTCTGAGGAAAGGTTCAGATGAGTTTCCATGGCCACTTATGTTTCTGAACTCTGTTAGTAGCTGAGAAACAGGTTTGTGAGTCACAGGATCTATCCCCATTTTCACCAGCCTCTTCTTCAGCTTTGTGTTCCAATGGTTCTTCACATCGTTGTCTGTCCTTCCTGGAAGCTTTCTCGCAATTGAAGACCACCTGAGAGCATCAGAGATTGTTATTTTTATTACCAATGATAAGTTGATAAATTCTTGTCATTGTTTAAAGAAGTTAGTTAGCAATTAGGTATCTTCTTTACCTGCTGCCAATGACTCTGTGACACTGAATGATAAGCTCTTCTTCTTGGGGAGAGAAGCTGTCATGTTTAAGGTCAGGTCTTAAGTAATTAGTCCATCTCAATCTACAGCTCTTTCCACATCGATTCAGACCTGCTACCAAAATAAATAAAAATTAAACTCAGACATGTACAATGAGACTTCTTACAAGAAAGGAGACTTATGAACAAGACCTGCTTTTTTGGGGATCAAACTCCAGTTTCCTACACCATGGATTGCAACATAAGCGAGGATCTTAGCATCTTCTTCTGCAGTCCATAGACCTTTCTTGACATTGGATTTGTCACAACACGGAGGCCTTCCCATCCTTGTGGGTTATTCAGACACAAGAGAGAAGAAGCAGAAGAAGATGCTGAGAAATGTCTGAGACTTTATGGAAATAGAATGATGCAATGCAAAAGCACTGAGACATGTCTAGAGAGAGAAATAGAAGGTGAGGATTTCATGCTTGGAGGCTCCTTGTTAACGGTAATTGCATGATTGTTACACTTCATTAGAAATATAAGAGTTTCTATGTGCATGACGTAGTTTAGACAACTATCATCTCATGTACAACTACATCATGTTTATTATTAATACATAACTCAGTTATCATGTATTCCTTGCTTGTGTTTGAAGATAGAAAATAAACTAAACATGAAACCAGAAGCTTATTAAGAAGATGAGTAACATAGCATCATAATTATTCTTTATAGTATTTGTTCAAAACATTTTTCCTTTATATAGACCAAAGGTTTCTCTACCCACAAAAATTTTGTAATCTTTTGATAAGAGCTTTGATTTTTACTTGGTTCTTAAGATGAGCAAGCTTTGCAGCTCTTTCTGCAATATCCCTGGTCTGTTTCTGAACCAACCATGTACGTTGGATTCTTCTGACACTCCCCTGCCTTTGCCCATTTCTCGCAGCTCTCGTTCTCGTCCACACACCCAGTTGTCCTGGAAACCGGTATTTCGAACGACTTCACATGAATCCATTTAGTTGCTGACCATTTCTCTCCCTCAACCACTGGACAGCTTCCATGTAAGCTGCTAGAATCTGTTGTTGCATTCGGATGAAGATTGAAGAAGAGCAATGCGTCCCCTTTCATCGGTTTCACTGCAAAGATACACACTCAGATAGTGCAATACTGAAGAATACAGAGTACACTAGTACTCTACTTGTGCATATATCAGACTATACATATGGTGTTTTTTTTACCTGCATAACCTTGTTTTGCACATTGGGTCCAGGTATCGTCTTTGGGTTGAGCTGTTGCTCCCTTTAAGAATGTATGATGAACATGTTCAAATGAGGCCACACAAGAAATGAAATCCAAAGCTTAGGTTAGAATTCATTATTACCTTCCACATGGGAAAGACTGTTTCTCCACCCTTTTTGACGTTGGACAAGTACATCAATACAGTGGCGATCCGATGACCACCGTGCTCTTGGTTTACTTGGTCGTGAAAGAAGTCAAAATGCGGTTCATATTTCTGACCATTCTCGTAGTGCAGTATTTGCATGGACTCACCATTTTCTGATAGACAACACATGTAAATAAAAGAGGAAGAGATGAGTGTTTTTCTGCAACTAAAGATAGAGTAAGAAAAGTATACATGGCTCAGACAATACCCTCGGGAAGAAAAGTCCACGCAGCAAGTTTAGCCTCGACATTAGCTACAATATCATCCTACACAGACGCAAAATTTTATCATTCATGCTTTCAAAGGGTCAACAATCAGTGAAGCACACAAAACCTATAGCAAACATCCACATTTGGATTTAGCTACTTTGTCTAACAGCAGAAGATGAGCATCCTAGATACTGTTAATTGGTGGTATTAGTAACAGAGAACTAGTCTGCCTAGCCAGTGAAGTAAGCTAGCGAAATTTGAATGCATACAAAAGCAAGATTAGATCTCAGAAAAAAAAAAGCATGATAAATTCAACTGATTGCACAAAAAATATCCAGACTAAAAACCAGAGCTTCTTCTAACAGGCCATCGGAACCTTAACAGAACAGAAGCTCACCTGTCTTTTGGAGAGAAACATTCCAGAACTAGTGCGAACTTCACTTTCCACGCTCTCACCTGAATCATTATCAGCAACCATTGACTTCTCAAGCTTCCCTTTCGCCTAAAAACATATCGAAATCCAAATAAAATATCTGAACTCAGTCACACAGTCTCATAACATTCCATGATCATCACTAACTTAAGTTCTCAAACAAAACAAAACAATCAACAAGATGGCTGATTTGATAGTACCAAGTTGATGAAATGATCACATTCTTCATCTGTTAAAAGCCCCTTGTACAAAAACGCCCTGCAGAAAACCATCACATACTTACTCAGATCATCAAAACAATCAAAACCAAAAGTCTTTTCCTTTTTTTGAGCAAAAGCAACAAACAAACAAAACCTAGGAGTCCAAGAGAGCTGAGTGACACGACTTGGATCAATAACTAGAGACGAACCACTCCTCTTCTGCTTTATCACAGTCCCTTCTCTGCCCCCACCACAATTAATTAAAAAAAAAACAAATCTTTATCAGTCAAAAGACTCAAAACCAATGCGAAAGAATATCATCGTGAGAGAGAGAGAGTCAACGTTACCTATAACTACTACTCCACAATCTGATGGAAGCAGACGAAATTAGAGGGAAAATCAGAGTAAGACATAGTGAAAATGCGAGAAAATTTCGAGAATCCATTTTTCTCTGAGAAAAGAGAAGACTTTTTTTTTAGGTGGCGAAGACGAGACGTTTGTTAATAATGAAATTTTGTATTCTTCTCAATTCTCAGTCCCTCAACTATATTATTGTTTTAAATTTGACTCCCGTTGTTTTGTGATCTTACAATTTCATCCCCTTTTTGTAAAGTATTAAATGACGGTAGCGCCAACTGTATTTTTCTCCCTTCTTTTTTTTTTAATTCGCTTTGACTAGATTCTTTAACTCGAAGGCAGTAGTACCACCGACGATGTAAATGGCGATAGTACGGACGGATGTACGGCTTCTCGTGCCGGCAACTTTTTCACCTGAAAATAACAGATCTCCATAGCCCTTCCCTCACTGATTCTTCCCCATCATCTCTCTCTCTTAGCAGCTGTAGAGTTTGGGGGAGATCTGGGAATTTAGTCACCAAAACCCTTATTTTCTTCTTCTCCATATCTGGTGGTCATCTTGCTGAAAACCTTCTCCAAGGAAGCTTTCCTCTCCTCCCTGACCTCTGGTCTTCTGCGGAAAAGCTCACCTCTGGAAACTACCGTCTTCACCGTGGGCTCAACGTCCATCTCCTCTATCCTCTGTCTTATAAGCTCATGTACTATTGACAAATCCAGCAATGTTTATAAGTCGTGGGTGACTAAAACATTTTGCTTTCATATCCCGATAAAGAAAACATAACCTCTAAGAACTTTGTGTTTCAAGCTCATTTCAACGAGTATCCATGGCAAATCTTACTCAAAAGAAAAAGAACAACAACCACAATCATGAGCAAGAAGAAGAAGACGATGTCTTGTGAACTGATATAGCTTTTTGACCACTCAAAAATCAGATTCAAGTTTATCTTGGAAAGGCCAATTCTTTTAGCTATTTTACTCTTGTAGATCTCTACTAGATCTCTATCCACGAATCACATATCCACATCCAGAGTAGTTTGTTTTTGGTTTATCACATTAGAGTTTTTTGGTGTTGATAAATACAATATACAACTATTTCTATAAACCAAAAAAAAAAAAAAAAATTCTCTGCTTTCATCAGTCACCTATTTGCATTCCATTCCTCTGGCGATTTAAAAATATTGGTTATTGAGATGAATACAATCGCATGGAATTGTCAAGGAGCGGGAGCACTCTTGACCAAGGAGCATCTACATGAGTTGTTTCACTGTTTTTTACCTAAATTTTTATTTTTGTCGGAGACTAAAAACAATCGGAATTTTATGCAAGATGTGCAAGTTTCTTTTGGATATGACCATGTTTGTACCGTGGATCCGGTGGGTCGAAGCGGAGGTCTAGCGCTTTTTTATATGGATGATCCCTCGGTTCGTATTTTATATGCGGATGAGCATATGATCGATATTGAAACTAGACTTGAAGGACATGCGATTTTTATGACATTTGTGTATGGAGAACCTGATATCAGATATCGCGATTTGGTTTGGGAACGACTGTCACGTATGAGTACAACCCGTACTGGCGCGTGGTTTATGATTGGAGATTTCAATGAGCTCACAGGCAATCATGAGAAGAGGGGAGGAAGACGTCGCTCAGAGAGTTCTTTCCTCCCTTTCCGAATCATGTTAGAAAACTGTGGAATGCTTGACTTTCCATATAAGGGAAATTCATTTTCATGGGTGGGAAAAAGAAAAAATGGAAAAATTAAATGCAAACTTGATAGAGCAGTGGCAAATGAGGAATGGCACGACCTGTTTAACCATAGTATTGTGGAATATTTACAGCTATGGGGGTCGGACCATAGGCCAGTCCTTACAAGGATCCAATCCTCCTCCCGATGTACCAAGAAGAAGAATTTTAGATTTGACAAGAGGTGGATAGGCAAACCCGGGTTTAAGGAAGCGGTAACTTCAGGATGGGGACAATTTGATGACATTCCAGTCCGGAATTTTCATCAAAAAGTTACCTCATGTCGAAACAAGATCAGTACTTGGAAAAAAAATAATCCGACAAACTCAGCGGTCCTGATTGAAAATTTAAAAAACATGATTGATTTGGCCCAAGATGATGAAAATTCTACGACCGAGGAACTAGAAGATTTGAGGCGACAGTTGATAATGGCGTTTAAAGAAGAGAACACTTTCTGGGAACAAAAGAGTAGAGATCAATGGCATAAATATGGGGATAGAAACACAAAATTTCACCATGCCACTACAAAACAACGACGAGCACAGAATCGAATCATAAGTATAAAAGACAAACATGGGAGGTTGGTAGAGAGTGAAATCGAGGTGGAGACCGTTGCGGTTCAATACTTTCGAGATCTCTTCTCTACCTCCTCCCCGACAGAGGTTGACACCTCCCTTCGGTTTATTACAGAAAAAGTATCCCAGGCCGACAATAGGTTACTCTTAGAGGTACCGTCGGAACAGGAGATTCGGAGAGCCCTCTTTGATATTAACCCGGATAAAGCACCAGGACCGGATGGCATGACTAGTCAGCTTTTCCAGAAATTTTGGAGTGAGATGCGGCAAGATATCACTAGACTGGTACAAGATTTTTTTGAGACTGGCAGCTTTGATCCACTTTTGAACCAGACGAATATATGTCTTATTCCGAAGAAGAAGAAACCCCGGGAAATGTCAGAATTTAGACCTATTAGTCTCTGCAATGTTAGTTATAAGATTATATCTAAGCTATTATGCAAGAGACTTAAGAGGCTAATTCCGCGACTGATTTCGGAAACACAATCAGCATTTGTGGCTAAACGTTTGATCACTGACAACATTCTGATAGCACAAGAGAACTTTCACGCCCTAAGAACAAACCAAAGATGTAGGGAAGACTTTATGGCCATCAAGACCGATATGAGTAAAGCTTACGATAGAGTGGAGTGGAGTTTTTTGGCTACTCTGATGTTAAAGATGGGCTTTGATGAAAGACTGGTTGACCTCATTATGTGTTGTGTCACGTCGGTTTCATATCAAGTTCTAGTCAATGGACAACCGAGAGGGCGGATCTTACCGAGGAGGGGCCTGAGACAAGGAGACCCCCTGTCCCCCTTCTTGTTCATTCTGTGTACAGAAGCTTTAATCTCGCTGTTGAATGGAGCGGAAGCGGAGAAGAAGATTGTAGGTCTTCGTGTGGCACAAGCGAGCCCAAGGACCTCCCATCTACTATTTGCGGATGATAGTCTTTTCTTCTGCAAGGCGGAAGCTAGCCAATGCAAGGAGATCATAGACATCATAGACATTTATGGTAAAGCATCGGGACAAAGATTAAATGCGGCAAAATCATCAATGT
>CAKOAT010162933.1:71568-117064 GCA_932364175.1 Eruca vesicaria subsp. sativa | reverse complement strand
TAGAAGTTGCAGACGATGGAGACAGAAGATGATTCACTAGAGGTTCCAGCTTGACTATTTTTGAGTACAACGGTTGTTCTATTTGTAGGGAAATCTTCGATTCGATTGCTATAATGAAGTGGAGAAGACGAAACGAAAAGCTAGGGTTTGTATTTGGGGAATTGAGGTTTCTCTCGACAATCATCTTGAGGAAGCAGGCTGCAAGGATTGTCTCATGTCTCGATTCGAGTCTCGAGAAGGTGACTTAAAGCTAACTACTTTCTAACGGTCATAAAGGAACCTACTTGATTTGGGTTATGTCGGGTATCCGAAAAAAATCGGGTAAAACCCAGATCCGACCCGTTACCCATGGTTTTTTTAATCACTACCCGTCGGTTATAATTGGCTGTACCGAAACCGATCCGAACCGGTCAAAATCGGGTCGATTCCGGTTCGGTTAATCGGTTACGGGTTTAAGTCGCAGGCCTAATCCTGACTTCAGTGCTACAGCACACGTCACCCTTCTACGAACAACCTTCATGCCGCTAAGACTTACAATGGAACTGACGCTGTGATGGTTGCAGATGGGACTTACCTCCCTATCAGTCACATAGGCTCTGTCACACTCTCTAACACCGCAGGTAACATCTCTCTTAATGATGTACTAGTCTATCATGATATTCAGAAGTCATTGTTATCTGTTTCTAAGCTTTGTGATGATTATCCTTGAGGAGTATACTTTGATGCATCTAAAGTTTGCATGATTGATCTAAAAACTCAGAGGGTAGTGTCAAAGGGTCCTCGTCGTAATGGCTTATATGTGTTGAAGAGTCAAGAAGTAGTTGCTATGTATTCAAATCGACAGTGTGGAGCTGATGCAGAAGTTTGGCACCAAAGACTTGGACACTCCAACTACAAGATTCTTCAACACCTCAAGAACAACAAGGAGATCACCGTGAATAAGAGCAACATCAATCCTATTTGTGAGCCTTGTCAGATAGGGAAATCATCTAGACTTCAGTTTTTTTCTTCAGACTCTAGTGTTTTGCAACCCCTAGATCGAATTCATTGTGATCTTTGGGGTCATGCTCCAGTTGTATCAAACCAGTGATTCAAATACTATGTTATTTTTGTGGATGACTTCTCTAGATACACCTGGTTCTATCCACTTTAAGCTAAATCAGATTTCGTTGCAGTGTTTAAAGTGTTTCAAAGACTGGTTGAGAATGAGTTCAATACAAAGATCAAGGTATTTCAGAGGGACGGTGGTGGTGAATTCATGAACAACGCTCTGAAACAACACTTTGCTGAGATTGGAATCAAACACCTAGCCTGTTGTCCATATACTCCACAACAAAACGGTACTGCAAAGAGGAAACAAAGACATTTGGTGGAGCTTGGTGTGACAATGCTTTTTCACAGTCATGTTCCACTTAAGCACTGGGTAGAAGCTTTTTTCTCTTCTATATACATTGGGAACAGACTACCAAGCTCAGTTCTGAAAGACAAGAGTCCTTACGAGGTGTTGAAGAACAATAAACCAGAGTACTCTTCCCTTCAAGTATTTGGTAGTGCGTGTTACCCATGTCTAAGATCTCAAACTGAAAACAAATTTTATCCAAGAAGTCTACAGTGTGTCTTCCTTGGATACAACTCTCAGTACAAGGGTTAAAGATGCTTGCACCCTCCAATTGGAAAAGTCTATATAAGTAGACATGTGATTTTTGATGAAGAGTTATTCCCTTTTAAACATCAGTACAAACATCTAGTCTCTCAGTACAAGACTCTGTTGATGCAGGCGTGGCAATCATCTCCACCAAGTACTCAGTCATCAGATGATAGAACACAAGGTTCTTCACTCCTGCCTCACTACCTAATCCTCAAATGATCCCACAAGAAGAACCGGAAGTAGACATACAACCAGCTCCTCAAGTTGCTCCTCCTGTGAATCCTCATGTGGACAACACCCATACCATGACAACTAGATCTAAAGCGGGGATTCACAAACCTTACTCAAGATATGTTCTGCTTGCGTCAAAATTCTCCACCAAAGAGCCTAAAACAATTGCAGAAGCTATGGCTCATCCTAGTTGGAGAAATGATGTTATGGAAGAGATAGAAAGAATACACTTGCTACACACATGGACTCTAGTTCCAAGAAACCCAGAGATGAATTTAATTGGATCACAGTGCCTGTACAAAACAAAGCTAAAACCATATAGAGATGTTGATAAGTTGAAGGTAAGACTTGTTGTCAAAGGGAATCATCAAGAAGAAGGACTCGACTACTTGGAGACTTTCAGTCCAGTTGTCAGGACTGCAACGATAAGAATAGTGCTGAATGTTGCTGTTCACAAAGGCTGGAATCTGAAGCAACTAGATGTGTCCAATGTTTTTCTTCACAAGGAACTTAAAGAACCAGTTTACATGACTCAACCTCAGGAATTTGTGGATGCAGAGAGACCAGACTATGTGTGCAAACTCTCAAAGGCTCTCTACGGCTTAAAACAAGCTCCAAGAACTTGGTTTGATATATTCAGTGCCTTTCTCATTGAATTTGGTTTCATCTGCAACAAGTCTGATCCATCTCTCTTCATATATCAGCATCAAGGTAAAACAATGGTATTGCTTCTGTACGTTGATGATATTCTTCTCACATCTAATGATTAAAGCCTAATGGATAATCTACTTCAAAAGCTCAACACACACTTCCTGATGAAAGATCTTGGATTTCCCTCTTACTTTCTTGACATTGAAATAGAGAAGACGTCTGATGGGTTGTTTCTTCATCAGCCAGCTTATGCGGATGATGTGCTCCATCAAGCAAGCATGCCTACATGTAATCCCATGCCCACGCCACTACCCACAAGCCCTAATACACTTGAAGATGAAGCATTCCCAGAATCAACCTACTTCAGGAGAATTGCAGGGAAATTACAGTATCTCACTATATCAAGACCTGACATTCAGCTTGCAGTAAATTTTGTGTGTCAAAGAGTAAAAAAGGGCATTTTTGTGTGTAGAAAGAGAGAGAGAGAGAGAGAGAGAGAGAGAGAGAGAGAGAGAGAGAGAGAGAGAGAGAGAGAGAGAGAGAGAGAGAGAGAGAGTCAAGGTCTTAACCACAATTCATCACATTGAGAAATTTTGGTTACCGGAAATGTGTATACAAGAGACTTGATGAGAGGTTGTGTCAGAGCTAAATGCTTTAATCTAAACGTGAAATCTTTTGGCCAAACACTGTTTCTGCTTTCCACATTACAAGAATTGTTCCCTCCCTATCTCACAACTGATAAACACATCAAAACGCAATTAAATAAAAAACTATATAGCAACAAATCTCAACTCACATCTCTCACTTTCCATTTCCAGAAGCACCACTACCCATCATCTCTAGGATGCACAGCCTCTTTTGAGTCATATTCAAAAAGTTTTCTGGCTTTGTGTTTTCTCCCATCACGTCTCTGACTCTTCTGCTTCTTCATCTTCAACTACAGTAGGGAGCGTACCTTCTCTGCTGAAACTAGGGTTTAGGAACTTGGCCACAAAAGCCCATAGCTTATAAACATCTTCAAAGTTTGTCAAAAAGCTCAGAGAAGCTGTCACAACCTCAAATCTCACATACCCACCTCCTCTCTTACCACCAGCTTCTCTCTGCATATGCAAAGAGCTTTCCTCCTTGATCCTAGCGCCTCCCCCACGATGATGATGGCTTCTCGGGATATCCATCATCCGTATGTGACTCAAGATGCCAATACCAAGACACACACCTTCTCTCTCAGCAAGTTTTAAAACAACCTCTGGACTCACAAAGCCTTTGCTTTTGTCTTTCACGTTGAAAGCAACCGCTGCTCCTCTTTCGTACTTTATCTTTGGCCCATAAATCTGCACAAGATTCATGGCTCTGTCGCCTGATTCAGGCACTTTCAATTGCAGCAAAGAGATCACAAGCCAGTTTATAAGGAACCTGAGTCTAGTTGTGGTTTTACTAAGACCTAACATATTCACATGATCAATATGGCTGCAAACAATCTCCGGTTCCCTTCTCTCCCAATCATCCTCATTCGGGTTCTCACCATCACTTTCTTCGTCATACACACTTGCCAGAGAAGCTTCACCTTGGTCCAGACTATGACTGACACGGTCAACATTAAACGAAACCCTTGTTCCTCTGCTAGGTTGCTCATCTTCAACACCCATAAGCCTCCCTCTTCTTCCTAACAACCTGAACTCTCCTTCTGTTTCTCGTCTAATAGCATTCTCTTTCATATCAGAGCAAATCTTGGAGCTTGACCCATTTGTTCCAAAACCACATTGCTCTTCTTCCTGTATCTCTTGTGTAAGGAGACTCCTGGAGTTCCTCAGGTTCCGTGATGGCGTTGAGTTATTAGTCTCCTGAGTAACCGACATAACTGCAGCATCAAACGAGAGGACGTCTTTACCATCATACATAGGACTCTTTGCAACAGGTCTAGGTGACTGCCGTTTGCTTGTAAACCAAAACGGTGGCAACGGAGAGGCGATTTTATGGTGGTTCAAGGGGTCAGAACCAAGAGGACTATGACCCAAATCGATCCAAAACGAGTTGTCTGATGACTCATCTTCACTAAAAGCTGGACTCTTCATCAACCCTCCAACCGAAACGCTTTCATTCTCTTCGAAAATGGTACTACTAGTCCCATCTCTATCAGAGGTATTATCATCTAAAAGCTCTGTCTCAAACACATCTCTCATTTGAGCTGAAGTGTATGCGCCAGAGAAAGCCGGCATCTGAGCTCCTTTACGAGCAGCTTCCATAGTAGCGCCAGGAGGTTTATCATAACCATTTGTACCATCTTCAAGACCAACCAATCCGTCCAAACCATCTATTGAATCACTGAGATACAACGGATACTGAGGTGTGATCTTCACTATTCCTGATCCTGTTTTACCAGACTGGCTCTGGAGATTACCCATCACTGACTTCTTAATCAACAAACAACCAAACCCTGTAGGATCATGCCCAAACACTTTATAGAACGAAGTGATGATAAACTCTGGTCGAAACAAGGACAACCCCAGCGAGTCCATATCTTTAGGACCTAGAGAGCCAGCATCAAGCAAGACATGCCAGTTGTTCTGCTGAGCAAGAGCCATCCACTGGTAAGAGTACTTAGACCCAGTAACCCTAGACTGAGCAGGAAACACAAACAACCCAACAGCAGAGTCCTTCTTCTTCCTCTTCTTATGAGACAACCTCTTCTTCAAATCAGTGGAACACAGCTTCAAAGTCGGCCATTTAAACCAAGCGTTGTAAGCCTTAGCTCCCTTCTCTCTAGCAGTCTGAGCCATCCAGTTCACAGACTGACTCTCATGATCAAACATCGTCAAAAGCCTCTTGTTTGTATGAAAAGGGTAAGACTCAGCAAGGAGCTTAAACGCAGAGCCTCTACTAACAGTGAAAACAAGACCATACTCACTCTCAGGGATGTTGAGGTAATCCATAATCCTAGTCTTGAGATCATGCTCCACAGTCCCACTCTCAGCTCCACCGTAAAGCGCGTGGTTACTCAAATTAGCAGTGATCTCAGAGAGACTAAACGTACAAGAATCCCAATAATGAAGCGTCTGAACATACGAGAACAGACCAAACCCACAGTAATCAAGACATACCTTGGAATTGGAATCAGACAAGTGACCATACTCATCAGATCTCAACTGATCAACTTTCTCAGACGTCTCGTACTTGGGATACATTGTAAGAAACTTGCTAAAAGCTTCAAGAAGCTGAGGGATGTCTTCCTCTGAGTTGAAATCTCGTTCAGCTGCTAAAGCTGTCGCGCGTAGAAACTCTCTCTGCGCGTGGAGTCTCGCTAGGGATCTAGACCGGGACAAGTTCTCGTCTTCTTGAGTCTCATTGTCTATGTCTTGAGATTTGTGGAGTGACCCGTTCTCGGATGCTTCCTCGAGAGCTTCTCTGAGCTTGTCTTCGTAGAGCTTACGGAGCGTGGAGGAGGAGGTGGAGGAGGAGTCATGGCTTCTACTCCTGCTCTTGCTCTTGTCTAAGATGAGAGCAGCGCAGTGGTGGATTTGCTTCCACAAAGGGAAATGCATAATCTTTTTGTTTTAGTAATAAAAGGAGGGAAGACCCATAAGAGAGAGAGAAAAAAAACCCTAATTGAGAAGGAGATCTTGGAGGAGATCAATAAAGACGGAAACTTTAAGTGAACCCAGAAGATAAAGATTGGAAATTTATAAGATTTTGGGGTTTAAATCAAACGAATTTCACGGAGAAATGGAAACAGAAATTCAAATAAAAATTATAAAATGGAATCCAAGAAAACCCTAGAGACAGAACAGAACAGAAGGAAGAAGAAGAAGAAAGATCTTTTTTTTTGTTTTGTTTTTGTGTTTGGAAGATTAGATAATAAATGCAAAGCTGAGTCCTCTCACCACCAATCTCTTGTTTCATTTACTTCTCTCTCTCTTTCTTTCTACTCAGTGGCTTCTCTCTCTCTCTAGCCTTTCTTTTTTTTTTTTTTTACAGGTTCGGTCAAAAAGGCATTGACTTTTTGTTTTACACAAAAGCAGAGAGAGAATAGTGGTGGCTCCTCCTCCTCCTGCGTTTAGGGTTTTCAGCTAAAATTATTTCAATTTCTGTAATCATCATTTGCTGCCTTTAATTAAAGAATCTCCTATAAGCTCTTTTCTTTTTTGCATTTATGACAGACTGTAATGTTTATACAATTATTTATTACTAGTAACTTTTTTATTTAATAAAAGTTAAATAAAACTGTGGAAGCCCCCTTGGTCCAGTGGTTTGACTAAGGGTTCATTAATGCTTCTACACCAGCAGGTATGGGGTTCGAATCCCAGAGAAGACGGAATTATGCGAATTAGTGGAGAAAGGCTTACAAGAGATCTGCAGCATGGCACAAGGAGTACCGTCAAGCGTGGATCTGATAGGGCGGCTCAGGTGATGCAGTTAGGAGTGNGTGGAAGCCCCCTTGGTCCAGTGGTTTGACTAAGGGTTCATTAATGCTTCTACACCAGCAGGTATGGGGTTCGAATCCCAGAGAAGACGGAATTATGCGAATTAGTGGAGAAAGGCTTACAAGAGATCTGCAGCATGGCACAAGGAGTACCGTCAAGCGTGGATCTGATAGGGCGGCTCAGGTGATGCAGTTAGGAGTGCGTGAATCCTCATAAGATAGGTATAGAATTGTCGGTTGTTGAATCGTCTGTAACATTTCTCGTAGTTTGTAATGGCATAATTATCCAGTGTTAAAAAAAAAAAAGTTAAATAAAACAAGATTTGTATTTTTCTGTTATTAAAAACGGTTTTTTGTCGTATTTTGTGCCTTGGAAAAACGTATGAATTAGTCAACTCTGGCAGTAACGAAAAATGTGATTCGCTTATAAATAAATAATAAAATAAAATGACACATTTTAGGATTATTCAGTTTGTAGATATATTTTTAAATCTTATACATATTTTATTGGTCAGTTTTTTCTTTTCGATTATATGGTCAAATTAAGAAAGTTAAAAAGGGCTTTGACTAGATATGTTTGAGAGGTTTGGGTGAACAGACAATATACATGCGTATTAAATATGTTAGGTTGAGAACTGTGGGAAGATTCTTGCTCTCTTTAGACTCCACATTTAAGGTAAAGATTTCCCAGAATATTTATTCAAATTGATAAAAAAAGGAATTCTACATGACATATTAGCTTAAATGCGTGATGGTTATCATTTAATTCCGAACAAATTGACTATTACAAACTTGATCAATAGCTTCTATATACGGTTTTATGTTTTGTTTTATTCCCAAAACTAATACTTTTTCTAGCATGGAACTCACATTCCTTGGAACTCAGATTCCGAATTACCCTCAACGACATGACATGATAAAGAGTCTTGCAAGGATTCTTACTTTTGATCCCTTAGAAACAAAAGAGGTTAATATTGTCAAGGAGCTTTGCACAAGCAACCAAAAACACATAACATAGAGTCTAACAGAGAGTAACACAAGAGGTTAAATTGTGAAGGAGCTTGAACAAGCAACAAAACTACATAACAGGGAGGGAAATGTGAGAGAGAGACTGAGAGATGGGTTCAAGTTTTTCCTCTGAAACTACTTTCTAAAGGCCACTTTGGCTCCTTCGACGCTGCCTCAGTCTTGCACCAATGCTATCTGGATTAGGTTCTTGAGCCGCTTTCCTCTTACTGCGAGTTTTCACAGCGCTGCCAATGCTATCTGAACTAAGGTCGAGAGATGTTGTTCTCTCACTTCTCGGTTCCCCAGTCTTCGCCGAATTATCTACGGTCTTTGGCTCCTCGCTGAGAACCTCAACATTGACCGGAAAGCAGTTCAAACTTGATATTTCTCCTGTCTTTTCATGAACTTTTGGTAGATAATCACCAGTGACCTGAACATCAACCCATGGAGTCTGATCATCCGCTGAAGGCAAGCAGAAGCTCAGTGACCTTTTAGCTGAATTTGGATTCTCGTCTGTTGTGTTTTCACATCCCTCTTTCTCCAAGGAATCACCATTTTGACTTTCCATAATCTGAAGCTTTGGTACTTCATTAGGGTGATCATCATCAGCAAAGTTTGGAAGCTGTTTTGCTTCTTGAAAGGAAAGTGATCTCTTTGCTGAAGCTTGATTCGGGGTGACATCATCAGCTTGTGCACGTTTGGTTTGAATCAGATAATGTGCCACAGACTTGTAGCCGAGTTTAGCTATCTGGAAACAATGCCAAGAAAGAAATCTTCAGCTCTTGAGTCTATTCAAAAGTAACAAAAAACATAAGATAAAGCAAATGAATGATCAAAAGAATAACGCACCCTTCTATAAATTGGACCAGTTGGAACCCATCCTTTATTATTCCGGCACAAACTGCAGTTGCAAATCCCGCGACAAACAGGGCAAACCCAGTCTGGATTCTCAAGAGCTTCCATAACATGTTCCCCATATCTATTCATCAACAAAAAAGAAACACATTCAATAGTAACAACAGAAAAACCCCATTGCACAAGGAAGAGTACTCACCTCATGAACAAACAGTCTCCACAGAATTGTCCTTGGACCATGTCGCATTCGCTGCACTTGGTGCGATGACCAAGCGTTTTCTGCCTGAAAACACACATACACACACTGAAGCATTAAAGCCATTTTGTTACACATATATCCCATATCAAACTCTTTCATGAAAAAAACATATCGGTTTGGTTTACTTCTCTTCAGCTCGGATTCAGATTTCTATGTATTAAGCAACTTCATTTCACAGATTTGGAAAAAAAAGAAGTTCGTTTCTAAAACACACACTGAAGCATTAAAAGCAATCTCGTTTGGTATACTTGGACTCAAATATCCGTGAAAAGAAGTTCTAAAAACACACTGAAGCGTTGAGAAAGTTATCTCTCGTGACAGAATATGAAACACATAAGCTTTAGCTCACTTAATTTTGTATGAATCTTGGGAGTTAGATTTAAGAGTAGAGATAAACCTGCACTGGTGACAAGTTTTACCCTTAAAGGGATCATAAATCCTCTTTCCATTCTTGTCATAGCCATCAACAAAGCAAGTCCAGCTTCGTTCTGTGTTCCCAAGCAGCTTCTCATGCTCCTCTGTGTAAACCTCAGCTCTTGTGCCTTCACAAAGCAACAAACTCTCTCGCCTGGATTTTTTATCCTTCACAGTCACTCTCTCGTTGTAGGTAACAGGAGTCGTGTTCTCCAATCTGACAAAATGGCAAGAAGAAGAAATCAAAAACCCTAAATTTCAACAAAGGAAACCCTAAACCCTAATTTCAACAGAGAAATTATAAACCCTAACTTCCACTCATAAACCCTAATTTTGACTGAGGAATCATAAACCCTAATCTTTCAATCAGAGAGGGAGACGACGAAGAGATTATACCGGGAAGATCGCCGGGAAGGAGCGGTGGGAGGGGTCGATTTCGGAGCCGGGTTAGAGCTACCGAACGGTCTTTTACCGGGTCGGGTCTCGGATTGGAGTTTTCTCGCGAGATTCAAGAGGCCGAGATTCTGCATCCGCTGAAGATTCTCTTTGATCCTCTCTTCTCGGCATTGTTCGTAGAGAGAGGCCTTTGGTCTTCCTTCCATCTCTGGGTTAGGGTTTGATTTGGGCATTGAAGCTTGCATTGCTGATCTCGTGGCAAGCATGGTGATGACGATGATGATGATGATGATGGTTTCACTGCTTATAAGATTGCACTGCTCTCTCTATTGTCTTTTGTCGCTCGCTGCTCTGAAGAAATTGTATTTATTTTGTTCTTTTTAAAGATGAGACTGCAACGGTCGGATTTTTTATATTTGAAAATGTGCATGAATTTGGGGAAATGTGTTGTACTGTTTCCTTTAGTACTCTGATTTGATGGGACTTACAGTTTTTTTTTAAGAAAAAAAATTGCTACTTTGTAATGCATTACAGCTGGATAATAGTGGAGGATATGAAAACTATTATTTTATAATAATAATTATCCAACTGTTAAAGAAAATTACCTTACCTACTTTCTGCAAATCACAGAAAAAGGAATGATATCAAATTTTTAGATAATGTCCAAATACAGTTAAAAGAAAAAAAAGATAGTGTCCAAAATGAATAATAAAGTTTCAAGTTTTGATTAAGGTTGCATAAAACAGAATATGAGTCTCACCTTCTTGACCAGATTACCACCTAATCTCTTTTTAAACAATATTTTCTGATTTCTGAAAAAATTTCACATGTATGACAAAAAGTATAAAAAGAAAAGATTGTATTTAACAAGTTACTTCAATATTTGAAACAAACTCTCTTTAACTCATTTTTGTTATGGTTTACATGTATGAAGTGTACAAAAGACAAAACAAAACAGAAACTGTATTTTGGTCGCAAGTTAATAATAAAATAACTTTAGCAGTAGTTACTTTTCTTATTGGAAATTGATAATATAATTTATTGTCCATCAGACTTCAACTACTTGGTTGGATTAATTTAATTATTACTTATAAATCCGGAGAACTCAAGCGCTCAACGAATCAGAGGCCGGGTCGTTATTTTCTCACAAGCAAAAGGAAAAACTAGTCCACGTTGATGAACAACCACTAGAAAAATCTTGAAGCACAGTCTCACAAGTTTACTTTCAATCCCAAACCTTTCTTTATTATATAACTCTGAAACACACACAGCTAAGTTTTCTTTACATCCAGAGATATGCCCACAAGAGCTTCTCGTTCAAGAAGAGATATGTACCTGTCTCTCTTCTTCTTTTTCTCCTTCCTCTTAACTCTCACTGCCTTAGTGGAAGCTGCTGGCCGTGGAGTTAATAACAATAATAATAACAAAAATGGTGGATTAGGAGCTTCCTTTATATTTGGAGATTCTCTAGTCGATGCAGGAAACAATAACTATCTACCGACCTTGTCTAGGGCCAATATGAAGCCTAATGGTATCGATTTCAAAGCCTCCGGAGGAAACCCTACCGGTCGGTTTACTAATGGCCGGACCATTGGTGACATCATTGGTACGTTCATCTATATCTTCTAACGCATATATAGTGTTGGTAACTTGGTATGTGGTATACATCATTAGTTTAGATATATTCATTTCAACTCATGTACACCCGTTAATGGTTGATGTTTATTTTGGTCTACACATGCTATATTTTTGGTATGAACGGTTTGATTTATGATATTTCAGGGGAAGAACTCGGATCAGCAAACTATGCGATCCCATTCTTAGCACCAAACGCTACCGGGAAAGCTTTACTAGCCGGTGTAAATTACGCGTCTGGAGGAGGAGGAATCATGAATGCAACCGGAAGAATCTTTGTAAGTAATCAATTTTTTTTTTTAATAATGTTTTATACATTTCGTTTTGAAGTTATAATTTGTTTTTATAATCTGTATATACTTTTTTGTAACTGGATAATCTGTATATACTTGGTAGGTGAATAGGTTAGGTATGGATGTACAAGTCGATTTCTTCAATACTACACGTAAACAATTCGATGATCTACTTGGAAAAGAGAAAGCAAAAGGGTATATAAGCAAGAAATCAATATTCTCCATCACTATCGGAGCCAATGACTTCCTCAACAACTATCTGTTCCCACTTCTCTCTGTTGGAACACGGCTTACTCAAACTCCTGATAACTTTATTGACGACATGATCGATCATCTACGCGACCAACTAACCGTAAGGAACAACAAAACAAATGGTCTCAAGAAGATTGATTTAAGCTTACATGTAATGTGTTTTTTTTGTATGTTTGCAATGCAGAGGTTGTATGAATTGGATGCGAGGAAGTTTGTAATCGGGAACGTTGGACCGATCGGATGCATACCGTACCAGAAAACAATTAATCAACTAAACGAAAATGAGTGTGTGGATTTGGCTAATAAGCTAGCAAATCAATACAATATTCGACTTAAGAGTTTATTAGAGGACCTAAACAAGAAGCTTCCCGGAGCCATGTTCGTGCATGCCAATGTCTACGATCTCGTTATGGAACTCATTACTAATTACGATAAATACGGTAATATTTCATTTTTGTTCTTCAATAATTCACATAGATTTTGCATTCATTCATATAGGAACATATGGATTGGGGGTCTATCAGATAGTGTCCATTTAAGACCCACAAGTGTTTCAGTTTGGCTTCTGTCAATTCAAAACCACTTCATCAAGTTTCAATTTCTAGATTCTTTTAATACTCATAATTAATTAGATATAGTTCGATTTGAGTATTTATTATATACTCCCTCCCTTCCACTTTGTTTGTCATTTTAAAAAAAAATTGTTTCAAAATAAATGTCATTTTATAATTTCAATGTAGAATTTATTAGTTTTATTTATTTTTCTATTGGTTAAAATGTGGTTAGATGTATAGATGATTATGTTTTTATTTTGAAAATATGCAAAATTAAATAATTTCTTAATTTGTGTGTAAACTTAAAATGATAACTAAAATTAAACGGAGGGAGTAAAATTTACTAAAAACCAGAGAATATGCCTTTAAATCTTGAAAATTAAAACAAATGCTGAAACTATATCAGTACTATCGACAAGTAACTAATACATATAATATTTTTTTGATATATTTGATCTTCGAGTAGGAAACTAAATATGAACCGATATCCACGAGTCTGCATAATTCGATAGGTAAAATAACTATAACCAAACCTAATACAATCTAATTTCGGGTTGGTGCTGGTTTGAGTTACATATACATACATGTACATGTCTAAGTTCGCACATGCACATTAGTATTTTCATATACACGTTAATTTGAAGCCTTGAGTTGTATGTTGTGTAGGGTTCAAAACGGCGACAAAGGCTTGTTGCGGCAATGGAGGACAGTTCGCGGGAATAATACCGTGCGGACCGACATCGAGTATGTGCGAGGAGAGGGATAAGTATGTGTTTTGGGATCCATATCATCCGAGTGAAGCAGCAAATGTTATCATCGCGAAGCAATTGTTGTATGGTGATGTTAAAGTCATCTCTCCTGTTAATCTCAGTAAACTTAGAGATATGTGATTTGATTGTTAGGAGATTCTAAACTTCATTTCTTGCATTTACGTTTGTTTATAAGCCAAGTTAAAACCGCTCTTAGCATATTTATATGTGTTGTGGCCAGTGCCGGTCCGGATATATTTGGCGCCTAAAGCGCACTAAAAAATGTTGCCCTATTTTTTTTTTTAACTAAAAAAAAAATTGTTTCCCCTAACTATGATTTGTTTGCTATATTTTCATCTGGATTTTCTTTGATAACATGCTATTCATCTTCTTTGTCCATTTCAGTTCTTACTAGTTCATCAGTTCTAGAAGTTCTAGTTTTCGTGACATATTTGAACATATCTTTAGCTTGAAATATTACCACTTCATCTTTTTTTTTTTTCTATTTGTAGTTCCACTTGGTTGGTTCCTAATTATGTCCATATATATAAGGAAACTAAATTAGTAAGAAAGGAAATCACGGTTTATGATAAATCTGTTTAGTTATTTTCATTATCAAAAAGGAAACTAAAAAGAGATAAATCTGCTTACAAAATGAAACCGAAAAAAATGCTACGAAGGGGATTCGAAACGGCGAGAAGTGAGTACTAGTAGATTAATACACTACCACTACACTAAGCAACATCATTGTATTTGGTGCCCCTAAATGTTATATATACTTTGGCGCCTAAAGCCCTTGCTTTATGGGCTTTAGGTCAGGGTCGGCCCTGGTTGTGGCTTAAGTTTAGTGGCAAGATGTGATAAGGTTTTCAAATTTATTTTTGCGGGTTGGAGTGCGAATGTAAGCCCGTGTTTGGATTCGTTGACGTCGGAAGTGAGTTCTTTCATCTTTTTGTTCCTCTAGCACTTAACCGACATTGACGTCGGAGGTAAGTGTCAAGCAGTAGCTACTCCGAAGATAATATAGAAATTTCCGATATTTGAGATAATGAGGAAAATCTCAATTTTCCACGGTCTTCGTCAATAGTTGAAAATGACAATTGAAATCTTAAGGATTTTAATGGGAATGTGTCAGGTTTTAGTGGTTAAATGAAGCTATGTTGTAATATCTTATATATTAAATGAACTAATATCATCGTAAGCCAAGTCATGACTTCTCTTTTAATATATGACTTTAAATGAATACTTTTGTTTTCGAAAGGATCTCTTCCTCCAAAGAAACTATACATCAAACTCCGAGGACCATTGTTAAATCCACCAAAGGAGCACCAAAGTTGAAAGGATATCTACCACCTCCTTGCATCATCTTCCCTGTCTACTACACAATTCATATGAGTAAAGAAAGTTTAAATGCAAAACATTTGTATGTAAAGTTACCATCTTTTTTAAACACAAAGAGCACATCTTTCCAACAATCTCAAACTGCATTTTATAATACTTCTAGCAAGAAAACTACAGGATGGAACATAAGTGAAACCCAGAACTCTCCCTAACCACCCAAACAGAATCAATCCAAAACAGAGTGATAGACATCAAACGAATCCTACCACAATTCAAGTAAATTAACACCTAGGAAACATTAACATCATGGAGAATTCTGATACGTATGATGCTCTGCGTCCACCTATCTTGTATCAGTATAAGAGAAGGGCCCATAAGAAGAGTGCTTAGGCCCAGGAGGAAAGATGATTCCGTGGGTCTTACGTAGTGTATTAAGGAATAACGGTTGTGATGACTCACCGACAAGGCATGTGCGTTTGTTGCTCACATGGTTACTTGACGGCGTCAGCAACAACCTTGGATCAGGTATAAGAAGAGAGAGAGGGAGTAGTATTACTTTNAAGATGATTCCGTGGGTCTTACGTAGTGTATTAAGGAATAACGGTTGTGATGACTCACCGACAAGGCATGTGCGTTTGTTGCTCACATGGTTACTTGACGGCGTCAGCAACAACCTTGGATCAGGTATAAGAAGAGAGAGAGGGAGTAGTATTACTTTTTATCAGAGAATTTGTCGAGTAGTTCATTAAGGAGAGGAGATACTCCAAAGAAAAACTCATTGTATTTCACTTTAACGTTTATAAAAACTTGGGATTTCCCTTCATTTATCTTCTTTTACAAGTTTGATACAACTAAACTGTATCAAATTGGTATCAGAGCAGACGATCGTTGGGAAAATGCCACAAAAAAAATCAGACTCGGAGGTTACCTTGGATCAGTTGCAGCAACAAACGAGTCGGATCTCGCTCATCGAGCAGGAGATGTCTCGTTTGGGGCCGTTGGAGCAGTCCATGGCAGTGATGCAGAAGCAGCTTGCTGTCATGTATGGAAGCTGGGAACAAGAGTAGAAGGAGAAGAATGATGCGCGTCTCAAGGCTCGTGAGCTTGAGAAGGGCAAAGCGCAACAGGTTGAAGGCTCTGTCTCGGAACCTTTGAGCGGAAGTAAGGTTGATTATGAAGGGGAGCGACGTAGCCCGATGACTCCACCGCCGTACCACGTGTACGATGATGGATTCTATGGACGTGGGTTTCCCGGACAAGGATCGGGACCATACGAGGAGCACCGTCCATGGCGCCACCCACAGCTGACTCGACGGTTGGAGCTGCCCACGTTTGACGGAACGGAGGCAGAGAGTTGGGTGTTACGCGTGGAGGAGTACTTCGATCTGGGTGAACTGACGGAGGCTGACAAGCTTCGGGCGGTTCGAGTATGTTTCACCGGTGAGGCTCTGATGTGGTATAGGTGGGAACGCGGACGGAATCCTTTTCGGAGTTGGGGTCAACTTAAGCATCGCGTGCTGGAGGAATACTCCACCGTGAATGACCGATCTCCGATGGAGAGGTTGTTGCGGATTCAACAGGAGGGAACGATTCATGAGTTCAACAGAGACTTTATGGGTTTGGCCTCGAATGTAACAGGGATTCCGGATCACGTTTTAGAAAAGGCGTATTCTAACGGGTTACGACCTAAGATACGTGCTGGTATGAGAATGTTTGATCCCTTGAGTCTCGAACAGATGATGAAGATGGCGAAGAAATTGGAGGAGTGGCACAGTGAGGACGAAACGGTGGTGACTCGGATTTCAAAGCCCAACTCCAGCAGTCCTCAAACCTCTACAAAGCCCACTAACAATACTCAGATTCAAGCCCAACAACCACACCGGCCCAAACCCCAAATCACACCTAATGTCGCGACGCAGAAGGGGAATGGAATTAGGGCACCAAACTCTCACGGTCGTTTGAAACCTCCGTTCCGAAGGCTGACTCCGGCAGAGGTAGAATGGTGGAAGGCGGAGGGGCTATGTTTCAAATGCGATGAGAAGTTTCACCCAAATCATCCGTGTGCACAGGCTCAAGTGACAGTCCTCATGTTACACGCGAACGGGGTGGAGGAAGAGCTTCTCGATGAACCTTGTGAAAGGGAGGAGGAAGATGAGACGGTAGAGGCGATGGTCGCGGAGGTCTCGCTCAACTCAGTGGTCGGAATCACGTCTCCGAAGACGCTCAAACTCGTCGGAAAAATTGGGGAAACGGAAGTCGTGGTGTTGATCGATAGTGGGGCGACCCATAATTTCCTGTCGGAGAAGGTGGTGGCCCAGTTGGGACTGCAGGCGAGTTCAACTGAACAGTATGGAGTATTAGTCGCTGGTGGTGTGAAGGTACAAGGTCGGGGTGTTCTAAAAAAGGTGGCGTTACAGCTCCCCACGTGTTTGGTGAAGACGAGCTTCCTGCCCTTAGAGTTGGGGATTGCCGATGTGATTCTGGGAATGCAGTGGCTCGATACTTTGGGGGAGATGCTACTAAACTGGAAGACTCAAACAATGAGAGTCCGTCTGAATGAGGAATGGGTAACGATTCAAGGAGACTTGAGTTTACACTCAGCAAGAGTTTCTCTGAAATCCCTATGGAAAACAATGGGCAAAGAAGGTGAAGGAATTCTGGTGGAGTATGGAGGCGTACACAAAGAGGAAGTGTCACTACCGGTGACTACTCAGGGTGGTTGGGATCAGGTACTCCAAAGGTTTGCGGCTGTGTTTGAGGAGCCTACAGAGTTACCTCCTTCTAGAGGGAAGGAACATGGAATCACACTAGAGTCTGGAGCACGACCCGTCAGTGTGAGGCCATTTCGATATCCTCAGATTCAGAAGGCAGAGATTGAGAAACAAATTGCATCTATGCTGGCAGCTGGTATTATTCAGGAGAGTGGTAGTCCATTTTCAAGCCCGGTTCTGCTAGTCAAGAAGAAAGACGGGAGCTGGAGGTTTTGCGTGGATTACAGAGCTCTCAACCGGGTCACAGTGGCTGATAAATACCCCATTCCAATGATTGATCAGTTACTGGACGAACTACATGGAGCTCAGGTATTCTCGAAACTTGACTTACGCTCGGGATACCACCAAATTTTGGTCAAGCGAGAGGACGTACCAAAGACAGCATTTAGGACGCACGACGGGCATTACGAATTCCTGGTAATGCCCTTCGGCCTATCTAACGCGCCAGCCACGTTTCAGTCCTTAATGAATCAAGTGTTCCGACCCTATTTACGGAGGTTCGTCTTGGTCTTCTTTGACGACATACTAGTCTATAGCCGAACACCAGAGGAGCACAAGGAACACTTGACGTTGGTCCTGAGTATATTGAAGGAGCAGAAACTGTACGTTAATCTGAAGAAGTGCCAGTTCGGTAGCTCACAAGTAGAGTATCTGGGGCGCATAATATCCGGAGCAGGGGTTGCAGTAGATGGTGAGAAGATCAAGGCAATGTTGCAATGGCCTATGCCAAGAAACGTCAAGGAGCTGAGGGGTTTCTTGGGGCTCACCGGCTACTACCGCAAGTTTGTCAAAGACTATGGGAGTATTGCAAGGACGTTAACAGTTCAGCTGAGGAAGGATCAGTTCGCGTGGGGTGATGATGCCACAACAGCCTTCAAATCTCTTCAGAAGGCCATGACCACAGTTCCGGTGTTAGCAATGCCTGACTTCAATGAGACGTTTGTCATCGAATCTGACGCTTCGGGGATAGGATTGGGGGCTGTGCTTATGCAGAACAACAAACCCATCGCATATTACAGTCAGGCCTTGACTGAAAGACAAAAACTCAAGTCAATTTATGAGCGTGAACTTATGGCAATTGTTTTTGCTATCCAGAAGTGGCGTCACTATTTAATGGGGAGAAAGTTCTTGGTGCGCACCGATCAGAGCTTGAGGTTTTTGATGGAGCAAAGGGAGGTCAATCTTGAGTACCAGAAGTGGTTGACTAAGCTGCTGGGGTTCGACTTCGAGATTGTATACAAACCAGGCCTTGAGAATCGCGCTGCGGATGCGTTGTCAAGAATGATGGGAGCAACAGAGTTGTATGCAGTGTCTACCACCACGGTATTGCAGTTGGTAGAGATAGCGAGTGAGGTTGATCGTGATGTGGAGTTACAAAAAATTGTCGCAGAGTGGAAAGAGGATCCGTTGAAGCACCCTGAATATTCGGTGGTTCAAGGTCGTTTACTGAGAAAGGGCAAGATGGTGATCCCTCGAGCATCACCACTGGTGGGAGTGATCATGGAAGAATATCATGCGGGCAAGTTTGGGGGCCATGGGGGTGTGGTAAAAACTCAAAAAAGAATTGCCGAATTGTTCTTTTGGGAGGGGATGTTGACTGACATTCGGCGTATGGTAGCTGCTTGTTCGATTTGCCAGAGACAAAAATATTCTACACTGGCTCTGGGAGGTCTTCTTCAACCGTTGCCTATTCCGGTGCAAGTTTGGGAGGATCTCTCGATGGATTTCGTGGAAGGGCTTCCTCGTTCACAAGGGAAGAATGCTGTAATGGTGGTAGTTGACAGATTGACTAAGTTCAGTCACTTCGTGGGGTTGAGTCATCCGTTTTCAGCAACAGATGTAGCTATGGTTTTCATTCAGGAAGTGGTTCGCTTACACGGGTTTCCGCGGACCATCGTATCGGACAGAGACAAGGTCTTCACCAGCTCCTTTTGGAAGGAATTATTCCGTCTATCGGGTACACGACTCTGTCTCAGTACTGCGTATCACCCACAGTCGGATGGACAAACCGAGGTTACTAACAGGAGCATGGAGACATACCTACGTTGCTTTGTGAGTGATAAGCCTAAGACATGGGCTCAATATTTGTCTTGGGCAGAGTTTAGCTATAACTCTGCATATCACTCTACACTGCAGATGACACCATTCAAGGCGTTGTATGGTCGTGATCCTCCGACGTGGGTTAAGTTTGAGAATGGCTCTACAACTAATGGCGAGCTGGAATGTCAGTTGAGGGACAGAGATGCTGCATTACAGTTGCTCAAAGAACATCTTCATCGAGCGCAGCAACTGATGAAGGAAAAGGCTGATAAGAGTCGTCGAGAAGTGGAATTGGAGGTTGGTGAGTGGGTCTATGTTAAGCTTCGATCTTACCGCCAGAAAACTTTGGCGAGGAGGATGAATGAGAAGTTATCCGCGAGATTCTATGGACCTTTTGAGGTGCTGGAGAGGGTAGGGAAGGTGGCTTACAAATTGAAGCTCCCTGACAACGCTAAGATTCATCCTACCTTCCACATTTCTCAGCTTAAGAAGGCCATTGGGAATGTCACTGATAGCTTACCGTTGCACAACTCAGCAGTGAGGGGGAGTTGATCGTCGAACCTGAGAGTGTGGTCTCTTCCCGATTTAATGGAGCGTCAGGAAAACAGGAGGTACTGATCAAGTGGCAAGGTTTACCAAGTCACGAGTGCACTTGGGAGTGGGTTTCTGCGATCGCAAAGCGCTTTCCACACTTTAACCTTGAGGACAAGGTTACTCTCGATGGCGATGGTATTGATACGTATGATGCTCTGCGTCCACCTATCTTGTATCAGTAGAAGAGAAGGGCCCATAAGAAGAGTGCTTAGGCCCAGGAGGAAAGATGATTCCGTGGGTCTTACGTAGTGTATTAAGGAATAACGGTTGTGATGACTCACCGACAAGGCATGTGCGTTTGTTGCTCACATGGTTACTTGACGGCGTCAGCAACAACCTTGGATCAGGTATAAGAAGAGAGAGAGGGAGTAGTATTACTTTNAAGATGATTCCGTGGGTCTTACGTAGTGTATTAAGGAATAACGGTTGTGATGACTCACCGACAAGGCATGTGCGTTTGTTGCTCACATGGTTACTTGACGGCGTCAGCAACAACCTTGGATCAGGTATAAGAAGAGAGAGAGGGAGTAGTATTACTTTTTATCAGAGAATTTGTCGAGTAGTTCATTAAGGAGAGGAGAGACTCCAAAGAAAAACTCATTGTATTTCACTTTAACGTTTATAAAAACTTGGGATTTCCCTTCATTTATCTTCTTTTACAAGTTTGATACGACTAAACTGTATCAAATTCTTCTTCATCAGAATTAGAAAAATCGCAGTCTAGAAGTAACGATGTACCCTAACAACGAAAGTAAACCAAACAGTATGATTAATTCAAATAAGAGGGATGAAAGTTAATACCTTTGAACAGCAATGATTGGTACAAAAAGGTCTCTCTCATCAGATTACAGGCATCATGCATCTTACAGAGATATTCAAAACCAAAAGATAAAATCATTACACAGATCATTACGACAGGTACTAGAAAACTAACCTTTTGTGGTGAAAATAAAATCAATCACCTCTGATTTCAGGTATTGATCTTGAGAATATATTATGGCAGAGCGACATATAATATTGTGGTGAATATTTTATATCTTGCTTCTACTATTATTGATTCCATCTACGCATATTATAGATAGTAACTCAAACTAAATGGGAAAAAATAAAGAAACTAAAAGATCATATGAGAATCGTTGAATGTAATGAAGAGAGGCAGGAAATCATCTTCAACCGTGGCGGTTTAGTCGTGTCGTTGGAGAATCGTAGTTAGGTTAAAGTGAAAACTGAAAGTGATGATGAAGATCACCAACAATACACCCAATATAAAGTTATAAAATTTGTTAGGTTTAGAACACTTTTTTTCCCGGACAAAAATCAGATACCTGATCAGAAATTTTTATGGGAAAATTTCAGTTTTACCACATTCATTGTACCACTTTTCATTTTTACCTTTGCTAGAAAGACATTTTCATAAATACCTACAGCAGTAATTGGAATTGACATAATTACCCCTACCTAATATACTGAAGTCGAGATCTATCATCAGCCACGTTGGCTAATCTCGTCTCGGAGACGGCTAAGAAATCAAAGGAACTCGCTCTCGACGCCTCAAAGAAAGCCGATCCGCTCAACGTCTCCGGTTTCGTGGCAGAGACAGCGAAGAAGTCGAAAAAGTTCGCCACGGAGGTTTCGACGAAGGCTGATCAGCTCAAAGTCGCGGCGTTGAAGCAAGCGGATCAGATCCAGAATATTAAGTCGCTTGCTGATATTGTTGTATCTACTCAGCTTGCGTCTGAATCAGGAGGATCTGATACGGATCTGATTAGTTTTGGTATCACCGATGATTTGAGAGAGTTTGTTAAATGATTAACGTTTGATACCTTTAAGGCTTTTTCCGTACAAGGTATGGTTGTTTTGTTGCTTCCTGGTGAATGATTGGTGAATTGATGATTGTAACATGATGAATGTGTTATGATGAATCATGTGTTATAATGAATCATGTATTTACCATACACATTCATCATTACAGTCACCATAGATGTATGTGCTGTGATGAATGTGTGTTATGGTGAATGTGTTATAATGAATGTGCTATGAATCATGTGATGGATATGTTATCATGAAATCGTCTATGGTGACTGTAAATTTACCATACACATTCATCATTACACAATCATTGTGGATGTATGTGTGATGGATATGTTATCATGAAATGTGTTAATGATAAATGTGTGTAATGGTGAATGTGGATAGATGAAAAGTCGGAAGTTTCTGAAGTGGCAACAACAAGTGAGGCGAATGTAAGGAAGGATCTATCGGAGTGGCAGGAGAGACATGCCACTCTTGTTCTTGGCTCTGTCAAGGTACTCATCTCTTTCGTTTTTACTTGTTCATGATGTAGACTTGGTGTTTAATGTTTGTGTTTGTGTTGCAGCAAATTTCGAAGTTGAGATATGAGCTATGCCCGCGAGTCATGAAAGAAAGGAGATTCTGGAGGATATACTTCACCTTAGTCAGCACTCATGAAGCTGGAACAGAACCACCAGACAAGCCAAAAAAGACAATCCAACATTCTAACATGGATTATGTTTACAAGATTGCTAATATTTTAGGAAATGAGGAGTTTACAGTCATAGGGAGTCACATCGGAAGCATTGTGAAGCTCGCTAGAAGGACCAGACTTTATAAACAATTATAAAATCAATTTATAAACCCTTATAAGAGCTGTCTCTCCAGAGCTGCCGTTTCATCTTCTTGCAAACCTGCTTTCTTCAACTCATCTTTCGCCTCCTCCACATTTATCTTATCCTTTTGCATCATGTTCTCTGGCAAAATGAAGTGAGTCTGAAACAAAAAAGTATCAAATATGGTCAGGTTAAGGTTGGGTTTTCACTTGGAGGAGGGGTTATAAATGGAATTTTGACTAGTAGAAGTTTATAAGTTGATTTATATGGGGTTATAAGGTTTATAAGGTTATTTATAAATGCTTATAAACTGATTTATAAGGTTTATAAGTAGATTTCTAAAAGTTTACAACCTTATAAATTTATGTATAATCATTTCTGATCTTTAACAGATTTATAAAATCTTATAAACTTAAAAATCATATAATAAGAATTTTATAACAAGTAAATATGAATTTAAACTCATTAATAAATTAACTTCTAAACCCTTAACTTAATTTATAAACTCTTATAAATCAGTTTATAAAATCTTATAAATCAGTTTATCAACTCTTATAAATCAATTTATATATTAACGTAGAAAACTTCATGAATTAGTCTATAAACCTCTATAGATCAGTTTACAAAATTTATAAATCATTTTATAAACCCATATAAATAAGTTATAAATCTTTATAAAATAGTTTTTAAGCCTTACCAAATTGGTTTATAATTGTTGTTTAAGTCATTTATAAACCTTTATAAATTCTTATAAATGGAAAACCAATTTATTAAAATTAAGAAATAACCTTATAAACCCTATAATCAGTTTATAAACCCTTTTAAATCAGTTTATAAACAGTTATAAATCAAACTTATAGACCATTATAAATAAAATATGTGGTTAATCAGAATGTTCTATATATTAGTTTAATAAGTAGTATTTCATAAATTAACAAATAAACCTTAATAAATTAGTTTTTAAACCCTTATAAATATGTTTAAAATTCTTATAATCAAATTACAAACCTTTATAAATTATTGTATGTCNCCATTATAAATAAAATATGTGGTTAATCAGAATGTTCTATATATTAGTTTAATAAGTAGTATTTCATAAATTAACAAATAAACCTTAATAAATTAGTTTTTAAACCCTTATAAATATGTTTAAAATTCTTATAATCAAATTACAAACCTTTATAAATTATTGTATGTCTTTATAAACACTATTTATAAAGGTTTATAAACTATTTATAAAGGTTTATAAAACTATTTATAAAGGTTTATAAAACTATTTATAAGGGTTTATAAAACCATGTACAAGAACTTATAACCCATTCGAGCATGGTATCTTATAACATACCAGTACAAGAACTAATAACTTAAGTTACCATGCAAGGGTTTACTTGGTAATTAGGATACAAGAAGGTCTATGACTGTGTGCTTCTTTGACAACTGTATTGTATATTGTAAGAACATCGTCCAAGTATCAGATTTAGATATTCACGATGCGCTTTTGGATCAGTACGGTGGGTTTGGCTTTTTTTCTTTTTTTTTTCAAATTGTATAGTACTATAACAATTTGCCTTTTGTTTCTGAGAATTATGAGGTTAGATATGAATTTCACTTTATATTTTGAGTTACCAAAAGAAAAAAAAAAGATATGAATTTCCTACTAAAAGACGCTCCCTACAGCATTACGTTTTTGGTTTTTTTTAATCAGCTAAAAAGACGCTCCCTACAGCATTACCTACTCAGTGGACAAAAAAACAATGAGGCAAGCAGATCAAGTAGTTCAAGCAGCTCTCCCAGTAGTTCCAGCTCTTCTAGTGGTACATACTTGTCTTTGAGTTCATTTGAGTTGACTTATAGTTCAAAATGATAATATCTCTAATATAAATATGTGTGTTTTTGGGTTTGACACAGAGGCTGCTCAGAAGGATTTGAGGAAGAGAGGAAAAGTATTGGCTTCCAAAAAGTCGTCAAGGACTGCTGCAGAGGCTCTTCAATATTTCTTTCTTGTCTGCGTTTCTTTCATCTGGTATCAGTGGGACGTTACTGAGCCATAATAATGGTGGTTACTTTGCTGCTTTCTTTGTTGCTGATTTGAACATTTGCATATGGTTTGTTTTGTCTAGAATTGCATAAATAGTATTACATAACAAAATCTGAAAAGCATTGTCGAGACTAAAATAGCTTTACAGATTTTTAGTTGATCTAAATATCCATAAATATTAAAAAGCTGATAACATTCTCTAAGAAAACTGCTTTCTTTGCAACCAAATTTAGAGGTACTCTACTCATTGAGGCATTGACCATATAAATATTTATATAATTATTTATAAAGGTTTATAAAACCATTTATAAATTTTATAAGAGCTTATAAAACCTTGTGTCAACAATCTATAAAGTTTATAAAACACATAAATATCTATATAACTATTTATAANATTCTCTAAGAAAACTGCTTTCTTTGCAACCAAATTTAGAGGTACTCTACTCATTGAGGCATTGACCATATAAATATTTATATAATTATTTATAAAGGTTTATAAAACCATTTATAAATTTTATAAGAGCTTATAAAACCTTGTGTCAACAATCTATAAAGTTTATAAAACACATAAATATCTATATAACTATTTATAAAGGCTTATAAAACTATTTAAAAGGGTGTATAAAACTATTTGCAAGAACTTATAAGCTATTTATAAGAGTTTATCATTTACTTATAAATGTTTATAAATAATTTACAAGGTTTATAAATCTGTTTATAAGAGTTTATAAATTACCAAATTAACCAACTTTCCACCATTTCTTTGTTTATTTAAGAACATCATTCTTTTACAGTTCATTTTATCTACTCTATTAAAATAGAATCCTAAATTTTATCTACTTAAAAAATTGTCATTAACTTTTGGACTATGTCATTGTGTTAACTACGATGGACCATTTCAATATATAATTTGACGCTACATAATAAATACAATCAGGCAACATAAATTAAACCAAACATCTAATCCATTAAACCTAAACCGGTCTCTTAAAGGAAAATTAAATCTACTCTATTAAATCGAAGTGTTTCTACTATTAGCTTAACAATACAAAAACTCTAATTAAACTTCATGGTAGTTTAGATGATCGTGTTTGCTTCTCTCCAGTTCATAAACTGCAACATAACAAAAGTATTTTTGTATTGTATCTTTCTCCATCTTTCATCAACGTATTGGACCTGGTTGTAATAAAGCACAACTGAAGTAGCAACAATGCTATCAGAAACACACATAAATCATAAAACACACATGGTAGTGTTTATAAAGGCTTATAAAACCAATCATATGAATATACAAAAAAGTTTTGTATATAAATGATTTATAATAGTTTATAAAAATATTTTATCAGCCATTATTTATAAAATTTTATACAGTTATCTATAAAGTTTATAAAACACTTAAAAATATTTATAAAACTATTTATAAGGGTTTGTAAAAATATTATAAGAGTTTAATAATCTTCATAACAAAATTTATAGGACTTAATAAATCATTTAGAAGAATTTGCAAAGCCTTACAAAAAATTATAAGTAAATCTTTATAAATATATTTATAAGTTTTTATAATTTCTAGCTTATAAATCTTTGTAAATCATTTATAATTATTTTGAAGCATTGCTAAGAAATAAAATGATTTATAATGGTTTATAAAACCATTTACAAGAGATTATGTATCATTAATAATAATTTATAAGGGTATGTAAAATTATTTGTATGAGTCTATAAATAATTTATAAGGTTTATAAAGCCATTAATTTGCAAGAGTTAATCTATGAAATTTTATAAATCATATAATAAGAATTTAATAATGAATAAAAATGAATTTATAAAGATCTATAAATCAACTTTTAAACCCTTAAATTAGTTTTTAAGCCTTTATAAATTAGTTTATAAACTCTTATATATAAATTAACTTATAAATCTTATGATCATTTTATAAGCTTTTTATACATTAACTTAGTAACCTTATTAAATTAGTTTATAAACCATTACAAATCACTTTATAAACCTTTATAAAGGATTTATAAACCTTTATAAACGATTTTATAAACCCTTATAAACGATTTTATAAACCCTTATAATTAGTTAATTTTTGTACAGAGCCAGTACAACCTTGAGCCGGGCCTGTGTATAGGACCGTGAAGAAGAACCTTACTCGCCGTCGTTACGAGCGTCTCTCCTCCACCACCACCACAACTCGTCGAGTCTTACGACATCGAAATGAACATGGACGGTCACCATCGTCGTCGTCACTGGTCCGTTGGAGATATCTCATCGTTATCAAGCCAGGAAACAAAAAGAAGCGGTGGTGGAGCCACGGTTAAGGGTTGTTCTCCGGCGCAAGAAGGTAATCAGCTCGTGAGATACAAGAGCCATCGACTGTTTTCTTGCATCACATGTCAATGATATATACTTATATATCAATTCAAGAAAATACTAGTAAATATGAATATTTTTCTGTGTGTTTAGTTTACTAAAAAGCTAAAAAGATGTGTGATATCGATCATGTACGTATTATTATGGTCATCATGATCTTCTCATGTATAACGTTAACAGTATGGGGGGTTTGTTGTGGAAATGAATATTTGATGGATCTTAAATGAGAAAAAGAAAAATTGTATGGGTCAAGTGACCAAATAATCTATAATCTAAAGAAGACATGCGCCTCTAGTTCTACAAAGTGAGAGTACGTCTGTAGAGAAACTTCATCAAATCATCTATAACCCAAATCTTGCTTCTCCAAATCAAGCCATAACCACAGGGGCAAGCTCAACAACCAAACTAGCCAGAAGAATCTGCTGATAGTTCTTAACAACGTCTCCTAATTTCAGACAAATTTTGTGAGCGAACCGAAATAACCCGAAAACTGAATTACCCTAATCCTAACCTACAACCGCGTTTCTGAGATAGTTTTCAATGTGTTTGATGATCATAGCTTCAATCTCTTCCTCATGTATCTTCAAACCTTCTTCTGAATCTTCCACAAGTTCTTCCTCTTTAGGAGTTTCAGGAACTACAACTTCTCTCTCGACAATAGTGTCTCCAGAGATCCATTTCTCACACAATTGATCCGCTTCTTAATTATCCTCCAAATCAAGCTCAAACCTCCTCCTCTCCTCCTCCTCTTCATCCTCTTCTCTTCCTCCACACGCGCCATCATCAAGCGACATCTGCCTCTCACGAACCTGGTTAGCTAAATCTGCCACCTTAACCGGATCAGATCTACACCTCATCAACAGCAACGCATTCTTCGGCGGAGAACAGAAGTTAACCATTTCCCTCTCCTTCCTCTCCGTCTTCAACTCAATCTCGCTCAAATCAAGACCTCAAAAACATGCCTCTGGCGACTTCTCCTCCTCCTCTCCTCATCCTCATCCTCTCCTCCTCCAACAACAAGCTCAATCTCTCTCCTCTTCCCTCCCGTCTCCTCAACCGCCACGAACCACCGTGTGAATGCCGCGTCGCACGAGCTTCCTCCTCCGCATTCTGCTTCGTCGGTTTCTTCTTTGGTAGTTACTCCTTGGCGTTTTCTTTTCTTCCCCGATGAGCTCTTCTCGGCTGGTTTTTTGTCTTTTGACTTAGAACGCAAAGTACAGCTCCATAGAGCTCTCTCAACATCTGAAGGTCCACCCCACTCTCCTTTCAACTTTAATTCCTGCAATCCCATAAATAATTATCATATAAGGCAATGTCCAGTCCAAAATTTAATGTAATGCCTCTTTAACATTTTAAAAGAATTTAGAACACTTTTTTACTATAAGGGAGAGAAGACAGTGCAGGTGGATTCAAAACCATCATACGCAGAACCAAAGCAATAAGAAATGATTTAATGCTATAACACAAGAAAGTTCCTTATCAATAACAGATTCTAGAGTAGATAAGTGTGCGTAGCAGCCAGGGACAAAAGTTAATAACACACAATAACAACAACTTAATAAACACTTTTGTCTTAGAGAAATAGACAGAGAGAGAGTCTAACCTTTGCTTTCTCCTGTAGCTTAGTGATAAACAACAAATATCGCTTCAAAGAGTAATCTTTTGAGTTCCCAAGAGCCACCTCCATTGCCTTTTACATTTCCACATTAAAGAGTGTTAACGAAATCAAAACAAAGAGAAAAAAGGGTGTGAATAAAGATTGTTCCTTTACTAACGCAGAAGAAGAAACGTACCTCGTCGGACATAAACGGAGCAAGCCAAAACTGCTGAAGCGGTGGCAGAACCCACACCTTTAAGAATAGTGAGCTCTTTAACAGCGTTGGAGATGTTAGGGAGAGATATGGACGCCTTTGCAGAAGCAGATTTACAACAGAGAACNAAGATTGTTCCTTTACTAACGCAGAAGAAGAAACGTACCTCGTCGGACATAAACGGAGCAAGCCAAAACTGCTGAAGCGGTGGCAGAACCCACACCTTTAAGAATAGTGAGCTCTTTAACAGCGTTGGAGATGTTAGGGAGAGATATGGACGCCTTTGCAGAAGCAGATTTACAACAGAGAACTAGTTAACTGAATTACCAAATGATATACCCAGGAGCTTCTTGAGAAGCAGGATCCTCGTCACCCTAGGAAATCGTCGCTAGCAGATGTAGTAGCCACGGTTGTGGTTTGCTCCGTCCGGCTCGACGGCGAACCCATACTGCCGCTAGAGGACATGGATTGAGCTGAAACCTCGTAAGACCTCATACTAGCGTTTTTTCAATCGTTATCATTGTCATCGGAGAAAAGTGATGATTTTTTTGGATTTGGCGGAGGAGTAATTGATCTGAGAAAGAGTGATTAATCACAATATCCAGAGATCTCATCGGACCTTGTTTCAATCTCAATTTTGATTTCGTGACGGAGAGATTGAGAGGAGAAAGATTACGGTTTATTGAGGATAAAATAGTATTTTGGCTATGAAAATTTTGATGGTAAAGATGATTAATGTAAAAGTAAAAAATGGTATTAGGAAAGTGGTATTTGTTACAATTTCCCAATTTTTATTGGACTAACAATAATTGGATTTAAACTAAGATGACTCATTGGATTTATCGATAGTATAATAAGATACATGTTTAAATTCATTAGATACAATTTTGTGTTGTAATGGTATACCTTCATATGTAATATATTTAAATATTTTTTGATATTTTTTTTTAATTATATAGTTTTTTGTAAAAAATAGAAAAAAATGTTTAACTATTTACTCGATAATACAAGAAAACCCTCTATAAATTAATAATATTGGGACTTTGAAATTTTATTAATTTATAGAGATATTAATTTAAAAAAATTTCTTATTCGGATTCTCAATTTCAAATATATTTATTCTAATATAAGAAAAATATTTGATTATTAGTGTATAGACATTAATTACTAGCTTTTGAAATTTAATATTTATATTTATTTATTATATTATTTTGTGTATATAGTATATATTGCATAGAATTTAAATGTGATTTTAGCTATAATATTACTAAATCTCATCAAAAATATATTAAGTGGCAAAAATATAAAGATAATTATATTCTGAATATAAACCAAAAAAATAATGATATTTTCTTTCTTATATAAAATATGAATACATAGAAATTATTAATTTATAATTTTAATGGGATCTTATAGCTACATCAATTTTTAAAAAAATATTATTATGTTAATATTATCATTTTGTGTAAAATTTGGAACTAAATCCAAGTTAGGACAGGTGAAATTTATTAATTTATAAAAATTATTAATATAGCGAGTATCAATTTTATGAAGTTCTACTTTATCAATCTATGAAGCTATAAGTTTATTTTTTTTGTTAAATCTTCTAAATTTGTATATGTTACAATTTCTTTGGAGATGACAATAAACCGATATTTTACCAATCTTTACATATAATTTCAAGTCCAATAATGAAATAAAAATCCAAAAATATAAATAGAAAAATACAAATACATGTGGAAATTTGAAACAATCTATTTGATGAAAAACAAGTATACGGTAATATTATTATGTTTGAAAAATTTATATACACCTATCAGATATAATAATATAGATTAATTTAGAAGTGAAAACAAAATGTTTATATATAAATAAATGAAAATAAACACCCGTGCGGTTGCGCGGGTCAAAATCTAGTATTAACTTAATTTTAAGATCTAACGGACCAAAAAACACATTTTCATATGATTGATGATGTCATCAAATATTTGAAAACTCTTCTTTCAAGAGGCATATATTTCATTTTAATAGCCACAATCATATTTGTCATACATTTTCATAAATTTAAAAATACAACATTTCAACAATTTTAGAACACTCATTTTGTCAAAATGAAAAATACCACTTTTAAAATAATAGATAACTTTTATGAAAAGACACTATTATTTTTTTTTTATAATAAAACGATGCAACTTTTAAACTAATATATTTCAGTTACTATGAAAAGATACAACCTTTCAAGCATTGTTTTGTTTTCCCTATAATAGTCCTAATAAATTATTTATGCAATCTATTTTAAATAAGTTTTTTCTTGAAAAGATACAATTATTTTTATAATGACAAGATAGCAACTTTTAAACTAATATATTTTAGTTTTTTATGAAACGATACAACCTTTCAACAATTGTTATTATGAGAAGACACAATTCTTATAACCTCTTTTAAATAATTTTAAACTATAAACGCAATTTTTTTAATAATAAAAGATTCAATTTCTAAAATAATAGATTTTTTTTATGAAAAGACACAATTCTGTTTATGATGAAAAGATGCAACTTTTATACAACAATATTGCAATTTTTTTATGGAAAGATACAACATTTCAACCATTTTTTTTTGTTTTCCATCTAATGGTCATAATAATTTTTTTTATGCAACTTTTAAAAGAATTTTTTGTTTTAAAAGACAATTAATTTTAGAATCAATAGATGCAACTTTTAAATTAATATATTTCAGTTTTTTAAGAAATGATATAACTTTTCAACAATTTGTTTTTATGTAAGAGCACCCCCATCAAAGGTTCAGATGGGGGTTCACACGTTTTTCAAAAAAAAAAAAATTAAAATAAGGAATAGAGATGAACCTGTCTCTTGCAGGTTCTCTGCAGTGAATCCAGTTCATCACTGTAACGCAGGTCCCATGACACATGACGGCTCGCAGTTGGTCTATTTTTAAAAAAAAAAGAATCAAAAAGAAAAAAAAAATTTTCATAGTAAGAAATTGAATCAATGAACCCCAAATGGGGATTCATTGATGTGGCTGCTCTAATGGTCTTAAAAGATATTTTTTTAGACATAAGATACTTATGCCATTAACATATTTTTTTTCAAACAAAAGTTCTACTTATGCCATTAACATATTTTTTTTCAAACAAAAATTATTTTTATATCAGAGAGTCATATTTTTCCATGTTTAAAGAGTTACAATCTGGTTATAATTGTTTTATTTTTTTGGTAGGTCATAATAATTTTTTTTTGTATACTTAAATTAAATTTTCCATGAGCAGTTATTTTTTTTGCAAACCACACATCTCTTTAATTTGAAGAGTCATAATTTTCCTCAAAACTCATGAAAATATGCATTTTAAAATAAAACACGCCTCTTAATAATCTATCAATGTACTTTTTCAGATTATTATAAATAGAACATTTTACAGATGCAAGGTTTTAAGAAAATTTTTGTGTTTTATTTTACTAATATAGGTATGATTCTTGTACTCTTGAATATATTGTTTGATTCATTATATATATAGATCTAAAACGATCTTTAAAAATTTAATGTGGTGTCTGCAATAATAAATTATTAGGATGCAAACATGTTGAGATCGAAAGGGTGCAAACGTGTCAAGACCGAAATGATGCGTACGGTTAAGGACCAAAAGGGTGCGAACGTGTCAGAACCGAAAGGGTGTGAACGTGTTAGAACCAAAGGGTACGAACGTGTCGGGACCAAAAGGGTGCAAACGTGTTGAGACCAAAAAGGAGCAAATGTGTTGGGACCGAAAGTGTGCAAACGTGTAGAGAGCGAAAGTGTGCGAACATGTAGAGATCGAAAGGGTGCGACGTGCTGAGAATGAAAGGATGCGAAGGTGTCGGGCCGAAAGGGTGCAAAAGTGTCAGGACCGAAAGGGTACGAACGGTTCAGGACCAAAATGGTGCGAACGGTTCGGGACCGAAAGGGTGCGAACTTTTCGGGACCGAAAGGGTGCTAACGTTTCGGGACCGAAAGGGTGCTAACGTTTTGGGACCGAAAGGGTGCGAACAATTCAGGAGAAAAATGTGCAAATGTATCATAACCGAAAAGGTGCGAATGTAACGTCATCAAAAGGGTGTGAATATAATGCCACTAAAAGCGTGCTAATATAATGTAACCGAAAGGTGCAAATGTAATGTCACCAAAAAGGTGTGAATGTAACGTTTCTGAAGGAGGAGGAAATAATATTTACGAAAGGGTGCGAAAATATTGAAAGGGTGCGAACATAATGTTATTTTATATGTAATAATAATCATATTTCATCGTTCTTCAGAATATATTGATATTATGATGGCTATGAACATTTTACAGATGCAATGTTTTAAGAACATTTGCGTGCTATATTTTTCTAATATAGGTATGATTCTTAGTACTCTTGAATATAATGTTTGATTCATTATATAGATCTAAACGATCTTTAAAAATTTAATGTGTTTTCTGCAATAATAAATCAATAGGAAGCGATCATGTTGAGATCAAAAGGATGCGAACATGTCGGAACCAAAAGGGTGCAAACGTATCAGGACCAAAAGGGTGCGAACGTGTTAGGACCGTAACGGTGCGAACGATTCAGGACCGAAAGAGTGTGAATGGTTCAGGACCGAAAGGGTGTGAACGTGTTGGAATTGAAAATGTGCAAACGTGTCAGAACAAAAGAGTGTGAATGTGTCGGGACCGAAAGGGTGAGAATGTGTCGGGACCAAAAGGGTGCGAACGTGTTGGGACCGAAAGGGTGCGAATGTGTCGGGACTGAAAGGGTGCAAACGTGTCGGGTCCGAAAGGGTGCGAATGGTTTGGGACAGAAATGGTGCGAACGGTTCGGGACCAAAAGAGTGCTACGTGTTGAGATCGAAAGGATGTGAACATGTCGAGACCGAAAGGGTGCAAACGTTTCGGGACCGAAAAGGGTGTGAACGTGTCAGAACCAAAGGATGCGAACGTGTCAGAACCAAAGGATGCGAACGTGTCGAGATTGAAATGGTGCAAACATGTCGGGACCGAAAGGGTGTGAACGTGTCGTAACCAAAATGGTGCGAAATTGTTGGGTGCGAACGATTTGGGACCGAAGAACGTTTCGGGACCGTAAGGGTGCGAATTGTTCGGGACCGTAAGGGTGCAAATGGTTCGAGACCGTAAGGGTGCAAAGGGTTTGGGACCGAAAGGGTGCGAACAATTGAGGAGCGAAAAGGTGTGAATGTATTAAAACCAAAAAGGTGCGAATGTACTGTCATCAAAAGGGTGTGAATGTAACATCACCAAAAGAGTGCGAATCTAATGTCATCGAAAGGTGCAAAGGTAACGTCACAAAAAAGGTGCAAAAGTAATGTTACTGAAGGAGCGGGAACATAATATTACCGAAAGGGTGCAAATGTAATGTTATTTTATATATAAGAATAATCATATTTCACCGCTCTTCGGGATATGTTGATATGATTATGGATATGAAAAAAAAACTGGAAAAGTGGGAAACAAACTTACCAGTCGAAATTAGCCACAAGTTTGTTTAATTTTGTTTTTTCTAACATACACAATCGACATAAGATATTATTTAGTTATTACTTTTTATAGATGCAAGAAAACAAAAATATAAAGTATATTATCAGACACACAAAGGTATTAATGAATCATTGGTTAGTAATTTTAATGTTTTGAATTTTACGAGAACTAATAACAATTTTCATTTATTGGTAAATATATAAGGAAATAATGGCCAAAAGTAATAATTTACAAAACTAATGCGCTGCTGTGATTGTAATGCGTTAGTATGGCTTGTCGAAAGTACCGAAAAAGATTGATTAACCAAACGTCCATATTTATTGTAAACAAGGACATATCAAATTACCCAAGATTCGTGAGCCGCCTATAATATTCAAAAATTTGTTATGTAATCCTTCATTTAAGAGTAATATTAGAGTGTTTAATTTTTTATTGTTTATGTGTTCTATGGATGATGACATAGATTGTTCAATACTAAATTGTGGTGGTCCTTTTTGCTTTAAGGTTCATGGTGAAAATTATCACAATATTGGATAATTTTTACATGTGGATGAAGAGAAGGCCAAATTTTTACAGTTGTATATATTTGACACATTCAATGAAATAAAAAAAAACATACTTACAATGATGAACTGAGAAGGAAAAGAATAAGTAGATACACAAATATTATCATCACTAATAAAAATGCTTGACGGAAATAATGTACTAGAAATAGTATTTAGAAAAGCTAGAGATAAATATGAAAGTGGTAAATAATGCGGAATTGAAAATTTATATGGTATGATATAATAAAAGGAAAAGGCAATATGAATTGCCATCTGCTATTGAAATAGATTACTTAATAATTGGGGATTTTTCTACCACCGTGGACGAAAGAGATGTTTTAGTTCAACATAACACATGAAACTGTCAAAGAATTTTGGCAATCTAATGAAATATATGATTCAACCATTATGAGATCAATCTATGTTCGTCACATTCATCAATTTTCCCTGAAATTTTTAGAAGGCAAAATATATATCTTCAATGATTTTGAAGTAGGAAAGGCAGATAGGGTATAAAATTTCATACAATTCTTTTAATATATGGTTGAATGCAAATTCTTCAATAACACCGATATGAGAAAAAATTGTACAAATAATTGCGAGAAATTCAGTTTCCGTGATTATGATCAACTTATGAAAATTTCAGACAAGAATTTATTTTATGATGGTAGTGGTATAATACATATATCCAAAAGTTATAAATATATAAATTGTATGCTTATATATAAATTCGTATATGCAGATGTTGTTTATGTAATTGTTGAAGAAAAAATAAATATAGATGATACAGTACCAGATATTGGACAAAGAAGAATAAACCTTGACCTACATTTAAAAGTGTTAGTAACCATTATTTTATTAGATTTTGTAAACAATCAATTACCACATCCAAAATTATACAATAGTTGATATAAATGTTTGGTATTGCACATAAAATTAAAATTTATATTAACTTGCACATCCATTTCAAAATAATTTATAGTCACATTTTTTTTAAAAAAATAACTCAATTATTAAAATAATAACTATATAACATTGGAAGAAATGAGTATTACTATATGAGACAATATAGTAGATACATACCAAAAACAAATGATATATAGGGAAACATATAGTGTTATTATAATAATAACAAGTGTGAATCCCAAAATATATTCAGGTTTATATAAAAACATATTTCATATTAATAAATTTCTAATAAATTTTAACAAAAAAAATTAAAAATTAACAACATGAATTATATGTTACCTTTACTTAAACACAACGTTCACTTCCAAAATATATCAAGATGATCCATTAAATACTATTCATTCTTAACCAAAAAGATAATTATAATTAAAATATATATCATTTATAATATAAAGTTTAAGTAAATTGTGGTCAATACAGAATACCTCAAATACAAATGAAGGACGAAAGCAATTTAAAAAAAAAATTAAATGATGACATTGTTAAAATTAGAGAAATTATAAATTTTGTTGCTAAAGATTTGTTTGAGGTAAAGAAACACATTTCGATTCTTTTAAAAATTAATAAATTAGTAATTATATACAACCTAAACTTATTGTGAAACTTTGATTGTTAGGAAAAAGAGTTTATCATTAAAGGGAAAATTATTGCAATTAGTTCAAAAAAGATGGAATTACATATCATGTAATCATTGCGCTAAAATATTTTTGAAAAAGGATGAAAAACTTACTAGCACAAAATGCACAAAACTATATATTGTTGGCATATTATTGTAACATAAAAAATACAAAATTTTGTAGTTTTATTACCAACAGATTAGTAATACCAAACACATTAAAATATGTATAAACTTGAGATTGTTGTCGAAAATAACTCGGATTCAGATTTATTAACCACATTCAACAAAGACATGACCAGTATTCTGGGTAAATCAGCAACATACTTAATTCAGTTTCACGTAATTAAATATAATACTTATAATAATTATTAAACTATAGTGCATAATCAGAAATTAATATTTAAAATTACTATATGCGAAAAGAGTCATATATACAATGATTCAAGTAATAATGCAATTATCTCTTGCTTTTCATAATAACTTATCGGAAAAGTTTTTTAAATTAAATGCTAAGGTCACATCCTACAATTATCAGTAAAGTTCAGCTGAATTAACGGTTACACGTATCAGAGATAGCCAAAGTATTAATGAAAAGGTACAATACATTTGGAGATAACTTTTTATTGAAAATACAAATCAGAAAAATTATAAAGAAAATTAATAAACTTACATTTCACTTTAACAGCCTATTATAATAAATAAAATTGTTAACAATACGGATAAGATAGAAGAAACTAATATTGCTAAAGGAAATAAAAGAAGGAAAAAAAATAATATTTAAAACAAAGTAAAGTTGATAATCTAAATGAAAAGACAAAAGCAATTGAAGAAGTTAAACAACCACAAAAAAATAAAATAATAGAAGACGATTATGTTACTTAATTGTACTATGTTTAATACATAATATTTAAATTTACATATTTTCAAACACAAATTCTACTTTCACTCTTTTGTTATAGAAGATTATTTTATTTAATTTTTATCTAGATACAAAATAATTAGTTTATTAAATGATTCAAAATGTTTGATCAACAAATATAAATTATATAAATATAATTTAAAAAAAATAAACATCTTTTCTCGTGGGCGTTTACTCGCGGAGTGATTTCCAAGTATATATATAAAAAAATGTTTAAAATTTTATGATTTTTGTTGCATATTAACCTCTTATGTTTACGAGTTTGTACATTTGACATACAAAGTAACTGATGGAGGTATCTGCTACCCAATACAATTTACAATGATTTCCCCCCTTCTTTCTTGTTCACTTCTCCGTTTCCGCGGTAAGGACAGCTGGAGATTCATCACCGTCCGATCACTAGTCTCGAAGATGAAGCAAGTCGATCCCTAATCTCGACAGTTTCTTCGATCTCTTCTAGTCTCGAAGTTGGAATGAGGAGGTTGATGTTGGTAGGTGAAGCGGACAAGGGTCGATTTCTAAGGATAAGCAGATGGTTACAAAGCCAGCAAACGGAGACGCTGAGTTTCCGGTAGAACAGTTGATCGATTTGGCCACATTGGTGTGCATATCGACATTGTTCTGTTGTTTTCATCTGTCTGATTAAAAATTGCTCTGCTATATTGGTCATGGTGATCATGGGCATTGTCTCTGGCTGTTATATATTATCAATAGTTTTTAGGTTCTGGTATTTCACTGTTAGTTCTTAAGTTGGTTGCGTTGAGTTGGTTGGTTGGTTGACCTACCTCTGGACTGGATAAAACCTTAAGTGCTCATAATTATCTTTTTTAAACATTATCACTTGCTTAGTTCTCATTCGTATAGATTTACCCCCCTTATGGGTATTAGGGGGGAAGCTAATTTGCGGTGACAATACCAGGTTTGATTCATGCATACTTATCTGCGATCTTCAAGAGGCAAGCACAAAGTTCATGAGGCTTGGAGTTCATTGGCATATGATCAGCATCTTTGATCTTTATTACTTCTTTTGGTGGGAAGCTCTTGACTACCCAGTGCTGGTATTCCTTAGGTACTATACTATCCTCTTCGCATATTATATAGATACGTGTAACCGATCCATACCCTTCCTCACTAAACCTTCTTGTCCCTGCCAGATTGTTCGTAACTAAAGGGTTTACCCTCACCAACAATTTCGCCAATTCAAGATCCTAAAACCATGAAATATTGGCCAACGTTAGTAGCAAATCTCATCTGAGCCTTAGGTTTGATTAGGCTTGGAGGAGTCTTACTTCAACTGGAGATAATTGGTAAAATTTCTCTGCCAAGAACTTTGGTCCAAAAAGAATAGTCTGTAGGGGACGGTCACATGTCCCGTAGCTTCCAAACACTGTGTCCAAGAACTCTTCTGGTGGAATGCTTTCAACCAACTGCAGATTTTCACTCAGATGTCAAAATCACTTGTAAAGATTAAACTGAGTCAGTGTATGAATCATTGTTATGTACCTTTTCGATAACGTAAGCAGGCGGGTTTTTGGTGTCAGGCATGGAAGATGTCAAGAAGACAATAGCAGCTGTCATACAAGTAAAGATGTCGGCAGCGAGAGCAGACGGTATACCTCCCATGCTATGTGCGACAAGAACCACCTTTTCGTCAGAGGCAAGAGAGCCCATCATCTCTAGCAATGGCTTTGAATAATCCTTCAACGTTTGAATCTCTTCCACTCTGGTCATGTTGATACCCGATGCAGCCAGATCAATAGCAGAGACACAATGTCCTGCAGCTTCTAGCAGTGTTTTCACCTTGTACCAACTCCACGCGCCGTGGCATCCCGCATGGACAAGCACAAAGTGTTTCTTACTGTTTTTCTCCATTGCCTTTTCTTTTCAGATTTTTGGTTCTACACTTTATACTCTTGATGAGTTCCAGGGAATGGTAAACCTGACTGTTAGGTTTAGGTTGCTGTCTTAGAATCGTACACCAACTTTACATTGACTCTTAGTTTTAAGTCGGTACAGTTTATGGAGTTAGGTTGGTTGACCTCTTGATTAGATAGAAACTTACCTCTTAAGGAAAAAGTATAAGAGACGATCTTAGCTACATATTTGGTAATTGTGATGGTTAATAGGCAATATTTAACTCTGCTTCTTCAAAAGACAGACGATCTTAGGTTTATTTAGGTATGCATCTTTGATATCACCTCACTTATTTGATTATACTATATGTTCTTAAACAAAATACACAGGTACACATAACCAGTTGCACAATCGCAGGTTTCTCTTATGCATATTTATCAGCTATTTCCAAGAGATGAGCACATAGTTCTTGAGGCGTGGAGGTCATTGGCATATGATCAGCATCTTTGATCTTTATCACTTCTTTTGGTGGAAAGTTGCTGATTATCCAGTGCTGGTATTCCTTAGATACTATCTTATCCTCTTCGCATATGATGTAGACACGTGTAACAGATCCGTACCCTTCCTCAGTGAAGCTTCTTGTCCCTGCCAGATTGGTCGTAACTGAAGGGTTTACCCTCACCAGTATTTTCGCCAATTCAAGATCCTAACAAAAAAAAAGGTTACTAGCAAACTCTTTATTGCGTCTTTAAAACAGAGGTTTTGATTAGGCTTAGAGACTTACCTCGACTGGTGAAAGTTGATACAAATGCTTGGCCAAGAACTTTGGTCCAAGTAGAGCAGACTTTAATGGATGATCAGGTCTCCCATAGCTCCCCAACACGGTATCCGACCAAACTTGCTGTGGAATGCTCGTCATGAACTGCACATCTCATTTAGTAACTATCAGAAAATCACTTGTAAGAAAGAAATGGTACCGTGGAATAGAATCATCATTTTATTTTCTTACATTTTCGAAAACATAAGCAGGTGGGTTTATTGTGTCAGGCATGAATGATGTCACAAAGACAATAGCAGCGATCTTATGAGGGAACACGTCAGCTGCAAACGCTGCGGATAATCCTCCCATGCTATGAGAAACAATAATCACCTTATCTTCATCTGGCGAGCTCAGAACATCTAGCAACGGTTTGCAGTAATCCTGCAGTGTTTGAATCTCTTCTAATCTGGTTGAGTCTATGCCCGACGCAGCTAGGTTTACTGCTGTCACAGTGTGACCTGCAGCCTCGAGAATCGGTTTCACCTTGTACCAGTTCCATGCGCCGTGGCAGAGCCCATGGACAAGCACAAAGTGCTTCTGGTTATTCTCCTCCATTGCCTGCCTTGTCTTATTTCTTCCTTCTTAGCTCTATATAAATATTCATTTATGATTGAATAATTTTGACAAAAGATAACTTTAATAAAAAATGTGGAATTACAGCCTGTACCACGTTTCCTCATGTTTGGCCTTTTTCGAAAAGCTTTGTACAGAAACTGCCAAAATGTTCATAACTACTTGTGGTCCTGCAATCCCAATCGGTCACGTGAGAGTGGTCCTTGACTTATATTACCTCTTTTCCACGTCAAACATGTCATTAAGTACCCAACAAATCATTGATCAGAAAAAAAAAAAGTACCAAACAAATCTCCTCCTAGTAAAGACAGATCAACAAAACAAAGAAATAGAATTACTTGAGACTTTGAGATAGGTGAGCTTATCTAGTATCATGGATTCCTGTTCCCGGAGCCTGAGTCGAATTACTCAGACTTGACCCTCAGTAAGTTCAACGCAGCTTAAAACTTACTGACTGGTACAATCTTGGTAAAGATGTCTGCAGGATTTGTCAATGTAGATATCTTCAGTACCTTCACAAACCCCTTTTCAATGATTTCTCTGATCTTATGGTACTTGGTATCATCGTGTTTTGTTCTCTCGTGATACACATTGTTCTTGGACAGAGAAATTGCACTTTGAGAGTCACAGAAAATCTCAACACAGCCTTGATCAAAAACAAATTCCATCAACAAACCCTTAAGCCACAGAGCTTCCTTGCTAGCTTCATTCATGGCCAAATATTCAGCTTCAGTGGTTGAAAGTGTCACAACCTTTTGAAGTCTTGGCCTCCAACTTATGGTGTTTCCCCCAAGTGTAAACACAACTCCACTGACTGACCTTCTCCCATCCAAATCAGTAGCATAATCTGAGTCACAATATCCTCTCAGCACAAACTCTGAACCTTTTTTTGTAACACAGCTTCATGTTCATGGTGCCTTTGATATACCTCATGATCCATTTCACCCCTAACCAGTGATCTTTTATAGGATTTCCCATGAACCTACTGACGATTCCCACAGGATAAGCCAAGTGTGGTCTAGTACCAATCATAGAGTACATAAGACTTCCAACAGCATTGGCATATCACCGTCTTCATGTAATCTTCATCATTTTGCAATTGGTCTTTTGTTGCAGAGCGGAACCTCATGTGAGCACCAAGTGGAGTTGAAACCACTTTTGCTTGATCCATCTTGTATAGCTCAAGAACCTTTTCCATGTAACTTTCTTGAGATAACCACAGCTTTCCACAACCTCTGTCTCTACTGATCTCAAAACCAAGAATTTTCTTTGCAGGACCCAGATCTTTCATTTCACTGCAACTGAGTTTCTCTTTCAGCTCTGAGATTAACCGTTTGTCCTTAGCTGCTACCAACATGTCATCTATGTATATTAACTAGGTGATTTTCCCGTGCTCATGCACGGACATAAATATTTATAAAATAAAGATATTATAATAATTTATTGATATTTACTTTAAATTTTAAATTAGTTTATAATTTGTAGGTATAATTTATATTAATAATATTATATTAATTTAATTATACATATAGTTTTAGATATGTTTATTTTTGTCAGTTTTATTGTTTTTACGGTTGATTTAGTTATCATTTGGATATATTAGATTCTATTTGTTTCTTTGAATTCAATTATAATCTTTTTTATCCTAAATATATTAAATTTTTGATTAATTGTCATATTTGCATTTATGCCGGTTGTTATCTTAGAAATATAAGTATATCTAGTAAGATTATGTATAACTTAAGATTTTTTGTGCTTAGAAAGAAAAAATAAAAACTAAACTGTCTGATTCTAAATTACATACATAAGTAACTAATATATTTTGGAAGCTTATGAACACATAACAATATTTACAATATTTACTTAAGTATTTTGATTATGGTTATATTAAGTTCCACAAACATAAAAACAGAAAATTAAAAATCAAAAGAGTTATTAAGAAAACATATAATTTTAAAAATTAAAATATATTATATCTACTTCGTTAAATTATATAGTGTTATGATATTTTAAAATAATTGTAGTTATTCAATCAAAAAATGTTTATTATTAAAATTTATTTTTAGTTTTGTTTTTAATATCTGTTAAAATATGCTGTAAAATGTTATTCTTTTTGAGAAATGATATTATATAAGTAAAATAGAATTTATATGTTTTGTTGTATTGTGATATATTATAGTCAAATAAATATACTAAAAAAATCAAAAAATATATATATTTCAAGAATACAAATTATAAAAAAATCAATTAAACATATATCAGTTTATGTTACTTAATTATTTTATGTAATCATCTAATAAAATAGATAGTTATATACCAAAAATAATTACTTTGAATATATATATATATATATTATTGTTTAAAATTATTTTCTTAAAGGAAAAAAAATATTTCTTTTTCTAATATCAAGATTAGTTGTGTGAATTTTTTTATGGAATCACATTATATAAAAATATTTTTTTTCATCTAAGAAGATATAGATATGAAGTATTTTATTACTTCAAAAGTATATTTTATATTATTTAAAATATATTTAAATTAAATATTACTATTTTGTGAACTTTCCTTTTCTATGAAACCATATTTCTATATACTTATATTTTCGTTTTAAATAGTTTTGTAAACTTTATAAATGTTACCTTTTTATTTTATCTTGTTATTTGGAAAATTTTGAAAAGGAAATAATAATATTTAAATATATATTTTAATTCATTAGGGGTATCATAATAATCAACCATCGTGAAAGTTAACATGAGCGCGACACATAAGAAAGTGACTTCTCAAATAATATTATAGAGATATAAATTATATTAGTCGAGTCATTCGTGTTGTGAGTATATTGAGTTAAAATTGAAGTATAATTACTTTTTATTTTAGTTAAGTCCAATCAAATTAGTTATATTTATCGCTTAAATATACATGTATTTTCATAATATTTATTTATTTATTATTTTAGTTAATTCAAATCAAATTAATTTTATTTATCGTTTAAATATACAAGTATTTTCATAATATTTATCAAATTATATATTGATTTTCAAAAAATATTAGAAAATAAAGTATAACTGATAAATTCTGGATGTTCATGAACATATATATTTTTATTATTTTGAAAATATATTTTATGTTATTTAAAAATATATATTAATGGGGTATATTACTATTTTGTGAACTTTCCTTTTTAATAAAGTCATATTATATATATATATATATATATATATATATATATATATATATATATATATATATATATTTTCGTTTTCAAATCTGTTTTAAAATTTTAGAAATATTTCCTTTTTATTGTATATGTTATTTGGAAAAAGTAAAAAAAGAAACTAAATAAAAAAAATTAATAATAAACTTAAAATCTAACAATTCATTAAGGGTATCTATGTAATCAACCATCGTAAGAGTTAACGTGAGAGCGACACGTAGGAAACTGACTTCTCAAATAATATTATAGAGATAGGTAGACTTTGGATCCATCAGCACACGTCTTCACATACACACAACTATCCCTGTAACTTCTTATAAAGCTTAGTTCAGCCATGTAACTGTCAAACTTCTCATACCATTTCCTCGGAGCCTGCTTCAACCCATACAACGCCTTGTTTAACAGACACACTTGACCTTTCTTAATCAGATCTTCATAACCCTCAGGTGTATCCATGTAGATCTTCTCATCCAACTCACCATGTAGGAAGGCTGTCTTTACATCAAGTTGTTCCAGTTCCAGATCTTCTTCTACAACAATAGCAAGTAGAATCCTTATAGATATGTGTCTTACTACTGGTGAGAAGATCTCTATGTAATCTATTCCCTCCTTCTGAGCATAACCTTTGGCAACAAGACGAGATTTGTGCCTAGGTTTTTCCACTCCAGGGATCCCAGCTTTCCTTTTATATATCCATTTGCAGCCAATTACACGTTGTCCTCTTGGTTTGTCAACAACAGTCCAGGTGTGGTTTCTTCGTTGAGAGTCCATCTCTTCATCCATCCCTGCTTTCCAGAATTCCCAATCTTCACCGTTTCTGGCTTCTTGATAGCTAGCAGGTTCTTTGGAGTCACCATCAACCGTAGTGAGCAGAGACTCAACATCAAAGTGATCATCTTCATCATCAGTGTCTTCACTGAAGTATCCTTCAATGTCAAACCTTCTTGTAGCCCTTATTGTTCTGCGTTCTCTGTCTCTGACCAGATGATAGCTCTCAGAATATTCTTCTGATTCTTCTTCATAGTTCTGCTCATGATCAGATTCATGATCATGGTCTTCATTTTGATCATAATCATCTTGATTATCAGAAAAATGTTGATCATCTTCTGTGACAATATTATCATTCTGAACGTCTCCACCTGAGATGATATCTCCAGAGTCTCCAAGATCTATATCAAACGCAGCCTCTTCAGGCTCAAAGTTGTCATCTTCTTTCTGTTTTCCTTTCTGAATAACATCTTTATAGACTGCATTCTCCTGGAAAACAACATTCCTGCTTATTTGACATTTCTTCCCTTCTAATAACACTACAAGAAAACTAAGCCATTACTAGGAAAATTTACTAGGAAAACATTTCCTCGTAAAAATACTACTAGTTTACTTCGACTTTACGAGGAAACATCTTTTCCTCGTAAGGTTCTCGTAAACTTACGAGAAAAGCGTTTCCTCGTAAAGTGGAAGTAAATTTACGAGGCTCTTACGAGGAAAATATTATTT
>CAKOAT010162933.1:46979-65582 GCA_932364175.1 Eruca vesicaria subsp. sativa | reverse complement strand
TTACGAGGAAAATATTACCACGCCTTTACGAGGAAAGCTTTCCTCGTAAATTCGCTACAACCTTACGAGGAAAATGTCTTTACGATGAACGTGTTTCGAGGAAACGCGTTTCCTCGTAAGTTCCTAGTAAAAGGCCATTTACTAGGAACTAACGAGGAAAACCCGTCCTAGTAATGGACGAGTTTTCTTGTAGTGTAACCACACTTTGTATCCTTTTACTCCTGGTGGATAACCAAGCAAAATTGCTTTCTTTGCTCTTGGACTTAACTTTCCATCACCCGTGTGACTGAAACAGACACTGCCAAACCTCCTCAAATAGCTATATCCTGGTGATCTTCCTGACCATTTCTTGTCTTGAATGTCAAACTTAATTGCAGAGGAAGGTGTCTTGTTGATCAAAGTGACTGCCGTTTGAGTAGCTTCTGCATAGAACCTCCTTGGTAAACCTGAATCACTCAGCATGCCTCTTACCTTTTCAAGAATGGTTCGGTTCATTCTTTCTGCAACTTCGTTTTGTTGAGGGGTATAAGCACAAGTTCTGTGCCTTACTATCCCTTTCTCTTTGCAGAAATTATCAAACCTTGTGTTGCAGAACTCAAGGCCATTGTCAGTTCTCAGTATCTTGAGTTTTTCTCGGTTTGATTCTCAATCATAACACACCACTCCACAAAAGTATCAAACGCTTCATCCTTTGTGCTTCAAGAAATAGACTCATGTCTTCCTGGTGTAATCATCTATGAACGAGATGAAGTACTGACATTTTCCTAAAGAGTGTGGAACACTAGGTGCTCCCCATAGGTCTGAATGAACATAGTCTAGCTTGTCCTTTGTGTCATGAGTTGCAACTGAGAATCTGACCCTCTTAGCCTTTCCATAAACACAGTCTTCACACGTATCAAACTCAGAAACCTTCTTCTTATCAAGTAGACCCTTCTTCACCAGTAAACTGAGATTCTTCTGATTCATGTGTCCTAACCTTCTGTGCCATAGAACCGTGTATTCTTTTCTCCTTTATGTGGCATAGGACTGACCAATCTCAGGTTTACCTTGTAGCATGTACAGTTTATCATGTCTGTTTCCCTTCAGAACAGCCTTGTTATCTTTATGGATACACAAGATTCCTTCTTTAGATTCAAAATTGTATCCCATCTCTTTCATGGTTCCAACAAACAACAGATTTCGGTCCATGTCAGGGATGTATCTCACTCCAGTTAGTACGAACATGGAGCCATCATCATTCTTTATTCTTACTGTCCCAACACCTCTGACCTTTGATGTTGTCTTGTTTCCCATACGCATTGAGCCTCCACTGACGTCCCTTAGAGTCTTAAACCACTCTTTCTTGTACGTCATGTGATAGCTGCAGCCAGTGTCCATTACCCATTCATTCTCAAGATTTATGTCTGTTGAATGAAGAGCTTCCAACACATATAAACCTGCAGCATCCTTCTTGTTTTCTTTTACCATTGCAGCTTCTCCTATGCTGCTACTACCCTGGTTCTTAGGTTTGTTCTGAGACTTGTCTCTGCTAGGACAAGACCCTTTGAAATGTCCCTCTTCCCCACAAGACCAGCAGACTTTTCTGCCTCTGGACGTTGAGCGAGACTTAGATTGTCTGGAGTATCTGCTTCAGCTTTCAGACCTTCCCCTTTGATTTCCTTTCTCTCTTGCATAAAGACTTTCAGCTTGACCTTTGGACCCTTTTGTGTTTACCCCATTCTCAAGCTCATTTGCATATATTGCAGCAACAACTTCATCCAGAGAGAGAGTTGTTCTTCCTGTCCCATATCTCAGAGTATCACGCAGCTGATCAAACTGTCTTGGAAGTGACATGAGAAGCAATATAGCTTGGTCTTCATCAGAGACTTGAACATCAATATTTTCAAGATCTGTTATAAGTTGCAGAAACTCATCAATATTTGTCTCAATAGACACCCTCTCAAACATCTTGTACCCATAGAGTTTCTGCTTGAGATAGATACGGTTTGGAAGTGCTTTGGCAAGATACAACTTGTCTAAAGCATTCAACATCCCTGCAGCGGTTTCCTCCTTCCTGATCTTCCTCAAAACTCTGTTGGTAACACTCAAGATGATGATACTTCTCGCCTTCTTGACTTTCTCAGCTAAAGTCTCCTCCTTTTCGTCTGTAGCCTTCTTCTCTTCTGGTGTTTCATCCGGATCTCTGACCTTCTCTTTTACTTTATCAGAATCTTCTAAAGCTTTACTCAGCCCTTGAAGATCTATCTGAGCCAGAAGCTTGTCCTTCCATAACATGTAGTCTCCATGACCGTCGAACTTTTCCAGCTCTATTCTTGATGTTGTCATGATTTCTTCAAGAAACCACACTCAGAACCTGAGCTCTGATACCAATATGTGAAGAATAACCACGACCATAGAACGTCTCCTTGACACATGAACGCTTCACACACACAACAAGATTCAACTTTAGTATCAGACAGGTCAAGGATTTCAGTTTAAGATGAAGACCAAGAGAAAACCCCTTGAACACGCAACAGAGAAAATAGAGACTAGTAACAAATAAAGACGCAGAACAAGACACATATGGTAACCCAGTTACACCCGTTAAATAGGGTGTTAGTCTGGACCGGGAACCTCCTCCCGGAATCCACTAGATATTAGAGATTACAAGTGTGTTTATACCTCAAGGCCTTCTCAGTACCTATCTTAGTTTAATTGTTGCTTACAATCTCTAGAGAACCTAATACAAGCTTATACTTTGACAAAGATTCTCTCTTATCTTGCTCTCACACCTATCCCTAATCTCTATCTCTTCTTTATATACACAACTCTCACTTGACCTAAAGCAACTTGGGATGCTCCAGCTGGACACGCTCCTTCCGTACGCCTCATTAAATACCCAACGTTAACTTGTTGATAAGTAGCATACAAAAAAGTTTTAGCTTTTGCTTTATCAGACTGAGACAAAAGACTAGCACTGCTTGTAGTCATGCAATCCCAAACGGTCACGTGAGAGTGGTCCTTGACTTGTTTAACCTCTTTTCCACGTCAAACATGTCATTAGTCTTGATCTTCTTTGCTAAGTCCCCAACAGGTACCATATATAAAACCCATGACTTGTAACATCCTAAGCCACTTGAATGAGTTCAGTAAATGGTTATCATTGATAATTACGGTTTGGTTTAGGGAGAGGCATATTTATCTGCGATCTCCAAAAGAAGAGCACATAGTTCTTTTGGCTTGGATAACATTGGCATATGATCTGTATCTTTGATCTCCATCACTTCTTTTACAGGAAAATTGCCGATCATCCAGCGCTGGTAATCCTCAGGTACTGGACGGTCCTCTACACATACAATGTATATACGTGTGACGGATCCAAAACCCTTGCTCACTAAAGCTTCTTGTCCCCGCCAGGTTGTTTGTAAACCAATGGGTTTACCCTCACCAAGATTTTCGCCAAAACAAGATCCTAACACGCCACAACAGCAATCAACATAAAGATTTGACTGAGGTTTCAAGAAATCCCATTTGAAAGTAGAGATTTATAGTAAAGCTTGGAGTCATACTTCTAGTGGAGAGAACTGATAGAAATACATGGCCATGAACTTTGGTCCCAGAAGAGCAAACTCTAAAGAGCCATCAGGTTTCCTGTAGGTTCCAAACTTTGTGTCCAACCAATCCTCTTGTGGTACGCTTCTGACCAGCTGTAGATTTTTCAGTCAGATGTCAGTATCACTTGGAAGAGAGATCAACCGAATATATCATGTACACCTTTTCTAAACCACTTATGGTTCTCCTTCTGCATATTGTCTTCTTTACTTCCTGGCCATTTTGGTTCAGCAACTATATTGATGGTTAGTCTACAAGATACTCTATTGGCTGTTAGTTTTTGGTCATTCTCTTAGATCCATAGAATGCCAAACCTATACTACATTGACTGTTAGTTTTAATTTATTTTAACTATAGAAAGCAATAAGATCAAGACTTGATCTTTAGAAAGTTTTTATTCAGAACAAACACTTAAATTGTACCTAATCCAACTACGTTTTCAATAAAATCTAGTTGGAGTGGTTATAGTATGCGACTTTCAATAAATGGCCACTTAGTAATTATCACTGTTGATGTTAATTCTGAAATGGGTTTTGTCCACTTTGCACCACAAGTTATGCTCGTCGAACGAATGAAAGTAGAATAGTAAACTATATTTGCTCACAAACAATCAAATGCCACCATATCATACCGTATCAAATGGGCTGGTCTGTCCCCGGATTCTCGAGTTCAGTGTCTTGTTAGGCTAGATTATTGTTTCCCTCAGTTCTTGCCCTTCTTTGATGATAGATAGATACTAAAAAGATGTAGGCTTTTGATTTTTTTAATATGACTGTTGCTGATAGGGTTTTTAGTAATAAAACATTTCAACTAAAGATGAATTATAAAAAAAAACCCTTAACTAAAGATCCCCGGCTACATTGACTCGCTGGAGCAGATAGCATCGCCTTAAATATATGTGTGTTATTTTTTTATTCATATGTTTCTGTTTTTTTTTTCTTGCACAAGTTATTAACAATTGTGTAATGAATCTTTCTTTTGGCTAATCTATTTGTATCAAACATGTTTCTGTCTATTTAGAAGTCTATATGTGTTACATTGGCAATAGTTCTGCAGATAATATGTGTTCATGGTTTATCATTGTAGTGGACGCTGTAGCTTGTAAATTACATTGCTGAGGTTTATTTATGCATATTTATCTGCGATTTCCAAGAGACGAGCACATAGTTCTTGAGGCTTGAAGTTCATTGGCACATGATCAGCATCTTTAATCTTTATTACTTCTTTTGGTGGAAAATTCCTTATTATCCAGTGCTGGTATTCCTCGAGTATTATATTATCCTCTTCGCATATGATATAAATGTGTGGAATCGATCCATACCCTTTCTCAGTGAAGCTTCTTGTCCCTGCCAGATTGGTCGTAACTAAAGGGCTTATTCTCACTAACATTTTCACCAATTCAAGATCCTAACCAATGACAACATTCAACAATATATTAGCTGAGGTTACTAGCTATCACATTTGAGCTTGAAAAAGAGAGGTTTGATTAGGTTTGGAGTCTTACTTCGACCGGAGACAACTGATAGCATTTCTCTGACAAAAAACTTGTTCCAAGAAGAATAGTGTCTAGAGGACGATCAGGTGTTCCGTAAGATCCAAACACGGTGTCCAAGAACTCTTCTGGTGGAATGCTTGCGACCAACTGTACATTTCAATCACATATCAGAATCATTTGAAGAGATTGTACTACATAAGTGGATGTACCTTTTCGACGACGTAAGCAGGGGGGTTTGTGATATCAGGCATGCAAGATGTCAAGAAGACAATAGCAGCAGTCTTACAAGGGAACATGTCGGCGGCTAAAGCAGCCGGTAATCCTCCCACGCTATGTGCAACAAGAATAGTCTTTTTGTCTGTGGGAAATGAGTCCATAATCTCTAATAATGGCTTGGAATAATCATTCAATGTCTGAATCTCTTCCACTCTGGTCGTGTTTATACCCGATGCAGCCAGATCCACTGCAGTGACACAGTGCCCTGCAGCTTCAAGAAGTGTTTTCACCTTGTACCAGCTCCATGCGCCGTGCCAGACCCCACGGACGAGCACAAAACGCTTCTGGTTCTCCATATTGTCTTCTTTACTTTCTGAATCATGGTTTAATACTTATATATAGTCGCTTCTGTGTATACAAACTGTTACTTTTTGGTCGTTGTCTGACATCTAGGAAATGTCAAACCAACACTACATTTACTATTAGTTATATTGAATTTCAACCATATAAAGATATAATGTTAGGATGTTTAGAAAATTCTATTTTAGAACACACATTTAATCGTATCAAGTCTAAATACATTGCCTTCTTTATTTCCAGCATATTGGTTGCACACATAGTTTTCACTAAGCGTAAAGTTTTAGCTATGATCATATCATATATATAGACTTCAATGTGAGTTGGATAAATCACTTTGTTGGTGTTGTTGCTTATGAACCTTATCTATGGACTCTTAAAAAAAAAACTTAATATATGTCCGATCAGTTCAATTGGCCTTAAACTAGAAACATTTATATTGAGCGTCACTTTTAAGTTTCTTATTACACTATAAGAGTATCTCCAATCCAAAACCTTATTTTAAGACGAACAAAACTTCAAAATAAAGATTTGAGGGTTGATTGTTCCAACCATGAATCCTCAAAAAAATTCCTTAAATCTTTTATCTATTTGCATTATAGTCCTTAATATTAACAAAAAGTACTAATAATGATAAAACTTCACAAATACATATAAACATACATTTAATATATTATAAAACATATAATATTATAATACTATATAAGGAAAGATAATATAAATTACATATATAATAAAATAATACACTTACAGATAAATTTTAGAAAGTTGCGTAGAAAATATCAAATTTTGATACCACTTGTAAGATATGTAAATTTTTTTAATTTGTGGTAAGTTTGTTTAATATATATTTTATTTTGTGTTATATTTACTGTATGCTTTTACTGTGTGAACTTTATTGTAATGTTATGTAATATTTATCTTATTTTATTTTGTTTTGATGTATTTAAGTTATTCTAAATAAAGTTAGTAGATATATTTGTGAAAGAATAGAATTGGAAGGACTAAACAGAAATGAATAGTAGTTTTGAGAATTTGAGGTTGGGTTGTATATGCTCGAAGTCAATTATCACTCTCCACACATTTTTCTTTAACTAAACTCATTTTTCATTCGTAAACTAACTAAATAAATCTAACACCACATATCTACTATATTTTTAAATAATTTCATGCAACAACGCTTTCTAAAATCAATCATATGGAGAAAAAAATACAAAACAAGATATGATAAAGTAAGAAGATGAGAAGATAAAAGAACAGTGGATCCTACTAATTTGTACTCTAGCTATTTTTTAGTTATAAAAAAAAGAATGGATTAAAAGAAAGTGTCGTAGTAGCACAAAGTGTCCTATCTTATTATAAAAATTCATAATATGACCATGAATGTAAAACACTCTTAAAACTAGTTGTGCATCTAGTAAATGGTCCAAGTTTGATTGTTTTCATCGTGCATATTGAAACTGATATGCTGTATTGTTTATGATGATTATCTTTTTATATCATACATGTGTCTAGTTATAGAAAGCCTGATACTCGTAATGATGGGCGTTCGGGTACTTATTTAGTTCGGATAGGGTATTTTGGGTTTTTGTGTATTTCGGAATTGGGGTCTAGTATCTATGTGGGTATTTTTACATATATGGTCGGGTTTGGATATTTTATTTCGGGTGCAGTTATTTTGGATCGAGTTTGGATATTTGGATTTGAAAGAAAAAAATTCAAATTCTTCATTGCTCAATTTCATGTAAATTAAAATTTTACTTTTAACTTAACTGATTTTAAATGTTTATTAAGTTTTAAGATAAAATTTTGAAAATAAAAAATCATTAATCTGGTTGTTACTTTCAAATTTTGGATACAACTTGTGTTAAAACATGAAATAAAAAATTAACACCTAATCTATTAAAATAGAGACATTCTTTTTATCTAGTGATACAAGATGTCATTTAAATTTAGACCCTTTCTAGAGTGTTACAAATAATATAAGTCTTATAATTGATTGAACCGCATTACTTAAATTAAACCAACACAATTAATGTAACATGGCGATCTTAATGTAAAGTATCTTCAAAATACGGCAGATATCTATGTGTCTACCAAAAACACATATTTTTTTCTACAAATATGGAATGTTCTAAAAGAATATATATTATCAAAATATAGAATGTGGAAATCTACTAATTATATTAATGTGGAAATCGTAATATACCATTTAGCATCTTAACAATTCCTTAAAAAAAATGGAAATTTAATAATTATATGAAACCATGGAAATCTACTCTATTAAAATAGAGTTTTCTTTTTATCTGTTAATACAAATTGTCATTTAAATTTGGACTATTTCTAGAGTGTTACAACAAGCCATATAGTTAATTGAACCGCATTACTTAAATTAAACCGATGGTTATTTATGGGATATAATCTTGGGCTTACTTTTGTTTTTAGGACAAATTATATGGTTTGATTTTTAGGCTTACTATTAAGGAAAAACTCCAAAAAACATTGAATAAAATTTCTATATTAATGGATCAAAAAATCAATTATTATTTTCAGGCCCAAATGTATTTAATATTTTTAACAAAACAAAATTGTCTATTATTAATCATTTATTTAAATCATGTACTTTAAAACATGTTATTGTATTTTTTATTTTAAATAACAATCACTTTTTTGATAAATTTCAATGGTAACTTTTAAATAATTTATTGTTTTATTTTTCTTAAATAATTTACTGATTTAAAAAAATGTAAAACAAAACCAAAAACCAATTCTAAAAACTAAAACCCAAAACCAAAAGCTGAAAACGCATTGTTTTGGATAACATATTGTTATAGTTTTTGCTTTTGTTTATTTATAAAATAAACTATTGCAATTTTTTTTTAAAAAATTTTGTCATCTTTTCAGTTTTAAATTAGATGTTCGATTATTTGAAATTTTTTTGTTGGTAATATCAATTCAAACTAACCCAGCGGATCTAAAAATTAAAAACCCGAACAAAAGCTGAAAATCAAAAATAGAAACTTAAAAACTAAAAACCAAAATCTAAAAATAGAAACTGAAACTAAAATCTAATGAAAAAAATGGTCACCACAAATTTTGATAAACTGATTTTATACCAAAACATTCTTTAAATTAAGACATAACCCAATTATATAAATTTTAGTTATAAAAATTTTCCGCGCTTTCAAGCGCGGGTCAAAATCTAGTCTTATATATTAAAACAGAAGTCATGACTCTATTCATGTGTGATTTTTCTTATCTGGACCATCTCTTAATGTTTTTAAAATTATTATAACAATGCTAATCTTGTTTTAGTACATGAATATTGCATTATTTAGTTACCAATCATTAAAATAAAATATGTATCGCTTAAAAATAGGGACTTCCGAAACCATCTAACAAATTGAACCCATTATTCATTTACCAATCCATATAACAAATTTTATTTATCCTCACACAAAAATATTAAACTAAAAGTTACATCATATAAATATATTATATCATGCCATTGTATTAAACTCTAAAGATATACATATATCAATTTTTGGATGTCAAAAAACGCATATATCAGTTTAAGAACATAACCCATGCATACAGAGCCATCATGGCAGAAAAAATATTTTACTCTTGCATACACATAATATATATTATATCATTGTTTGTTTTAGCAACATATTATATCTTATATATTAAAACAGAATTTATGACTTCTTTCATGTATTATTTTGGACCGTTTTTTAGAAAATCATCCCATTTAATTATCTTATCATTTAGTTTTTATAATAAATATAATCACAAATACTTCTTATTAATATCTTAATAAACCAACAATATACTGTCTTTAAGGAGAATCTGAAATTTGTTTACTATACTAAAACAAAACAAAAATTGTATTCAAAATCAATAAATTAAATATAATTAAATATACCAACTGATTTATAAAATTTTTTTAACCTATTACTCTAACAATTATTAACAACATATATAATTATTTTGTAGACCATTAACTATTTTGTAGGTATGTCATTAACAAAAAAAATCATATGTTATGCAATCATAATATATGATTATATATACATATGATCGTGTATATTATTTTTAGAATTATTTTATGCAACCATAACATATGACTAATTTTATTATTTTGATGATGTCAAAAAATATCACCATTGTGATTGTTCTTTAATATTATTAATTTTTTTTATCAAATTAATATCATTCTAAAAATATAATAGAATTCATTTATAATCATATAACTAAATTTAATATATTTAATCATCTATATTTAATACCATTCCTTAGAATGCTATTCAAATGTTAAATCTAAACTGATAAATAATTTAAATATATATATAAATTGTAATCTATATTATAGAGAAAAATACAACATATTTTTTTCTATAAAACAAATGTATTTACAAATATAGACGTACTAATATATATAATCAACTAAATTACACTATTTTCATTTTTCTTACTTTGAAATTTGATTTGTTCAGATAAATTAAAGAATAACAATAATTTCTATTTTATTTAACCAAAAACATCATTAACTATTCACCTAATCATAATTCAACAAGTAAAAACGCTAACGGGAGAATAGAAAAAGTTATATAAAATAAAAATGAATAAACTTGCATTGAAAATTGAAAATTGAAAATTGAAAATGTCATCTAATTTGAAGTGAAAAATGATTTTCTAAAACATCACATATTAAAGACAAAGTGAATGTCTTCTACGTACAAAAACACTAGAAAATTTTATGTTTTGTATAGAATTATCAAATTACAAGTTACTTATCTAAGATATTAATTTGATTTTTTCACCATGCAAAACCAAAATACAAAACCAACATAGTTTACACTTTCATCAATTCAATTTGAAACAAACACCCGTGCGGTTGCGCGGGTCAAAATCTAGTGCAATTTAAATGAGTAGCAAATAATTTTCTTACAATTATATGTATATTATCTGATCTTAAACTATATAAATATCACTATAAATATTTTGAAAAAAATGAGACAAGTAAACTACAAATAAAATATGTATGTATATTTATGTTCGGCTATCTTCTGATATCCCATTCGGGTTCTCGTATTACTCGTTAGGGTCCGATATCCAATCTCTCATAACTCAATACTCATTCGAGTATTTTGATACTTTGGTTCGGATTTTGATTCGGATATTTTGGATCAGGTTTGGGTATTCGGATATCGGGTAAAATGCCCAATCCTACCTAATAGTGTTACTAAAGCTTGTATTTTGTAAAACGTTGTTCCTAACAAATATTATTCACAACGCAGAGAGTGCAGTTCCGTATGATTATTGTGATTTGCTTTGTACTCATATATATAATATGGTTTCGCTTATTGGTTACAGCTGTGGACGACGCTGGATATTGTAGCTAATAGGCAGTGAGATCTCATGTTTATTTAAGCAAATTTAGCATCAATCTCCCAGAGAAGAGCACAGAGTTCTCGAGGCTTAGAGAACATAGCCATATGATCTGCATCTTTGATCTCAGTCACTTATATTGATGGTTAGCTTCCAGGATACTCTTTTGTATATTGACTGTTAGGTTTTGGTCATAGGTTTTGGTCATTCTCTAAGATCCACAGAATCCCAAACCAACATTGACTGTTTGTTTTATTTATTTGTTTTAACTATAGAAAGCAATAAATTATGGATATTTAGAAAGAGTTTATTTAGAACATCTTTAAGAAAACTCTCTATTTTGAAGTTTGTAAGATTCTATATTTGAAGTTTTAAAGTGTTTTTCTCCAAAAACAAAACTTCAAACTTAACTTCAAAATTGTTTATATTTTACATTTTGGATCCTTACATTTATCATAGTTAATGTAGATTCATAACATTAATAAATAACAAACACATATATAAATTATACAACAATATTAATTAATAAAATCTTACACTAAAATATTAAATTATAAATACAAATACATGATTACTACAAATAGAATACCACCATTTTGTTGTTTAATTTTAATTTTAAAATACTAAACTACAAGCAACTATTTTAAATTTATTATAATTTTTATTTAGTTATATATCTAAAACTTAAATTTATAAAAGGATTTATGAGATATAAAAAAAAAGTTAAGGATTAAAACGATAAACAAAAAAATCTTTATGAATTATAAATTTTATTTGTAACTGTAAGGACCAAAATGTAACTAAAAAGATGAAACTTAAAACTTAGAGTTTTGAGTATTGAAACTTCAAATATAGAGTTTCACTCTTCAAAACTTCATTCGAAGTTTTGAAGTTTCTTTTTCGTATAGCAAAAAACTTTATATTTGAAATTATAGTTTTTTTTTGGAATTGCTCTTAGAAAATACACTTAAATTGTACCTAATCCAACAATAAAATCTAGTTGGAGTGGTTAGTATGCGACTTTCAATAAATGGCCAATTAGTAATTATCACTGTTGAAGTTAATTCTAAAATGGTTTTATCCACTTTGCACCACAAGGTATGCTCGTAGAATGAATGAGAGTAGAATAGTGAACTATATTTGTTCACAAACAATAAAATGCCACAATATTACAGAATCAAATGGGCCGGTCTGTACCCGGATTCTCAAGTTCACCTGCTTAGCCTAGATTAAGTTCACCTGCTTTGACTGCATATGGTTAGTGTTGCAGTGGCCTGTTAGCCTAGATTAATGTTTCCCTTAGTTCTTTCTTTGATGATAGATACTAAAAATTTGTAGGCTTTTGATTTTTAATATGACTGTTGTTGATATGCCTTGAATCTACTATGACTCGCTAGAGCAGATAGCCTGGGATCTCGCCTTAAATATATGTATCTGTTTTTTTTCTTGCACACATTATAACAAATGTGTAATGAATCTCTCTTTTGGCTAATCTATTTGTATCAAACGTGTTTCTGTCTATTTAGAAGTCTATATGTGTTATATTGACAAAGTTCCACGGATATGAATCATACATGATGTGTTCATGGTTTATCATTGTAGTGGTAGCTGAAGCTTGTAAATTACATTGCTGAGGTTAATTCATGCATATATATCTGCTATTTCCAAGAGACGAGCACATAGTTCTTGAGGCTTGGAGTTCATTGGCATATGATCAGCATCTTTGATCTTTATTACTTCTTTTGCTGGAAAGTTCCTTATTATCCAGTGCTGGTATTCTTTGGGTATTATATTATCCTCTTCGCATATGATATAAATACGTGGAATCGATCCATACCCTTTCTCAGTGAAGTTTCTTGTCCCTGTCAGATTGGTCGTAACTAAAGGGTTTACCCTCACCAACATTTTCGCCAATTCAAGATCCTAACCAATGACAAAACATTCAACAATATTTACGATACCGATTGGTGCATCGGCTTTAGAGATTTTATGGTTTTGTAAAGCGGTGAAAAACAAATAATTGTCGATCAAATTTTAAAGATTTTAGAAAATTTAAAGTCTTAAACACCACTTTTTCAAAAAACTCTTCTTACAGTTTATCTTTTCCTAAAGCCACTTCTAAAATTTTAAAAGCTTAAAAAAAAACATTTTCGTGGATCACATTTTTTTGTTCATTTCAACCAAAATAAAAGACACAAGTAAAATGATTGGAAATTTAATTATATATCATTAATGAGTTAGTTTTTCTTTCTGAGAATTAGTTAGTTTTTTATTTTACATCAAGATAAATTCATTACCTACTATTATTTTGATTAGAGTTAGAGTCTTACTTCAATAGGAGACAACTGATAAAATTTCTCAGCCAAGAACCATGGTCCAAGAAGACGAGTCTCTAGAGGACGATCAGGTGTTCCATAACTTCCAAACACGGCGTCCAAAAACTCTCCTCGTAAAATGCGTGCAACCAACTGTACATTTCACTCATATATCATAGTCATTTTAAGGTATTGTACCGAGTAAGTTGATGTACCTTTTCGACAACGTAGGCAGGCGGGTTTTTGGTGTCTGGCATGGAAGATGTCAAGAAAACAATAGCAGCGGTCTTACAAGGGAAGATGTCGGCAGCGAGAGCAGCCGGTACTCCTCCCACGCTATGTGCGACCAGAATTGTCTTTTTGTCTGAGGGAAATGAGTCCATAATGTCTAATAGTGGCTTGGAATAATCCTTCAACGTCTGAATCTCTTCCACTCTGGTCATGTTTATACCCGATGCAGCCAGATCCACTGCAGTGACACAGTGCCCTTCAGCCTCGAGCTGCGTTTTCACTCTGTACCAGCTCCATGCGCCGTGGCAGGTCCCATGGACGAGTACAAAACGCTTCTGGTTGTCCATTGTCATCTTTAATTTCTGCATCCTGGTTATAAATCTATAATGTATACTGACTGTTAGTTTTTGGTCGTTGTCTGACATTTAGAGAATGTCAAACCAACACTACATTGACTATTAGTTTTGTTTTTATATTTAATATCAACCATATAAAAAAATGACGTCTGGATTTTTAGAAAGACCCATTTTAGAACACACATTTAATCGTATCAAATCCAAACACATTGCTTCCAGCATATTGGTTACCTTGTGTTACAAATTTATATGAACTGGAGACATAATTTTTTTTTTTTAATATACACTGCATGCACATGAAACTTTAAATGAAAAGAGCTTCTATACATATATGTTAGATCAGTGCATTTGGCTTTAAAATTCTTATCTAGTGAAGGGTTCAAGTTTGATGGAAGCTGCATTGTGATGTTGGCTTCATCGTGCATATCAAACCTGATCTGCTATATGTTAAGGAGATATGATATAATGGAGGCCCTTATGTGTAATTAGTTAATTGTACTGTATGCCCTAACGTAGTTATGTATATATACTTCTCAAATACCTAATGATAAAGTATTCAGCCTTTCATCTATATGGTATCAGAGCCTGCTCTACCCTAAACCGCCTCGTTTTCTTTTCAAAACTTTTCAAGCTCCACCATGTTTGGTAGCTTCACTTCATAGGCGAACAATGTTGAGACTATTGCTGTCTCAACTACAACTAATCTCCTTCATATCAACATGACTAATGTCACAAAACTCACAAGCTCCAACTTTCTCATGTGGAGTAGACAAGTTCATGCCCTCTTGGAGGGGTATGATTTAGCCGGCCACATCGATGGATCCACTGCTGTCCCCGCCACTACCATCACCAAAAATGATGGATCGATTGTACCCAACCCTGCCTACACGCTCTGGAAAAGGCAAGATAGATTGATTTACAGTGCTATTCTTGGAGCGATAACGGTGACCCTGCAACCCATTCTCTCGACGGCGAACACAGCAGCAGAGATCTGGAATGTCCTCTCCTCAACCTATGCTAAGCCAAGCAGAGGACATGTTCCGCAAATTCGTCAGCAACTTTGACAGTGGAAGAAAGGTACCAAACCTATTGACGAGTACTTTCAAGGCCTAACAACTTGCTTTGATGAATTAGCTTTACTTGGAAAAGCTCTGGATCCCGAGAATCAGATTGAGCACATTCTCAATGGTCTTCCTGAAGATTATAAGACGACTGCGGATCAAATTGAAGGGTGCGATACTCCTCCGTCTCTTACTGAGATCCATGAAAAGTTTCTCAACCAAGAAGCAAAACTTCAACTCCTTTCTGCTCAAGCCTCTCCCGCTCCTGTGACTGCAAATTTCACAAACTACAGAGGTTACTCAAGCAACAACAACACCAACAATCCTCGCCGTGGGGGATACCGTGGGAACCATCCTCCTCATCAACAATTCAACTCCAACTTCCCGCAGTCTCAGCAGTCTCAATATCAGCAGTCTCAGACCCGTGGCTTTCAAGGAATGTGTTAGATTTATAGTGTTTTTGGTCACAGCGCTCGTCGCTGTCCACAACTTCAGCATGGTGGCTCTGCATCCACAAATCATCAGCCACAGACCTCTACATCTGCTGTGTGGCAACCAAGGGCAAATGCAGCTCATGCTTCCTATTACAATCCGAACACATGTCTTCTTGATAGCGAAGCAACTCATCATCTAACCTCTGATCTAAACAACTTAGCGATTCATCAACCCTATAATGGAGGTGAAGAGGTTTCTATTGCTGATGGTTCTGGTCTGCAAATCACACACACTGGTTATGCTTCTATCCTTACTACGACTAAACCACTTAAATTTCAAGATATCTTATGTGTTCCAAGTGTTCAGAAAAACTTGATTTCGGTTTATCGCCTTTGTAACGCTAACCAAGTATCTGTGAAATTTTCCCCGCTTCGTTTCACGTGAAGGATCTCAGCACGGGGGTTCGGTTACTTCAAGGTCGCAAGAAGGATGATTTGTATGAGTGGCCTATTCCCAACACAAAAATTGCAGCTTCTCATGTTTCCTACCCAGATGCCAAAACCTCATTTGCTCAGTGGCATCATAGACTAGGCCACCCGTCTTCTTCCCTTCTTAAATCAGTTGTTTCACAGTTTTCTTTGCCTTGTTTCAGTGATTCTTCTATTGTTTCTCCTTGCAATAATTGTTTACTCAGTAAAACTTCCCAGCTTCCCTTTCATCAAAGTACCATTGTTTCATCTCAGCCTCTTGAATATATCTTTACCGATGTCTGGCAATCACCTATTCTCTCAAACCAAAACTTCAAATACTATCTTCTCTTGGTCGATCATTATACTCGTTATACATGGTTGTTTCCCCTCACTGCTAAATCCCTAGTAAAAAAATATATTCATCAAGTTTAAGCCTCTTGTTGAAACCAAATTCCAAACCAAAATTCGCAACCTATACTTTGATAACGGTGGTGAGTATCTTGCTCTTCATCATTTCCTCTCAAGCCACGGCATTTCTCATCTTACCACACCACCTCATCCACCCCAACATAATGGTCTATCCGAAAGGAAACATAGACATATTGTTGAAACTGGCTTGACACTACTCTCCTCTGCGAACATGCCTCTCACTCACTGGCCTCTAGCCTTTGCTACTGCTGTATTCCTCATAAACTGTTTACCCACTCTAGTCCTATCCAACGTATCACCCTTTCAAAAGCTATTTAAAACCACACCCAATTACCACAAACTTCGCATCTTCGGGTGCTCGTGTTTTCCCTGGCTTAGACACTACGCCCCAACCAAACTTGAAAACAGATCCATACCTTGTGTCTTTGTGGGTTACTCTTTAACTCAGAGTGCCTATCAATGCTTAGATCCTGTCTCTGGACGATTATATATCTCTCCCCATGTTCGGTTTAATGATACGGAGTTTCCCTTCACTAAACTTACCAAACCCACTATGCCAAAAGAAACATACATCTCTCCTTCTCATCCCTCACAGCCTCATACAACCGTTCCTGAGCCTCGGTCGCTCATACAATCTCCTACACCGACATTGAGTAATCATCCCTCAGGCAGTGATTCATCCCCATCTTCAGCAGCGCAACAATCTCATGAGGCTAACCCTTCTCCAACAGTTCCGTCCACATCAACTGGAACATCAGAAGCTCCTTCAGTTGCAGAGCCACAACCAGTTCCCGAAACTGAAAACACAGCGACTACAACTCAACCTCCGCAGGAAGCTCCACGCCACTCCATGACGACAAGGTCTAAAAACAACATTGTAAAACCAGTGACAAGGTATAACTTAACAGCTACTCTTCAATGTGATCTTCATTGGATTCCCTCAACATGGCAACAAGCCATAAAACATGCACATTGGCGAGCAGCAATGAGTTGTGAGTTTACTTCCACAACGGACAATCATACATGGGATCTAGTTCAAGCTACACAGAGAATGATTGTTGTGGGTTGTCGCTGGATTTTTACAATCAAATATAATCCAGATGGGAGTATAGCGAGATACAAAGCGCGCATTGTTGCTAAAGGCTTTCACCAACAACAAGAGGTTGACTACATGGACACCTTTAGTCCCGTTAGCAAGTCGACGACGATCAGAATCGTGTTGGGTTTAGCTGTCAACCACTGGCCTGTGAGACAGATTGATGTCAATACAGCCTTCCTCCAAGGTTGTTTAGAAGATGAGGTGTTTATGGCTCAGCCACCGGGTTTCACAGATTCAAATAAACCTAATCATGTTTGCCGTCTCCGTAAAGCTATCTATGGACTAAAACAAGCGCCTAGAGCCTGGTACTCTGAACTGAAAAACTATCTTCTCAACTCTGGTTTCAAGAACTCTTTGTCAGATACATCACTTCTTATCTTGAAACACAATGGGAAGTTTGTTTACTTGTTAGTCTATGTAGACGATATCTTGGTGACTGGCAGTGATCCGTGCCTTCTTCAACAAGTTATCACTGCACTTTCTAACCGATTCTTGATAAAAGACATGGGAAATCTGAGCTATTTTCTTGGCATTGAGATGATAAGGACACCACAAGGCCTTCATCTGCGACAAAAGAAATACATAATGCGGGAGTCGATTTCACCCTACTGTCAAATAAATCGTAAAAAAGGAAACTTCGAGAAAACCCTAAGTTTCCAGAGGAACCGGCTATCTGCGAGAACCACACAACGAAAATAAGATGACGAAAATACTTAGAATTTAAATAAGAATAAACGAAAACAGAGAGCAAAGAGGTTCTTATTCCGAATCTGCGTAGAACTTGTACAAAAAGAATTGCCGAAAGCGTAAGAACTAGAAAACCCTAATTGAGACGCAGCTCGCTAACAGAAAAACGGAAATATTCCTAAATGCTAGTTTTGGTGGTGAGAGCTCTGAATTTCGTGTCTCCTCCCTCTGACCTATGCCTCTTGCTTATATACTCCTCGCCTTGGCTAATCGATCTTTCCATTTTGCTCAGATTTGAGCATATCGGAAATCTTCCGTTTTTCCCGATCCTTCCTTTTCTTCCGCGGAAATCTTCTATTTATCTTCAAACTTGCCTTTATCTTCAAGCTTGACATTTATTCCCTTCTGCGAGTAAACCGTCAAAACGTTATCGTATCTTCGGGTTAGATTCGGTTAAGATCGCGAGA
>CAKOAT010162933.1:16988-46446 GCA_932364175.1 Eruca vesicaria subsp. sativa | reverse complement strand
CGATCTCTCGCGTTTTATAAAACGATCTTCGAGTTTTATAAAACGATCTCTCGAGTTTTATAAAACGATCTCTCGAGTTTTATAAAACGATCTTCGAGTTTTATAAAACGATCTCTCGAGTTTTATAAAACGATCTCTCGAGTTTTATAAAACGATCTTCGAGTTTTATAAAATGATCTCTCGAGTTTCATAAAACGATCTTCGAATTTTATAAAACGATCTCTCGAGTTTTATAAAACGATTCTCAAGTTTTATAAAATGATTCTCGAGTTTTATAAAACGATTTTCTAGTTTTATAAAATGATTCTCGAGATTCATAAAACTGTTGCGTTTACGCGTTTGCGGGGAATTTTGGCTATTGATTCCGTCGTACCGATTTTGACCCCAACACATAACAGACTCCTCGTCAAGGAAAACATGCTACACTCTAAGCCTGTTGCTACTCCACTTCCGACCCATCCAAAGCTCAGGCTTACTTCTGGCTCTGTTTTGTCTGACCCACATGAATATCGAAGACTTGTTGGTAGTCTACAGTACTTAGCTCTGACTCGTCCAGATATTTCTTACACAGTGAATCGCCTCTCCCAATTCATGCATCGACCTACAACAGATCATCTCCAAGCCTTGAAGAGAGTACTTCGATATTTATCTGGTACTATTAGCCACGGGATCTTCTTGCGCAAACAGTCGACACCATCTCTCCATGCCTTCTCGGATGCAGATTGGGCCGGTGACGCTGATGATTACGTCTCTACAAATGCCTACATCATTTATCTTGGATCTAATCCCATCTCCTGGACTTCTAAAAAGCAGAAAGGTGTTGCAAGGTCGTCTACGGAGGCTGAATATCGCGCTGTTGCAAATACTGCCTCAGAACTTCGTTGGGTCCGTTCCCTCCTACATGAGCTTGGTGTTCCGGTACAAACGACGCCTACAGTCTATTGTGACAACATTGGTGCAACGTAACCTACCTATGTGCTAATCCTGTTTTCCATTCTCGAATGAAGCACATTGCTCTTGATTATCACTTTGTACGTGGCCAGATACAGACAGGTGTTCCTCGGGTTGCTCATGTTTCTACGAAAGATCAGCTTGCAGATGCTCTAACTAAGCCTTTTGCTCGTGCACCATTTCAAGGCTTCAGGAACAAGATTGGTGTTACGCAAGCACCACCATCTTGAGGGGTCGTGTTAAGGAGATATGATATAATGGAGGCCCTTATGTGTAACTAGTTAATTGTACTGTATGCCCTAACGTAGTTATGTATATATACTTCTCAAATACCTAATGATAAAGTATTCAGCCTTTCATCTATACTATATTGGTTACTGTGATTATCTCTTTATATCAGACATATTTCTAGCTATAGAAAGTCAGATAGAGTGTTAATAAAGCGTGTACTTCCTAAAAATATTCTTCATAACGCAGAGATTGCAATTCCTTCTTATGATTATTGTCATCTGCTTAGTTTCCATACATATATATTTTTTTTGGTCAAAAGTTTCAAAAAATATAAGATGATCTTTCTTATTATTGATAATGTAGCCACCCAGATCAGTCACATCTGGCTTATTATTGTGGTGGAAGCTGAATCATGGAACTAATATCCAGTGAAGATCTCTCAGGTTTATTTAAGCATATTTATCCGCAACCTCCAAGAGAAGAGAACATAGTTCGTGAGGCTTAGAGAACATTGACATATGATCTGCGTCTTTGATCTCCATCACCTCTTTTGGCTGAAATTTTGTGATCATCCAACGCTGGTAATCCTCAGGTATTGCAAGGTCCTCTCCACATACGATAAAAATACGTGTAACAGATCCGTACCCATCCTCGCTAAAGCTTCTTGTCCCTGCTAAATTGTCTGTAACTATGGGGTTTACCCTCACCAACATTTTCGCCAAAACAAGATCCTAACATGCCACGACAACAATCAACAAAAGATTTGACTTTGAAAGTAGAGATAATTATTATTAAGCTTAGAGTCGTACTTCTGGCGGAGAGAGCTGATAGAGATGTTTGGACATGAAGTTTGGCCCAAAAAGGGCAAACTCTAATAGGTGATCAGGTTTTCCGTAGGTTCCGAACACGGTGTCCAACCAATCCTCTTTTGAGAAACTTGTGTCCAGCTGCAGATTTCAGGCTATCAGAATCACTTGGAAGAGATCAAACTGTTGCAACCAAATCATTTCGTACGTACCTTTACTAAAACACAAGTGTTGTGAAAAGCCTAAAAAAGAAAAAGAACTATTGAGAGAAAACTCATTGAAGCAAATACAGGTATAAGATTGTTATTAAATTATTTACTATTATACCCTAACCTTCAAAACTTTGATTTTTTCTAATAAAAATATTTCAAGCCTAAATATTATCTATTAAAAAAAAAAGGAATTATGCTAATATGGAACAGAAAAACAGCCTTCATGTCTAGTATAAAACCTACTTGTCATTGTCCTTATAGTATAAATCTTTTCATAATCCCAAAACTAACCTTACATTAATCTAATTAAACATATTTTAAACATTTAACGTCAAATAGATTAAAAAGAAAAAAAAAGGTTACAACAATAAAAAGTAAAAGGGAACAAATCAAGTCCCGTAACCCTAATTCTACGCCTGGCCTTCTCTCTTCTCTGTTTCCCCTCAGCTCTCTCTGTCCTTCTCCCTCTCGTCATCTCTCTCTCTCTCTCTCGTCATCTCTCTCTCTCGTCATCTCTCTCTCTCTCTCTCTCTCTCTCTCTCTCTCTCTCTCTCTCTCTCTCTCTCTCTCTCTCTCTCTCTCTCTCTCTCTCTCTCTCTCTCTCTCTCAACGACGATAACATAGCTTCTCTCTGCCTCTCTTTCTCCGACATCAGTAGAATCAAGGTAAAAGTCGAAACTATCAATGCTTGAGTCTTGTTCGAATCTTAATCTATGTTCTTTATTATTAAGCAATGGCATGATCCAAGCTAATGTCAATGCTTTCATATGGTGATAGCATAGTTTTGAATAATTCTTTGATATGGTGATCACTGTAGTTATGAAGAACATTTTTATATGTTGATAGTTCTTATCTAGTACAGTAACATTAGGGATCAACTCAGTTGTGTTTGGTAGATGATGATGATGATGACATGGATCTGTTTGGTGACGAGACATGGGAGGAAAAGAAAGCTGCAAAGGAGAGGGAGGCTGCTAAGAAGGACACCAAGTAGCCCAAAGAGAGTAAGCACTCTCTTTTGTTTTTTTGATGTAAAACACATGTGATAACTGATTAACTGCATCTTATTCTCTTATTGAAATTTGAACTTTTTGTTAGGTGGAAAGTCATTTGTGCTCATGGAAGTTAAGCCATGGGATGATGAGACTGACATGAAGAAATTTGAGGCGTGTGTACGTGCTGTTGAGATGCAAGATCTCTTATTGGGAGCTTGTATGTCCGCTATCAAAATGAGCTTAAGTTTTGAATTATATGTGTAGGACAGCTTCCTAATCTAGTGTTTTCTACTGTTTAAACTGTTGCAGCAAAACTGGTACCAGTTGGTTATGGGATCAAGAAGCTCACGATCATGCTCACAATTGTTGATGACCTCATGTCCCCAGACAATATCATTGAAGACTACCTCACCTGTGACCCTAACAACGAGTACATCCAGAGTGTTTACATCGTCGCATTCAACAAGATCTAGAGACTCTAAATTTCTCTCTTCCAAAATTATATTTCCTTCCAAGTTATGTGTTTGTATTGTTAGATTCTTCTTTTCTAGTTGCAACTTGCAAGACCCTTTTCATGTTGCAAGAAACATCAAGTTATCAATGCTTACTATCCTTTTGCCAAAACTGTTACTTCCAATGCCAAAATAGTTTTTTTTTTATGACCAATCCATTACAATGCAAGAAACATGAATAAAGATCACTGGTGGACAAATTGATGTATTGATCAAGTTAGAAGGTAAATAACTCAACTCCAAATCGACCAATTTGGTTTCTTCCATATTAAAATCCTCCAACACCATTCTCTTTAAATCCTCCAATGTAGAACTTGATTCCAATAACTGTAACCTACCCCTTTTTCATCAGCCGAAAACACCCATCCCATCTTGTCCAGTTCAGTCGATTTTCACTGATTGATCTATCATAGATCGATCGATCTCTATTTTAGATCGATCGATCCCAAACATTAGTCTATGGACATCCATATAAACCCACCAAAATTGAGTAATGATCTTCGTAAGTTAAAGTACATCTTTCGAATGACGGGATCGATCGATCCCATAAAGAGTCGGTCGATCCCAACGGTCGATCTCGATGATTAAACAAAAACATAAAAAAGCACGGAGCAGAAACTGATCGAACTTGTCCAGTTCAGTCGATCTTCACCGATCGATCTATCATAGATCGGTAATCGATCGATCCCGATCCCAGATTATTAAAAAATCTTTTTGAATATTTTCCTAAATATTTTCCCAAAATTTCGGATTTTTTTTAATCTTATCCGTAGAAGCTACCTTCTACAGAAAGTAGAATTACTAACGTCCTACTGTAAGCAAATTCTACTAATAGTAGAGGTTTGAGTTATTTGTAGATTACGTATTCTGAGATATGTAGAAGTGACTTAAAATGTAGAACCCGCATTCAGTTATTCTGTAGAATCCTATATAAACATAGAATATAGATTCTAAAATATGTAGAGTCTTATACAAACGTAGAATATAACTTTCTAAAATTGTAGAGTTTACTATTTAACGAGGAATATGACTTCTACTATGCGATTTTTTGTAGAATATGAGTTCTATTCTCCGTAAAACGTAATTAAAATTTTTAATTTAACAAGTTTTTGAAAATATTAAAAATATCACTTTGTGTATATAGGTATTTCATCACTTCTCTGTATTTTTATATATTTTTCGAGTCATAGAATTATTTATTTTACTAATTTTTGTAAATAGAAAGGGTAAAAGGGAGAAAAAATAGACAAAAAGTGATTTATACTAATGGGACATGAAGGCTGTTTTTTTTTCTATATTAGCATAATTCCCTAAAAAAAATTAGATTCCGATCAGCGTTTTAAAACAAGCGGATTGTTGTTTAACAAAATTATTAAACAAAAAAATGACAAAGGAGTGAAGAGAATCAGTTCAGTTCTCTTTGTAGCCAAGTGAAGAGCATTTAACATTATCTTTTGTTAAAAAAAAAAGTTACCCTTTGTTGTATTTGTCTGCTACGAAACTGGGTTTCTTTCTGCATAAATCTACATTATAATAGTTCATTTCTAAGGCTCCTAAAGTTATCCACATCAGCAAGTTTGTGGATCCCGCGCATCTAAATTTTAAAAGCTTATAGTTTTTTTAAAATGACTATGAACAATGAATACACTTTAGCAAAGTGGTATAAGGCATCTAATTAAGTCTACAAGTATGTGGGTTCAAAACCACCCAAATGTTATGTATTTTAGTTTTTTCGTTTGGATTATTATCATATGGGTTTTTTAGTTTTAATGTTTTTATGTTTTTTTTTCCTCTGGACTTATTGTTTAAAGCCCAAAATAGTGGAAAAATCCTAAAGTTTGACGAACTCAAATCCAAAAACAATTAAAAATGGATAAAAAAACGAACAGCCAAAAAAAAAAAACGAGTCTCACGCGGCACTATCATGTCCTAATATATATTTTTACTGTTAGAACAATTTTTTTTAATATATATTTTCAAAAAATTATGTATGTGAAATAAAATTTAAAAAATAGTTTTGTTATTTATAAAATAACTATGTAATTTCTCTTCAATTTTAAATAGTTACTATAATTTCATTTTTATCAGACTCCGGCGGATGGATTTCCACAGTCGATGACGCCGTAAAGAAAAATACCACATTATTCATGAACAAAATCCAAACTTACAAAAAAAAACATATCCAAACCTATCTATTGAAACCCAAACAACAAATATTAGCTTAAATTAAAGTTATTTTCAAATTGATAAATTATTTAGTACAAATATAAATACTATAAATAAATATTTATATCAAGTTTTGACATCCGATATAAAAACTATTTCCAACATAAAAAAACAATATAGACATCTATTTTTATACACTAAAAACTATATTATAATTTAGTTATTCCTATAAACCTTATTTTGCATATAAATAAACTTTAACACATTATATATAAAATATTTTCACTTTGCACTCTTGCTACATTCTTTCCATTTCATCATTATTTGGTATTATTAGAATAACCCACTAAACCAACAACCGAAAAAAAACACAGATCCTGACCCCGCGCTTGCGCGGGGGTTATGCAGCTAGTCATAAAAGGTGAGATATCTTGACTTATAATTTGTAGCCAATGAAAGTGCCTATTCTTTGCGAGTTTGTGTTTGGTAATAACATTATGCTTTTCTTTTCTAGGTAAATTATGGTGTTCGGTTTGTTTTATTAAATATTAGGTAATAACCCGCGCCTTGCGAATAATGTGATTATTAGTTTCGTATTTTTTAATAAAGGTATATATTTTTAATATGGATATCGCTTCAGTTTTAAATTTTTGTTTTTTTTAATCTCCTAAAATATAAAAATCCTTCTAAATCAATATTTATTTTGATTTATTCGGGATAAAATGATTGATGTTTTTTGTTTTTCCGGTGATAACCAACAATTATTATTATCTGTTTTATGTTCATGTTATATAAATTTTAGATAGTTCTAATGTCAAATCAATGATTTTATGTTATAGTTTATAAATGGATGATAGTTAAAAAACAAAAATAAAATTATTAAGACAAATTATTTTATTACAATTTGGTGGATAGTGAAAAAAATATCAAGAAAAAAATATTTTAACTTCTAAAATAATTAAATAGTTTAGTTGTGGTGGATATTTAATTATATATATACACACATCAGTCAATTTGCACATGCGTATGTAAACATTATATAAAAGTGGTTGATAAATATATAAAGATACTGTTAGTTAATATTAAATGATATTTTTTCTCAAAATAACACATATAATTCTTTAAATATATGTATATATATGCATATAACAGATCTAATCAGATATCCATATTGATATTTGTGATTTTCTTTATTGTTTACTGATATTACATTTTAGTATTTGATTTGCTTCTAGAATTAAGAATATCCAAATTTTTCGGTTCAAATCAAAATGGAAACGAAAGGAATAAAAATTTATAAATATTTTGTCCAGCCGTATCCATAAAGAATAAAAGTAATATATATATATATATATACATATATTATATAATTATACATTTTGATTCGAGACAAAAAATATGGATGGTGTTATTTTTGTCAGCACTGTGCATGTGAGTTTTATATCGAAAAAATCAAAAAAATTATAGTGTGTATGCATTTATGTAGAGTTTGGCTAAAAAGCTTTTTACATGTGACACGTCAACGTTTTCATTCTCAAATCACTATGAAATTGACACAATGTCCTTTAAAGTGTGAACGCATTAATTGCATTCTTTAATATATAAGGAATAATTACGTTTTAAATAGAGTTGGTGCTAAATTGGTTCAGAGCACTAATAAAATGTGTATTAATAGAATCCATTTGAGAGAAAAAAATACCTTTAACGAGAAATCCATATATATTGCTAAAGGGAGTTGCATTTATGGTAAATCATATGACCAAGGTTATTTTTCTGGAATATTTTTATTACAAGATAGATTTCTAAAAATTAAAATACTGCATACCAAAAGTTGAAATATGTTAGAGATTTAGAAGATAAGCTGACGAGATTCTAGTGACAAGCATGAAATTTTTCTAATATCTTTAATAAGTATTTATTTGATTTCGTTAGCAATTCCTAATAAATTGATGAATTTATTAAAAATATTTTTTAAAATATTTTGTTGGAAATAGTTAGATTTTTTTGAATTCTAAATAAAATATTGAGTATAGAAATTTATTTCAATTTTTCAGAAAATTTCTGACAAAATATTAAAAATATATTTATTTTCGTCGAATTTTTTTAGAAAATTTGTATGACAGATTTAGTTTTATTGAAAATTTCATCTGCATCAGCCTCTATGAATGTCTTTGACGGGTTTCTCGGTGGACTATGCTTAGATTTCCGGTGGATGGTCATTAGGTGATAGTCGGGTTTCTATCGAGTGACATTCGAATACCAGGGTCATCAAAAAAAAATATTCCATCTGAAATTCTATGTTTTCTTAGTGTATTATCCATGACTATACTGTAAACACGAAAAACGGTGGCTATATTTGGTGGCTAAACCACATAATAATTATGGTCATTTAACTAGCTACGATGATATAGCCACGATACAAGTCTTGAAATGTTGGTGGCTATAGAATTTTCTTTTAATAGTGGAGACATTTTTTGCCCAATAATTTGAGAGAGAAAAACTAAGCAGAGATCCACACGGCTAAAAGACTGTAAAAGAGATGAAACTAGGTTGTGTCAAAGGGTTTTAAAGTTGTTGTTTCTTCTCTAGATTCAGCTGTCGTTAAATAAATACTTATTAAAGATATTAGAAACTGTTCTACCCACTGTTCTACTTTTTTTTTTTTTTTTTTTGGTAAAACACTGTTCTACTTTGTTGCACATAGAAAATGTTCTACCTAAAGAAAAAGATTTAGATAACATATCTGACTAGTCCCCGATCAAAAGAGATAACTCATCGTTTTCTATGTCTTAGGTTTGATTGAGAGAAGAAAAAAGTTAATGAAATGATGTTAGCTTCCTCAGTTTTATTACAAACATAAAGCTGCAAGTATAGAGACTGCAATTTGTGTTACCTTTTGGTAAACATAAGCAGGTGGGTTTCTTGTGTCGGGCATGAAAGCTGTCAAGAAGACAATAGCATCGATCTTTCGCGGGAAGATGTCAGCAGCAAGCGCAGCACATATTCCTCCCATGCTATGAGCAACAAGAATCACCTTTTCGTCATCAGAGCAAAGCGAGCTCAGATACTCAAGCAACGGTTTGCAGTAATCCTTCAAAGTCTAAATCTCTTCCAAGCTGGTCATGTTTATACCCGAAGCAGCCAGATCCACTACTGTCACACAGTGACCTGCAGCCTCCAGCTGCGTTTTCAATTTGTACCAAGTCCATGCGCCGTGGCAAAGCCCATGGACTAGCACAAACCGCTTCTTGTACACCTTACCATCCATTGTGTTTTTTACTTTCTGCATCTTGGCTCAGTACTTATATAGACGAGTTTCTCACGGTCATTTAGATGAACATAAACATCAGAGAATTATCCAAAAATCTGTCAACCTTAACATCATTAAAAAAATGGAAAAGAAAGAAAGCGAGAGAAAAAGTGGGAGAAACGTAAGAAACTCTACGAAAGTCATGAGACTCAAAAGCCACATCACAGCTGAATAGTTTTATTTTTATATTTAAATTTTAATTAATCTATCTAAATACATGTGAAATATATTAAATGTAATTTAATTTAATATTATTTTACGTTTTTAATTATTAAAATAATAGATATTTATTTTTAAAATAAAAATATATTAAAGATATTGTTAAAATCTAATCTGAAAAAATTATTAAGAATATCTTTTGAATATCTTATTTTGATATATTTACATATTATATTAATATTATATATTTATTTAATAATAAATAAGTTTGTTGTATGTAACATAACATAAAATTAAATAAATGTAATGTTTTAATATAAACTACTTGCAAGTAGATAAAACTAGATCTCGACCCGCACAACCGTGCGGGTATTTTAATACGAAAATATTTAAAATTATGTAATACTCACTCCGTTTTAGATAGATGATGTTTTAAAAGATTTATTATATTTCAAAATAGAAGATGTTTTGAGATTTTAAGGTATATTTTGAGGGGGTTTTTTTAATAATTGGTTTAATAATTATAAAATTATATCTTTTAAAATATTTTTGTAAAAGAATGTAAATTTTGTAACCTTTGTGCAATGATCCAAAATATCATATATTAAGAAACAAATGGAGTAAAATTTATCAATAAATAAATATAATTTGATTGTAAATACTATCCAATTTTATAATAATATTTATGTGGCTTATATTATTATTAATTTAAAATTTATAAATTGTATTTTCTGTAACAATTTATAAAAACATTATTATGTAACATTACTAATTCATGAATTTTTTTTATTTCTAAATTTTAAATATATATAAAAAGTAAATTAAATTGGACCTACATAATACATAAACAAAATTTTGGGATATTTTTAAAAGTATATTGCATAATTTTAATTTTCTGTTTATAAATTAAAAATGAATTAAAATTTTAGTTATATTCTACGATAATTATATTTTTAATCAAATAATTTTTGAAACTATATCTTGAAAAGATTCTATAAGATTTTTATAAGATTTTGTTAGAATTTTCTTACAATTATTTATTTATATTTCAAATAAAAATTAAAGATATGAAAAGATATTATAATGATGTTATGTAAAATTTTATAAAATTTCTAAGGATTTTCCAAACTTAAAAATTACACATGAAGTGAGTCATGACTTCTCTTTTAATATAATAGATATGTTTCTGTTTTAATAGTATTGATAGAGTATCAACACAAACACAAAAAGAAACTTATTTTGTCGTTCTTATAACATAAAATATGTTGATAAATAAAAAAACAGAAAATATAACAAATTCCGAAATTTGAAAAAGATACAGTATTTGCAGCAAACCCGTAATTATTTTATCAAATCCAATAGATTTTCATCAAAGATTATCTAAACGAATTTGTCTGCGATTTTCATGACGTGATCACAGAGTTCCTGAGGCTTGCAGAACATTGGCATATGATCTGTCTCATCCATCTCCATCACTATATTCACTGGAGAATTATCAATCAGCCATCTTTGAAATGCTTCAGGAATGCCTTTGTCCTCTTTGCACACTATGTAAGCTCGAGGAATATTACCATACCCTTCATCTGAGAAGTTTTTCATCTTCGATAAGTCGCTTACAAACAACGATCCAGGTCTCTTTAAAAGCAATCCCAGTTCAAGATCCTAAATCAAGATTACATTCATCACCAGAACCAAAGGTAAGTTAAAATCAACAAATTTATCCGTTCAGTAGTAAGATTACTTCAGAAAAATCAGGTTTACATGTGTTTTTGCCATTGTCATCAATGCACTATCCCTTACATCGTTTTATATAGATTTATTTAGTAAATGTAAATGTATAACTTTTTCTATGAAAAGATAATATTTTATAGTCTACAGAATTTGTTAAAAGAAATCTAAATCTTAAAGTCTAAGACTACCCACAATGAACCTGTTAAATAACTAATTCAACTGTTGAACAAAGTGTAGTGAGGGTGTTGAATTTGGGAAGAAAACACGTAGATTCACAGAAGTTGAAAGTATTCAACTAGTTAAATTTTTTTTTGTTGGGCCAGGTTTGACACATGTCCAATTTTAACTGGTAAAAAATGTTGGGATTGTATATACGAGCAAGGTGCAGCTAGTAGAGTCATGTGTCTGATTTCAATAGCTGCCCAGAGTTTTTTTTTTGTTTTTTCAACCCACCCAACATTTGAAACTTATTTATTTTATGATAAAACATTTTACAAAAATAAATGTTATATTGAAAATCATGATTTTTTACAATCTTCAAAAAGAGACTAGTCTTATTTCATTTGAATATAGAAAATAAAATGACATTTTCACTATAATCAATTATTTTTGTGTTTTTTCTTTTGTTAAATGGATAACAATCCTTTTACCATCTTTTAAAAAAAAAAAAAATTGTTGTAACTACCCAAATCCTAACAATGATAAATTATGAATATTGTAACAATTGAATTTTCTAAATTTTCTACACAAATAAAGTTTGATGGCATTTTAGTTAAATAGCCAATTTAAAATAAATTTCCTATTTTCAAAAAAGAGATAAATATCTACTTAAAATAAATTTATTAAAATTTATGAAATTTTAATTTTTAGTTAATTACAATCAAAAACTTATTAGTTAATAATTATTATATTGAAAAATATATAAATAGGAATTAAAAATGGTGGGGTAAGGTGTTGAATTTTATTAAACAAAATTATTGTAGAGGTTGAAAATGAAATGTGTGCTGAATGATTAGGTGGAAGAAAGAGAAAATGATGTGAAGTGTTAAAAATGAAAAATAGGATATTGAATTATGTAAACCATTGTTAATAGTCCAAAGGGGGTAAATCTCCTATAGATCTGTTTTTGGATTTCATATAGCATATTTTTTGTTTTCTTCTGGTGCAATAATTGCAAGACCACAAAAGTCATAGAAGATATATTTGAATATTCATATTTTTATAATTTACCTTTTTATTAATTAATTTAAATATTGACCCCATGACCCTAAAATCATCCTAGTTTGATAAGTATCTGTGATATATGACGACGATTTACTAAATTACCTCAACTGGAGAAAGCTGATATAGACCGAGCTTCATGAACTCAGAGCTGAAGAACATACTCAGCCCGGAATTGTCTGAGCCGTATGGTTTGAATTCGGTGCCCATCCATGCTTCTTGTGCCATGTTGCTTCCAAACTTTTACGTCAGTACAATTTACAAAAAAGTCAAACTCAGATGTATATTACGGAGTTTATAGCGGCAAACCTTCAATACTAAAAACCAAAACTGATATAGATCTAAGAAGATAGCAACTTCCATCAATTTATAATCAAAATAAGTTAATAATATTGTATCAGATTTCCGTATATATCAACATTCATTGAACTTTTTTTTATTGCCAGACATTCTGGGTCTAAGTTCATATTGTTTTAGGCACGTTTTTGTGTCTGAGACGTACAAAAAGGAAAAGGAAATTAGGCCTACTAATACTATACAAGGGAAAAAAACAAAATTAACTAACTAACAAAAAATCTCCTTCTCTCCTTTTTTTTCCTATCTTTCTCTTCCCCTCTCTCTAAAAAACTTTTTTTTTGTCAATCTCTTTCTAAAAAAGTAATTTTTTTTATTATTCTACAAAATCACCCAAAAGGAAAAGAAATTTAAAAGTATTAATTGATTGGACGTTTGTGTTTGTAGAAAAACAAAACTCATTGGACGCTTGTAGACACTAAGGCCACATGCATCCCTCGTGTTAAAGGGAGTACTTAGGAGAGAGGACCACAAACAGTACCAAAAGTCGATGTCTCAAACTCCAGAATAAGCGTTTTTTTGGATTGTTACTTGGTCTATTTCACGTGTCCCACGACATATAACGACCCATAATTGTTTTTTCTGTATATTTTTAATCCCAAAAAAAAAAAAATATAAAAAAATTTAAACACTCCCTTTTTTAGTTTAGCGATAATAGTGCTCTAAATTCCAATACATACCGGCTACCAATGATAATAAAGGAGTGAATAGAAATAATATACTCTCGTTTAAAAAAGTAAAAAAAAATTAAATGTTATAACTTTTCTATTTATATATATTAAAAACATAAATTTTGATTACCAATACATCATTTATTATAGATAATAATTCTCTATATTTTTTAACCAATAGAATTTTAAGAAGCACAATTAATTTTTGTAGAATCTATAATTTTCATTAAAGTATACATTGAAAATGTAAAAATATACTTCCTTCGTTTCACTTTATTTGTCATTCTAGGTTTTTGCACATAGATTAATGAAATATTTAATTTTACATATTTCCAAGATAAAAAACACAATTACCTATACACCTAACCACTTTTCAACCAATAGAAAGATAGAATATTATAAAAACTAATAAATTTTGCCTCGAAACTCTAAAACGACATTTAATTTGTGACAAAAAAATAAGCTTAGAATGACATATATTCTGAAACGGAGGGAGTATCTTTTTGAGACAAATAATTTTTCTAAAATGTTAATTTTTTTGAAACGAAAGGAATATTCTCTAACATTATTAAAAAATCTACTATTTATAAGAAATAGTTTTTATTCATTTTATTATAGAAGAATATAGAATAATATTTTTATCTTACTAAATATGATAAGGAATAATCCTTCTTCATTTTTCCTAAAATTTTATTCATATAAATTTATTTTTATTTGTTTTTAATATTTTATGATGGTTACCAGTTAGACTCATTATATACACAATAAAATTTATAATATTACTTTCTAAAAAGAAATATTTCCATCATTTTCTCAGTATTTCTTTGTTTTATTCTCGTTTGTTAATGAAAGAACCGTTCACGATCAGCATGAACCTTTTTCGTGATATCGATCATCATTTAAAGTGTTAAAACGATACCTTCTCCAAGACGAAGGATGGTGAGTGTTTAGTATCAGGCATGAAAGCACTCAAGAAGATAGAGACAGAGATCTTGTCCGGAAACGTATCCATAGCGATGGCTAATGTCAAGCCTCCAAAGCTATGACCAACGAGCACAACTTTCTCACCATTTGGTAATGACTTTAGGAGATTCAGTAACGGCTCAGAATATTGTGCACAAGTGGAGATGTCAGTGATTGACCTTGTGTCTATACCGGAGGCAGCTAAGTTTAAGGTGGTTACTTGGTGGCCCGCCGCCTCGAGGAGCGGCTTAACCTTGTACCAGCACCATGCGCCGTGGCACGAACCATGTACTAGCACAAAGTGTTGTTTTTTCTTATTTTCACTCATTCTTCTGACTTTGATATATGTCTTTTTCTCCTCACACCCACAAATATATATAGAAAGATTTGTAGGTAGATGTTTGTGGAAAATATTAAATAAAGGTCGCTTCGGTAAGGAGGATCGTGGTGATGGGATAATGTTCATTTTACTAATAGTTTATCCCTAACCACTAACTTATATAATATACTTTTAACGAAACATATATAATATACAGGTTATCCGTTCCAAAAGTATTTTTTCTTTAGTACCTAAATACGTATATAAATATATATACAGGTAGATACATAATTTTTTTAAATAAATAAATATTTATTAATATATAGGTACTCTTATTTGTCTTTTTGCTAGTATAATTTGGACATAGCATAAAAGGTGGACCTGACAACTATATATTATTTATTAATCTTACGATATATATTTATACTACTATTTGAAAAGTGAATTTACTTACTTATAATGTTCTCAATGATTTTGATGATTTTGATTATTTGTCATGTTCTCTTTGATTTGATAGAATTCTAAATATTTTATTTAATCCAATATTTAATTTAATAAAATCTTTTCAAAATTATTATTTTCTGAAGTTGACAGAGATTTTTTTTTTTAATTTAAATGATATTATTCTGCGATACCGCGAATAATTAGTTTCTCCTTTTTATTTTAACTTTTTATATTTATAAGATACATGCGTTAAGATAATTAATATAATGTAATAAAACTTATGTTATTTTCCATTATCAGCCAATTACAAAATTTTCAATAGATTTTTATCAACAAAATAATTTAATAAAATTATTATAGATTTTAAATGTAGATAATAAGTAATATTTAAATGATATTATTCTGCGATACCGCGAAGAGTCATCTAGTATAAGAGATATTGCAGAGAAAAATTATTTTTAAAAAAAAAAAGACATTTGTTAAAACTAACCTAAAATTCCATCTTAAATACAAAAGTGAACCTCAATTTCAGTCAAATACAAAATCAAGGGGTAAGAAGATGTCTATTTACCTCTTATGACTAAAAAAAATATAATGTTATTTTACAATTTTATCCTTATGAAGTCTATACTTAATAGAGAGAAGTCTACAAGTTATAGACTTATCATGAACTCAATATTATATACTTATTTTGAAGTCTACATTCTAAGTTAATCTTATAATTTTATTTTTAAAATGTATAAAAATAAATTGTGTAAAATTTCTTTCAGATCATCAATATAAGAATCAATATGAGGTATATAAATTAAAATTTCATATAATTAAACAATTTTAACGAATATCTAATGATTAGGTAACAATAATGAAATAGTCATAGTACATTTCAAAAAAAGTCTACTAAGTAGACTTACATTAAAGTCTATTCCAAAATTTTATTATAGTAGACTTCAAAAGAAGTTTATACTGTCAAAATTTTTAACCTCGTTACAATTTTTGTCTCCTTATATAAATAAAATTTAGACAATTTCTCTCTAAAATGGCAGCACAAGTTTCTAAAAAACTATCACTTCTCTCTAAAACTCCCTCTCTCTCTCTCTCTCTCTCTAAAACTCTCTCATTGCTCAATTCTTTGAAGTTGATGATACATTTTTGTTTAATTTGATAATTTTTATCATGTTTTTTTTTGCAATATTATCTCGTGTTTGTGGGTAATTCATGGTTATCACCCTGCACTCTAAAAATGTAAGTCTTAGATCTATAGATTTTAAATTTGTATTTTTATGTTTATATTCAAATAAAGTTATAAATACAAATTTTGTGCATTTACTTTGCTACTATTTTATCTTATAAATTCTATTTTTGAAGTTTTCTTTTTCAGATTAAAAACTATGTTTCAAACTTTCACATGTACATAGTTTTCAGATTTAAAAGTTATCCGATATAGTAGACTTGTAATGATGTCTACAAAACTAGAAGTGATTTTTCTTTTATGTATGATGTTTTTTCTCATAATTTTATCTTTATTTTGTTAATATTTTCTTCCATGATTTTTATCTAGTTTTCCCAAAAATGAAAGATTCACATTTTCAAAAATATAAAATTTTCTGATCTGAAAACTATCTCTTATAATAGACTTCTTACAAGGTTATGAGTTTAATTGTTTGTCTTATGCTTTTCATAGTTTCATCTTTATTTTGCAGGTGTTTTCTTCCATGTTTTTTTCTCTTCCACCAAAAATTGTAAGATTTACATCTATAATGTGTGTTTTTCTTTTTATATTTAAATAAAGTTACATATTCAAACTCTATTTCTATAATTTATTACTAATGTATTTTAAAAATTCCATTTTCTAAACTTTTTAGATTAAAGTTATTTTCATGTTTGTAATGTATATATTTTCAGATCTAATTTTTTTTCGGTTTGAGTAGACTACGAATGAAGTTTATTAACTTTAACATTTAAACAGACTTCATTAGAAGTCTACTCAAATATGATTTTAATTTTTTGTCTTATATTTTTTTTTCATAATCATATTTTATTTTGCAGGTATTCTCTTCCAAAGTTTTCAAATCATTTTCCAAAAATGTAAAATTAACATATATTTATTTAAAAGTTTTATTTCTTTTGTTTATATAAAACTAAATTTATAGATACAAGCTCTATGTTTTTGCTTTGCTAATTTTAAGTTAAAACACTATTTTGAATTATTTTGTAGAAAATACTATTTTCTAATTTTGTAATTGTACATTTTTAGATCTGAACTTATTTTTGGCATGAAGTTTATTTAAAAATTAAGCCTAGTAGATTTTAAATAAAGCCTATTAAACCAATAAATTTAAATAGACTTTTATGAAGTCTACTAAAAATAATTTGTATATATTTACCTTATGTTTTCTCATAATTTTATCTTATTTTTTAGGTACTCTTTTCCAAGATTTCATTTGAGATATCAAGAATATGAATAAGCAAACACTCTAGAGTTTTAAAATAATTGCTTAGTAATAATTTATCTTTACAACATATTCATTTGTAAATAAATATCCTGATACATAATCAATAAACATTGTATTAATTTTTTAATTGTGTTGCACTTGTATAATTTTATTAATTTTTGTTAGCAATCTGTTTTTCAAAAAATACTCTAGTCACCCAAACAGTTAAAAACCACCATAAGCTAAAACAACAACTAACACACATAATATTGAATGTGTTAAAATTATGTAATATTAAGACTTGTTTTATAGCAATTTTAGAGATTTTGAACACAATAGAGACTAATAATACAAATTAATACAACTCTAATAGCAATAAAAGAGAGTAGACTTTAGTGTTTGTCTACTTTCATACCTGTGAACTAATAAAGAAGTATGTTTTTGTTGTACACATTTAGAAAAATCTACATTACGGAAATTATACTTGTTTACCTACCTGTGGACTAATAAAGAAGTCTGTTTTTGTTGTACACATTTAGAAAAATCTACATTACGGAAATTATACTTGTTTAACACTACATAACAATACCAAAGAAGCCTACAAATTAAACATGAGTTCATGCACAACAACATGTAACTGAGTCATTTCCTGTGAAAATTGAAAATTTACATAGTTAGCGATCATGTTTCAAGAAACTATAAAGTATATTTACCAATGCGTCTACGATTATTAGCTAAATATATGATCAAATCAAAACTATCATAATTACATAAATATAACATATTTTCTTTTAAAAATCACTCAAACAAATTAGGATTAACTAACACACATTGTCAAAAAAAAAACTTGAAAAAAACTAATGAATCATACACAAATTCACTTTTAATATATTTTCAAACGTAGACTCCATAAGTAGTCTGTGTAAATATAGACCTTCGTTACAGTGTACACAAGTAGACTCCATATAGGTTAGTTTTTTCAATTAAAAATTTTACGGGTTACTTTCTATATTTGAAAAAAAGTTGTAATTTTATACATGTAAACTCTCATTTCAGTTTACATATCAAAAATGTTGTTTTTTTTTCAATTGACCAAAAATCACCCAAGATTTGACTCACTGAAGTAGACTTTAGAAGCAGTCTACATGTTTGAATTTTTTTTACAGAGGTTATTTTTGCAATTGACCAACTTTGACTTTCTATTATTAAACAAAAACAAGTGTCTACATACTTGTTGACTTCATACGAAGTCTACCTACTAATACGGGGGGTTAGTTTTGCATTTGACCAAAATAAAATAGTAGATTTCATGTGATGTCTATCGTTTTTTTTTAAAATTAGTATACTGAAAGTAAAGTCTACACCTTTTTTCTTTTTGGTCAATTTTTTAACATTTTAATCAAATACAAAACTAACCTATTCAAAGGAGTCAAAATTTGGGTCAAATACAAAACAAACTTTTTATAGTTTTCTCGGGAAGTTTACAGTCTGTAGATTTCCGACGAAGTCTACATTGAAAAGTCAAAATTTGGTCAAATGCAAAACTAACCTCTTTTACGTAGACTTCCTTGTAAGTCTACCTCATATTTTGTTTTTGTTATCAAAGGTAATGACGTAGACTTCCAAGGAAGTCTAATTTGCATAAACAATTATTCTGGTCAATTGCAAAACTAATATGTGCGTTGACAAGTAGACTGCACCGTAAGCATACACGTATGCGTAGACATACGATACAGTCTACTATCGCGACAAAGATCTGAAAATGACGAAAACCATGTAAATAGGTACCTTTATCCGGTGTAAAGCTCGTTTCCACCCTTTTCCACCGTCCAAGCTCCAAATATGAAGAAAAAGAAGCAGCTTAGACGACCAACGACAGAGTACACTCGAAATAATGTAGTTATGCTTATAAAAATAAAAGTTATGAAAGTTTTTTAGATGAAAATAAGAGGAAATGAGAGAAAGTGAAGATTTGTTGGTTTAGAATGAGAAAAAATTGGTTGAAATAACTAAAAAATAAATAATAATGAAATTTCTGTAAATATTTTAAAAATATAAGGATGGTTTGGAAATTTCATGGATGAATAGTAATGAATCTAACGACAAAAAAAAGAGGTTTATTTTGCATTTGACTAAAATTTGTTGGTTGTTATTGCTAAACTCAAAAAAAGAAATAGCTATTAGGATGCTTTAAGATCCTTACTTTTATTCAATCATTCTGGAGAAACTGTTAGAAACTAATGCCAAAGGAAACTTTGTCAATGTGGTTAGGCCTGGGTAATCGGGTGACCATTCGGGTTCGGGTCGGGTCTAATCGGGTTTCGGTTCTTCGGGTTTACGAAAATCAGTCCCATGCGGGTATTATAAAATTTCGGTTTGGTCTCGGTTCGGGTTTTGTCGGGTTCGGGTCGGATTCTGTAGCACATCATAAACCCGCTTAAACCCATTTAAATTTCGGGTTTGGTTCGGTTCCGTACTTCGGTTATCCAAAGTACTTATATTACCCGAAATACCTATTACGATGCAAAAATATGAACCTTTGTTTCATGAATACAATACAAAGGACACAAAACTAAAACACACTTTGAAAACTCAATCAAATCATGCATTACACATACACAACTATAAGACTAGAACAAATACTCAACGTAAAAGATGCAAATAGTGAAAATAAAGCATAAAAGAACCTTTATTAAACTTCAAAAGAAAGCAAACTTGTTCATAATAAACCTTAAAAAGCAACACTCGAAACAAAGTACATCTCTAATGAGATCAAAGTTGAAATAAAGAGAAAAACCAACACCAAAACAAAAAAAAAAAGACTTCCAAATCCAAAGCAATCTTCAGTCTTCAATTCTCACACTCCCAAACTCTGAAGTGAGAAACAAAAGGTTGGTTAAGTACACCAACAATCAAATGAAATGTTAAGAGAACTAAAATAAATAAAACATACCTTTCTCAAGCTTGTCTAGCTGCTCAACTTCAGCTAAAATCTGCTCATTTGTTTGAACTTTCTCAGCAAATTTAATATCAGCTTTCAGCCACTGCTCACTGCACATCAGAACCTCGATCAAGTAATGGGTTAAACAGCTCCTATATGGTTCCAAGATTCTCCCACTTGTGCTAAAAGCACTTTCTGAAGCCACTGATGAAACCTGCATCACAAGTAAATCCTCAAGTCAGCTAAGCAATATAAAAAAGCAATGGCTACCAGGAATAACAAAATTAATTAACCTGCATCGCTAGTAAATCCCTCGCCATCTCTGCTAGCACAGGATACTTGAGTTTGTGGACCTTCCACCAACCGAGTATGTCAAACTCGAGTCCCATCATAAGCTTATGATTCTCAACATGTTCTTTTAAGTACATCTCCAGCTCATCCCTTGGCTCATTTCCTGAATCAGCAACAAGATTCTTGTACTCAGAGTCCATTCTCAAATACCCAAAGTCTTTGACAACCAACTTTAGCCTGTCGAAATGATCCTGGCTCTCCTGAACAGCCACAGTCTCAGTCTGCTTCGCCTTAGATGATTCACTATTAGCCCCTTTGAACCGGCTAGCATACTCGTTGTACATGCTTGTAAGGAGATCAAGCACAGAGTCACTCACTTCTTTGGCTTCTATACTGTCTTTTCCGTACAGTTTCTCAAAACAAAAGCTTGGGTAAGTCATCTTCTTACTGGGATCGATTACTGCTGCAAGAATCAACATCTTGTTCACATTTTTCATGCCATCCCAATACTTCAAGAACTTCTGCAACATGTCTTCAGCTTTTAACTTCAAATCCGGGTCTAAGTTGCAAGCCAATGCATTGAGATTCCTCTCAATTGTCACAATCTCACCATAGCATTTATAGGAGTTCACCTTTGAGGAAGCTGAGACAACTAAAGTGCTATTATAAAAGATGACCAGGAACCTCCTTAGCTTCTCTACGGCATTCCAGTCACTAAGTCCAGGCGGTCCACACCTCTTAACACCATTTTCTACTTCTAAAAGTAATCATTGTACATTCTATCCTCTGCTTCCATCCTATCAAACGCTACTCTAAACTGCAAGGCTCTTGATAACATGGGAAATGTGGAATTCCACCTAGTCTTAACATCTATCGGAGACTTCCTTGTGTCATCTTTCCAGTAGTAACCCTTTGGTCAAAGGCGTTTAACCTATTGGTAGAAGACCGGACATACTGGACTGCATTGCGAATTGCCAACACATTTTCACCTAAATCACCTAGACCCTCCCTAGCTATCAAGTTGATAATGTGTGCACAACACCTCATATGAAGAAAATTACCACCTAAGACCAGAGCATCAGGCGAGACTGAACTAAACTGACTATGGAAACGCCTAAGAGCAGAGGTGTTAGCAGTGGCATTGTCTACGGTAATGCAAAACAACTTTTCAATCCCCAGTAAGCTAAGCACTCTAAAAGAACTGTAGAAATCGTCTGACCTTTATGATCCATGACGAGTTTGAAACCAAGGATGATCTTCTTGAGCTGCCAAGTCGGGTCAACAAAATGTGCAGTTACAACCATGTAACTTGCACCTGCAATTTTTTTTAAAAAAACAATGCTATTAGTATAAATTAAAAAATGAGATTGTTATCAGTTTTCAGAAAAGAAAGAACATTACCTGTCACTTGAGAAACCCAAATGTCCGTAGTGACAGAAACTCTTTGTTGGTTAGTGTGAAAATAGTTCTTCAAGGCCTCTTTCTTCTTCAGAAACATCTCGACAATGTCTCTAGTGGCAGTTCGTCTTGAGTGAGGTTTGTAAACATTGACCTTCACGGAAACAAAAAAAATAACAATGGAAGTTTGAGAAATAATGTACAATCAAAGCAGATAAATAATGATAAATCAGAGAAATAATGTACAATCAAAGCTTTACCTTATTGCAGAAATACTTCCATCCTGTACTGTCTACGAAAGACAGAGGCAACTCAGCTAACACCAACAACTCATTCGTAGCTTCTCTGAAAACTTTCTCAGGTACCTTTGATGGCTTCAAACTCCCTTCATCATCGATGGAAGTTTGAGTCTTTCCTTTGTTGATTAAGTGCGCATGGTACTCTCTGCAGATGAGCAGGTGCTTTTGGAGGTTGGAAGTTCCTGATTTTGTTGCACATGAAAACACCTTTTGACAGTAGTGGCAGATGCACCTGTCACGGCTCTGCTTTGTCTTGGTGTAATGTTTCCAGACATCCGATCTTGGCACAACAACCTTTTTCACCTTTTTTGCCTCAGGATTTTCTTCGCAAGGTGTACATATCTCCTTCCTCTTTCCACTCCTTGGCGTTTCAAAGTTCTCGTATTCAACTACATCGTCCTAATCAGCTCCAGTGTTTGTGTTCTTCAATGTCGATGAAGCCATCTGCTAAGAAGTAACAAACAATAGTCAGTAAACAAAACAGACAAAACAACTAAAGAAACAATGATCTTTAAACAACAATCAAAATAAAACGTTACTTTTTATAGAAAATGAATCAATTGCAGGCGATATACAAGTCAAATATACAATATTCATTTGTTACAAACACACCACAAATGAAACTTATAACAACCTTAATTCAAATGGACAAGAATAAACACATACATGTTTTGTTTCAGACTCTCAGTTTCAGTACAAACATTTATAGAAAAACATCATTAAACATGAACATTATCTAAGAACGGAAGAGAATAGGAAACCCGACAAATCCGACAAACCCGAATGACCCAAAAATCCAAGAACATGTAGCTATTACTCGATTGCAGAGAAAAGGAGGAAGAGTATCTCACCTCTTAATGAAATCGTCGAAGGAGGAGGAGAGGATTTTTGATGCTTTGTACCTCGGTGAAGAGCACAACTTATATAAGAAACTAGATACTAGGGTTTGCGAATCACGGAACTGATTGGAACAGAAATCGGAGAGGATATGTTTAGGAAAGGGAATCATGATTTAGGGAAATCTCAATATTGAGGAAGTTATGTGAGATTCTCAATGAAATCGTAACAAGATCGAAAGAGAGATGTCAAATTGGAAAGGGGAAACAATAGAGATATGTTACTCGATGTTCGGGTATCCATTTACCCGATCGGATTGGTGTTATTTACCCGACCCGACCCATAACCCATTATACCAAAAATATGTGACCATTCGGGTATTTTGCAAGATTCGAATCCGACCCGAACTGGTTTTATCGGACCGGGTTCGGTTCGGTTGATCGGGTTCGGTTTTAATGCCCTGGCCTAAATGTGGTAGATAGGATAGAAACATAAATAAATTTATATATATATATATATATATATGTGTGTGTGTGTATTTGTGTGTGTGTATGTGTGTGTGTGTCTGTGTCTGTGTATTTGGAGTGAAAAGACCAAATCAGGCAGATTAAATTGAATCTTTTTACGATTAGAATAATTGTCGTGACAAAATAAAAATCTGAGAGATAATATTCTATTATTATTTTGTTGACCCAATTCCTTTTGTTTAGATATACACTCTTGTTATTAAGGAATTAAACCTAAGATGGGGTTGAACACTTGAACTGTTATACCAACCCACTACTAAACTGCAAAATGTTCAGGATCCAATGATTTTATGTGCAGTTTAAAACTAATTCTAACAATAATCAAACTATCACTTGCCTAGTTGTTTTCTGATATCATATTTTTTTTGCATTACAATTTTCTTTACAAGCTTTACTTTATTACTAAATGTTTATTCTGCTCAATTATACATACGTGCTAGCATCCAATATATATTCTGTTGAGCTGTCATTATCACCCAGCTAATGAGAAGACTTAGTTTTAATATCACCCAACTAAATAGACTTAGTTGGTAATCTTCATCTAATATCCATCCTATAATACATTTATAAAATACTAAAAAAATGTCTGGATCATAACAAAAATTATAGTCTAAGATCATGACTCTGGTTCGGATTAGCAATAATATTCCAACCAAAAAGTTGTTACGGTTATTTCAGCTGGTATGTTTACCAATCAAGTGAAACAAATTTAATTTTTTTTTATGTTGGTTACTATTTATTTGAAAGTAAATAGCTCACTTTTATTTCTCATGGTTTTTGAAGAAAAAATAATTACTCTACTTTCAGTTTAATTTCCTCTATAATTTCCACTTAATTACCGTATTATTTTTGGTTACTGTAGTGTTTTACCAATCATACTCCTGACTCCAAATATATTATATATAATTGGATTAGTTTTACTATAATAATGTGACACATATGACAATCATAACTCATCAGATTGTATATTAATATATCTAATATATGTATTTTTATTATATATATATTGTAATTAAGTTTACTTTAGTTGCGATTACACTACAAGAAAACTCGTCCATTACTAGGACAGGTTTTCCTCGTTATTTCCTAGTAAATGACCTTTTACTAGGAACTAACGAGGAAACGTGTTTCCTCGAAACACGTTCATCGTATAGCCTTTTTCCTTGTAAGGTCTTAGTGAACTTACGAGGAAAAGTTTCTTCGTAAATGTGTGATTAGATTTTCCTCGTAAGGTCCTCGTAGCGTTTCCTCGTAAGCTTGTAGTAAGATTTTCCTCGTAAGCTCGTAGTAATAGCTTACGAGGAAATTACTAGAATTATTTACGAGGACATTACTTGGAAACCATTACGAGGATTTTGCTTTGAAATGTTATTTTCCCTATTAAAAAAATTAATTATAAATATAAATAAAAAATAAAAATATTTTATAAATAACTAAATAATATACAAAAAGTTTTAAAATTCATAATATACAATTAAAAATAAATAAAAACTACGGATGTTGGTCGTGAAATTGGCGAACGAACTCGTCCTGGCTCGCCAAATCCTGCTCCTCTCCATAGTTGGTTGCCGGCTGTGACTGTGATGGTGGATGTTGTTGGGTTAGAATCCCTCCGCGTTCCCGTCTCTGACGCAACATCTCTTCCAATTGCGTATTTCCAACCGCCATAATGTCGAGGACATCGGTGAGAGAAGTCACATGCTCGGTGAGCGAAGACAACTGCGAGCGTAGCTGAGCATTGACATCGTGCTGCTCCTGATGATAAGACGATGTCGCTGCAGGGACATCGTTAACCGAGCCAATCTCGATGATACGCCCCTTTTTCCTAGGGACGACCAGTAAATAAAAGTATTAATAACATTAAGAAAAAATTTAAAAAATTATTAAAAATTAATAGTAAAACAAATTATTTACCTCCACGTAAATCTTATCCACTTCAACAGTGGATAATATGACTGGAGTCCCAGTCTGCTGAGTCAGTTGGGTCTGGCGTTCGTCAACTCGGGTAACAACCTCGTTGTAGATCCGCTCGGAAGCAGGATCTACAAACTGCTCAGCCTTGTTCCGGTGGGTCCTCTCGTAAAGATCTTTGAGAGATGGAAGAACTTCTGCCTCCTTAGCCTAAAAATAATTTATAAAATTAAATATTAATTTGGAATATTCAAATAAAATAAAAATGAAATAGTTATTAAAAATCATCTTACCATGTCTAGACGAACTCCCCCGTGAGGTTTTCGACATGTGGTGTGAAGCACCTTCGTGTTGCCATGCTCGTCTCTGGTCATGCGGTTCCCAGAGTTTGTGTTGGAGGTTCTGACCGAGTCCGGCAACCCCCAATAGCTAATGAGGCCATCCCACACCATGGTTGTGAGGCAATCGGGTTTCCCGGCCTCGTAACCATCCACCTGATTTAAAAAAATTAGAATTAAAGTCAATATATAATATTTTTAAAACTATATATATATTATAATTTATAAATCTATACCTGATAGTCGTCTTTCCAGTTGTAGACCATGTCGAGCAATCGTGCTCTTTCCTTGGCCTCAAACTCCTTCTTCACCCGCTGGTGAATCCTAATAGACCAACGATATTTTTGCTGTAACCAGAAAAAATAAAAGACGGATTAGTACAATAATATTAATAATTTTAAATAATTAAAAATAAATTAACGAATTAAACTTACAGCGAATGATTTTAACCACGTCTTTTTGTGTGGCTCGCCGTCATCTTCCAGTTTGGAGCTGGATCGGGCTAGTATCCCTTGATACAGTCTGTGACGCTAGATCCGACACAATTGTCAAGACCAAACCTCGAAAGACACAAAATAAATCATTAATTATATTAATTTCTAAATATTTTTTTAACTAAGAAATAAATTAAAAAAAAAACTTTTTAAAAATTAAAACATACCATAATCCGTTTTGGCCGTCCCGTCGGATAGGATCTAACTCTGCCAGCCCTTCTCTGCCTGGAAAGGCCAAAATATCATCCACCGTGTACACCGCAAAGGGTGCGTTCGGCGGCACCTGCAAATCGGGATGAACCCCGACCGGTGGAGGAGGAGGAGGAGGAGGAGGTGGTGGTGGTGGAGGAGGAGGTGGTTGCCGGGACGCCGTAGAAGCTCCCTGAGTCTCGGGAATCGAAGATGAAACGGGAACTGACGAAGATGAACCCGGAGCATCCTGACGCCCAAACATATCTCCGTAGTGACTCCCCTCGAGAGACGTCGTGCTCTTACCAGCAGCCTTAGCAAGCTTGCTCTGTCTAGGCATCTATATTTTTTTAAAAAAAAATCAAAACATTAATTCCCCGTGTAATTTTAAAAAAAAACACTAAATAAAAGTAAACCAACCTAATCTAAATTACCTAAACTAACCACCTAATCTAAATTCCCTAAACTAACCACCTAATCTAAATTCCCTAATCTAATCACCTAACTACGAATTAGAGAGAACCTTTAGAGGATTTAGAGAGAAGGTTACTAACAAATGAGAAACCGGATTACTCGAGTATATATAAGCAATTTTGTTTCCTCGTAAAGCCCTATTAATGTTACTAGGACCTTACGAGGAAATATCTATGCCCGTGTTTTTATTTCCTCGTAAGGTCCTCGTAAAGGTTGTACTAGGGCTTTACGAGGAAAACCCTTTACGAGGAAATAGCTATGCCCGCGTTTTTTTCCTCGTAAAGCCCTAGTAACACCTTACTAGAACATTACGAGGAAACGGCTATGCCCGTGTTTTCTATTACTAGGGCTTTACGAGGAAAGGGTTTATAAATCCCTAAACTCGAAACCCCAAACCCCAAACCACAACTTCCTTAACTTATAACCTCTTCTACAACCAAACTCCTAACTTCTTCTACACATAAACCCCAAACCCCAAATGCTAATTGATTTTGTGATTTAACAAACTTAAAACATGTATAATGCAAATTCATATTTGTGATTAAACAAACTTATAAACATAAATAATTCATTCGGATACATTGTCGTAATCGGTTGAGACATCATCATTTTCTAAAAACTCGTCGTCTACACCTTCGTCTGTGGAGTGATCAGGAACAGCTTCGTATTCACGATTATGCGGATCAATGAGTAGGAACTCATCAATTTATGCCTCAGCTTCCTCGATCTCATTGGTGTTTTCTTCTTGTAATGGTGGTTCTTCTCCAGCGATTATTCGTCCTCGAGGTGTAACTTTGATAAAAGCTAACCAGTTTATTCCCGAGGTAGTAATCCGGGGGTATGGAATGAAGCAAACTTGATCTGCTTGGGAAGCTAATATGAAAGGCTCGAACTTGTTGTACCTACAAAAATAAAGATCAATATGTAAAAATTAATTAATACTGGATATTAAAAAAAAAGAATTTTGTGTACCTTCGTCCACCGTTGACATCAACTACACCGTTCTTGTTAATCCGAACACCTCTGTTTACGACGGGGTCGTACCACTCACACTTGAAGATAACGCATTTCAAACCCATACCCGGGAATTGAACTTCATAAATCTCCTGCAAGATCCCATAGAAATCTGTTTCGCCTTTCACACATATTCCATAATTACTTGTCGACCGGTGTCTACCATAGTCATAGGTATAAAAAGTATAGCCTCGGGTGAAATACATCGACGATGTAGTGACCTTGGCAACTGGACCTTGAAGTAATTCACGAAACCATGTGGGATACTCAGGATCGTCATAATCAACCTGCAACAAAAAGTAAAATAATTAGACATTAGACTTACTTTGTGGTAATGTATGCATACAATTTAAGTAATAAATAAATACATGTTTCCTCAACCACTTGATAAAGTGTTGATCTTTCCTTTTGTCTAACTCAGTTATCGATATACCAGGTATTGCTTCCTCGACTTGAGTCTCAAATTGACTGTAAAATCATAAATGTTATGTTATATATTTAATATTGAAATATATATATATATATAAGTGTGTATGTTTATATATTTACCTTTCAAAATAACAATCAATGGATGCTCGCAATTAAGAAGAATATAAAGGTGTGCACAATGGACGTGTTCATCACTCGACCACCAAACCTCTTTCAATTTCCCACCCAATCGCCCAATTTGACAAAAGATGTCTGGAACATCGTCTTCCATATATGTCGGCACGACACCACCATCGGGGATGTTTTCATGAAGTTGTTGGACAACTTCCACTTTAAGAGTGCGGGTGCTCAGATCCCTAAAAATGCTCCAATTCCTTATATATACGAAAACAAAAATTATTCACATTAGTATATATATATATATAAAAATAAATTAATCATGTCATCGTATTATATTAATTAATTACCTGAAAGTGTTTTATGTACTTTTGCCGGTAGTAGCTCCGCAAACGCAAAGGGAAGTAGTCGTTGTATAAAGACATGACAATCATGGCTCTTCATCCCGGAGAACTTTTGCCATTTCTCAACACATCTTGAGAGATTTGAAACATACCCATCAGGGAACTTCACTTCTGAAGCTACCCAATTGAACAACGCAGACTTTTTTTCTGATGACAGTCTGAATATTGGAACTGGAACTTGCCCATTGCTTTTTATATGTAGCTCACTCCTTGAGCAGATATCGGGTAAGTCCAACCTTGATTTTACGTTGTCTTTCGTCTTCCCTGGGACATTCAATATAGTGTTCATGATGTTCTCAAAAAAGTTCTTCTCTATAT
>CAKOAT010162933.1:0-16888 GCA_932364175.1 Eruca vesicaria subsp. sativa | reverse complement strand
AATCTTTCCATTATGGCAATTCCCAAAATATACTCTTTTTGTGCCAATTGTGCTGAACACCATAAGAATCAGGCATATTACTGGGAACATGCCAATTCCCACCACGAGGAGTTGTTTCTAGAGCACAGTAGTAATCGATTTACGCTTTGATTTGTTCTCCATTTAAATATGGAGGAGAAGTGTCTCTGACAACCCTTTTGTGCCTGAACAATTTCTTGTTTCTTCGGTATGGGTGGTGAATGGGAAGAAATCTACGGTGACTATCGAACCAACTAGTCTTCCTACCATGCTTCAACTGAAATGCATCTGTCATTCCATTACAATATGGACAAGCTAATCTCCCATGTGTAGTCCACCCAGACAACATACCATATGCAGGAAAGTCACTTATGGTCCATAAAAGCATCGCTCGCATCGTAAAGTTTGTTGTCGTTGAACAATCATATGTCCTCACCCCTGTTGACTACAAATCTTTCAACTCTTTTATCAGTGGTTGTAGAAAAATGTCGAGAGATCTTTTTGGATGTTTTGGACCAGGTATTAATATGCTCATGAATAGAAACTCTCATCGCATGCACATCTCTGGTGGCAGGTTATACGATGTAAGAAAGACCGGCCACAATGAATATTGTCTCTCAGACATTCCAAATGGACTAAATCCATCAGTGCATAATAAGATACACATTCCGGCTATTGCTAGCGAAATGTGGATGTACATTGTTAAAATGTTTCCAGGCTCTTGCATCTGATGGATGAGTCATCTCTCCATCTGTCTGAGTATGCTCGGCGTGCCATCTCATCCCTCCAGCAGTCTCCTCATATTGGTACAATCTTTTCAATATGTCTGTGATTGGTAGGTACCCCATCCTTTGGTACGGTACCCTATTACTCCCTCGACCTTGCGGTTTGAATCGTGGCTTCTTACAAAATCGACATTCTTCTAACTTCTCATCATCTCCCCAGTAAATCATGCAGTTGTCGATGCAAACGTCTATCATCTCCGAGGGCAACCCAAGACTATATACCAATTTCTGAATCTGATAATAAGATTCAGCAGACACATTGTCTTTTGGCAAATACTCTTTAAACAAGTCTGCCCATGCCTCCATACAATTTTCAGGTAGATTGTGATCGGTTTTAATACTCATCATTCTAGCAGCCAACGACAATTTAGACAGACCTTCTCTACAACCACTATAAATTGGCTCATTCGCAGCATCTAACATTTCATAAAACTTTTTTGCATCTAAGTTAGGTTCTTCAACTTCATCATCATCATGAGTTACAAAGGCATCACCTACCATATCATGAACCCTATCACAATCTACCATTTGTTCCTCTTGGTGATGATACATATTACTACTGCTACCTTCATTACGCAAATGCTCAACCGGTTCAATCTGAAAATTGCTATTACTACTGCTACCTTCATTCCTACAATTAGCATCTTCTCCATGTTGATACCAAATATAATAATATGGCATGAAACCTCTATTTATTAAATGCTTACAAACATTTTTACGAGGGCCTAATTTGGTATTGCAACATTTACGACAAGGACAGAACATCTTACCACTTTCCTGCGTGAGTGGTGTAGAATCTGCTTGATGCATAAACGTCTCCAACCCTTCGAGAAATTCTTTCGTCACCCTCCCGTTATTATCTCTGTGTGAATACATCCACTTCCGCAATTCGAAAATATTTCCCGGACCGGACATTTTTTTTGTGTTTGATCAAGCTTATAGCTGATTTTTTTTGGTGTGTTTCAAATGAATCATATATGGTGGTATTTATAAAAATTTTCAAATCTGAGAATTTACTAGGAAATTGCTAGAAAAAGTAGGTACAAAACACGTTTTTGATTTAAATTCGATATTTTCTTTCCAGTTCCTCTTAATTTCGTAGTAATAAATCCTTTCCTCTTAATTTCGTAGTAAATTATTACTAGGACTTTACGAGGAAAGGAATTACTATGAGTTTACGAAGAAAAATTTATTTTCCTTGTAAGGGCCACGTAAGGCTACTACGAGTTTACGAGGAAACTGTTTTCTCGTAAGTATGCGAGAACTTTACGAGGAAAAGTGGTTTCCTCGTAAACTCGAAGTAAATTCGTAGTTACGAGAAATTATTTTTCTAGTAAAGTTTCCTAGTAAAGGCTTAGTTTTCTTGTAGTGTTATGGTTTTGTGAGTTTTCGAATTTGCTCTTCTTTAGATCCAAAACATACCACATCAATAATTTAGTAAATACCTTCATTATCTGCAGGGCTAATAGCATTGGCAGAATTTTTTCTTATCCCTATATATGTTTTCGTCTGTATGAATCATAAAAATACGTTGACAAAAAAAAGATAACAAAGAATCATAAGAAATATAAACATTTCAAATTTACTTTTCTTAAAAGGATTTTGGTGTAATGGTCAGAAATCGAATATGGCAACGAGCGCTTCAGTACATGCAAGCCACTACATTCGGCATGCCAGTTTCGTTTGACTGCGTGTGTCATTAACATTGACATTATCTATTTACAACAGGGACCATCTAGACTTTTAACTTTTTTTTTTGATACTCATGGAAATCTTAAAGGTTTTATAGACTCAAAAACTATTACCACAAGATCTTACATCAAGATATACAATTAATTCATTAATATGGCATGGCTAGATGACCAAGGGGAATTAGACCCATGAAAAAAATCCAACTGAATTCCTTTACGACTAGACCAAGACCACTTAGTTATCTGGACTATAATACCTAACTAATATATCTAGAGTAAATGTGGCTGTCGACTAATTCATTCACCAAATTCTTAATATAAAAAAATAGATATCAAAATGTGTTACAATTTCTACTAATTAACTGAGCATGGTTAGATAATTTGTCTAAGGCAATTTCCAATAGTCATTCAATTTAAAGTAGAATATTAAAAATGAATAGTTTTATTAAAAATGAAGATTTTTTATAATAGATCATTTTGAAAGGAAAAAAAAATGAAGGATATAAATAACATTCCTTCAAATTTGAGGAAATGTTATTCATAACCTATTATTACCACTAAACTTTTATTTAATTTTATTTTATACCGAAAGAAATTAAATATTTATTTTTTATATTTTAATAAAATTAGTATATATACAATTATTAGTTCATATGAAACAATGTATATTCTATTAGAAACTAAACTTATGTAAATAATAACGATCTGGTTAAATTGCTACTACTTAGCCAGTTGAGTTTATGTTTCGATACATATATTTTACATAGTAGTCCAGTAATATAAGATTTTCTTACCCATGGTATTAGTTTGAAGAAATTCCTAACTTAGATTAGACAATGTGATATTTTGTCTACTTTTTTTTTACAAAATGTGTTCTTCCTAGAGTTGATCAGATCCGTCGATAATACATAGCCAAAACAAATTCTGATTAAAATAAAAAAATATAATTAGATAAATTGTGAGCTTTTAAATAAAAAAATAATAAAATCTGTAATAAGTATCAAGCATAGAATATATTTGACATAATTTTTGATGCAAAAAGAAGAGAAAATTTTAAAGCAAACTTTAAACTCATTTTAAAATTAATTTATTTTAAATATATATGAGCAAAACTATTGGAAATGCCGCAATCAAAATTGTTTTCTAACTCTAACATAGATCAACAAAGTAACTCTTTCTCGAGTAAAACCGTATCCTACTATCACTTGCCACTTGGTCTTCATTAGGGACCTTGATGCCACCAAACTTTGTTGGTGATTTGATTGCTCAGTAAAGTCATAAGGTATACATGGAATTGATTTATGAGGGCGAGAAAAGATAGTGGCGAAAAAGAAATTCTCAGATCCAAACATAAGTCGAGTGGGGACTGCTTTTGAGAAGCGACTTGCGATACAAATAGACATGTGATTTATGTCTAGCCGACGATATTTTTATTACTTCTTTTGTTTCATTTTGTTTGTAAATACAGATTAAAAATATATTTAATTTTGTGTATGTTTCAAAATAAAAACATCATCACCTATTCATCTAACTATATTTTAATCAGTAAAAAAATAGATTGACATATAAAGTTAATAAATTTTGCATTGAAACTAGAAAATAACATTTATTTTGAAACACAAATTTTACTCTATAACTACACAATTAAATTGAAATGAAGGTAATAGTTAGTTAAGATCCACAATCCATATTTGGATATGGTTTTGCAACTAGATTTCTTATTCAATTCAAAGAAAATTAATGTACTTTTATTTTGTGAACAAAAAGGTATGTTTACTCTTTCTTAAACTATTTCTTCACTTTCAGCCCAAGCAACACTATTAACATACATAAGAAATTTAAAAATATGGCTTCATTCATAGAAAATAAATAGTTTTAGCAATATCATTATCACATTAAAAAAATCAACAAACTGAAAAATAATTGTAAAACATATTTTCTTCTTATCTTTCCATAAATTCATTGACAAAATTTTGAAAACTCATTGACGAAATTTTAAAACAAATTGTTTTGGATTCATACGATAGATTTTGCTTTGTCATCCGATAGATTAAATAGCCAAATCGCTTTTTCTTTTTGCGAAAGAGCTAAACAGTGATAATAAAAATATTTTGGCTTTGAAAAACTTCTCTAAGCAACTGAAAAAATATTTAAAATGATTCAAGTAAACAATGAAGTAATTAGAAATAAGAGGTTTTTTTGGTCAAAGAAATAAGAGGTTTAATTATAAGATTTCTAAGAGAATGTGACATGAATTTTTTTTGTCAACAATCAATATAAAATCAGTAGAAGAAGTCAGTTAAGTGATGATGCTAAGTTCTTTACTGCCCTAATTTGTTGAGAAAAACAAAATATGGCTTTTAAATATCTTACTATGTTACTTAGTTAATTCATAATGGACTAATAACCTTATTTTTCAATGTGGTCCACATTTTACTTTTTAATAATATTAAACTTAAGCCCATATAAATATATTTATTAGTGGAAACTCTTAGTAGTTATTCAAATATATATTGTAAAGTGTTTTGTAAAAAATGATGCCATAAGCTAATGTTTCTTTTGTTTCAAATAAACACGGCTATGCCCAAGTATCAACTCGACTGCAAAGAGTTTTTTTGTTGTTGTTTCATTAAATTTATAAATACTGATAAATTATAGTATATCTAGAATTTGGGAATCCGTTTCATTTGATTTTAATTACTTCCCAAGAATTTTGATCATTTTGTACTCTAAACACAGTAACACTTCTGGTTACTTTGGATATACAATAACCACTTTTTAAAAAAATGTTAAAAGACAAGCTTTGAATTTGAAGCACACTTTGTTAATGCGTTTTTTTTTAGGACCAAATTGCTCCTACGTTGTTAGTGTGTTGGTTAAAACTTAACTAAACATTAAAAAGGCTTAATCTTACAAAATAAAAAAAAAAATTGTAGGACTGAAGTTAGTTTCGAGATAGTAGACCATATATAATGAGCAGGAAAACAATATGCTTCTATTTTAAATTTTTTATTTAACAAATTCAGATCTCTATCTATTTGTTTGATGATTTTAAATTATTTTAAAAATATAAACAATTTTTTTATTGGCAAAATAAATTAGAAAAACATTTCTTCTATATTTTCACATCTATTTGAATTTTAACTATTATTTTAAAATTTATAGGTGCGATTTAGATATGTGAAGCTGGGATGAGTATCGTGGTCGCAACGCCAATAAATAAATTTATCGTGATTGATTTTATGTGGATGGTTATGACCAATCACACGCTCTCCTTATGAACCTCCACACTCACCAATTCCCTCTCATCCTGGAGCCTTATAGGAGTCGATGAAATCGGGATGCACATGGACTAGATTCCCACACTAACATCTCATCTCCCGTAAACAACCCTTCACGTGAAACTTATCTACGGTGCAACCAACCACTATCACTCATCCAAGCTCTACCCATCTAAATGCACCCATAATTTTGGAAAAATTGCTAAATATAATTCTAATACCAATCAAAATTGTGTATTTATTTTTAAAACAATGTAAAAGCATCAAATAAATAGATGAAAAATCTGATTTTTAGATTTAAAAATATCAAAAATTTGGAAAGAAACTGACAATTTGTATTGTAGTCTAGTTTAGTTAGGGAGATTTTAGCCTTTTTCTATATTAAAGTGTATGTAATACAAGTTGTAAATGTGCTTCTGTGTAAGTGTAAATTCACAAAAGTGTGCTTCAATAGAATTGTTTCATATATATATTGTTACATGATTTTCTTTAATTGTTATTTTTCATCTGTAGACTGTATCGAACATAGCTTGTATCCAGTGTTTGAAAACCGGATCAGATCGACCATAAAACTGGTTCCAAATTGTACTAAAAACTGGATTTGAATTAAACCGGCAGTCCGGTTAAAAACTGGTCAAACTCACAAAAACTGGTGACTTAGTTTGACATTACAATTCGCTTTTCTCAAATTCAAGTTAAAAACAATAAAAATTACAAATTTTGAAAAGATTTCAACACAAAAGCCTTTTAAGTTTTTAATACATTTCTAAATATATTTAGTTTTTATTATCTTTTATATTATTTTTAGATATTCATTTTATTTCATATCATTTTTAGACTCCAACAATGATATAAAAATAATTTTATAGTTATGCATAGATATATAGTAATTTAACTTAAAATTAAAATTTAAAACCCAGTTAAATCGGTTGGACCAGTTTGACTACTAACCCAGCTACAATGCCGAATCAATCCCCGGTATGTTTTCGAAACATTGCTTGTATCATAATGGATCAGGATGTGATCTTGCAACGCCAATAAGGCAATAAAGAGTTCTGTTTCGTGTAGTGGACAGCCTTCAATGTGACAGCTAGTTTCCGTAATGAAGTCATTGTTGATTTTGTATCTAAAAATATAGACAAATACTTTGTTTCATTATAAGAGTCATTTTAGAATTGTGCACACGGATTAATGAAACAATTAATTTTACATATTTTCTATATAAAAACACAATTACATATACTTCTAACCATATTTTAACCAATAGAAAAACAAATTAGATAATAAAATTAATAAATTTTGCATTAAAAACCGAAAACAAGATTTATTTTGTAACAATTTTTTTTTCTACAACGACACTTAATATGAAACGGAGGAGTATTAAATGGCATTTTAGCGCTGTGCACTTAAATTAAAGAAATAATTAATTATACATATTTTCTATATAAAAACATAATTACTTATACATTTAACTAATAAAATAAATAAATTACAATATAAAATTATAAATTTTGCATTGAAAGTTGAAAACAACACATATTTTGTTACAAAAAAAAAAATCTCTAAAACGACACTTAATATGAAACGGAAGAAGTAACTATTTTCCCCATGTTTTTTTTTCTGTTAAATATTTTCCCCATGTTTAGAGATGTTTATTGTTTTAAAATATAAATACATACTCCTTACATTTCAATTTAATTGTAATTGTATAGTAAAATTTTCATTAAAAATAAGTATCATTTTAAAAATTTCAACGCGAATTTATCAACTTTATATGATATATGACTCTTTCTGTGTTTTTTTTTCAATTTATTTTTCTACTAGTTGAAATATAATTAGGTGCATTGTTAATGATATTTTGTTTAAAAATATACAAATTAAATATTTTTATTTTCACAAATCTAAAACGACAATAAAAAAACAGAAAGGATACTACTTAACTTTATAATATACTGCATTCATTTCAAATTAGATGTCATTCTACTTTTTTATGCCAACTAATAAAATATTAAATTTTGTGTTTACCCTTATTTACCTATTAGAATTTTATCAATGTTTTGAAAACCGTACCGGACATTGATTTGGTATTGTAGTTGAGTCAATAGTCCGACCGGTCCAACCTGTTTAATCAGATTTTCAATAGAGTCTAAAAATGATATGAAAATAAAATGAAAATTTAAAAATAATATAAAATAAAATAAAAAATAATTTATTTAGAAATATGTTATAAACATAAAGGGTTTTATGACGAAATCTTTTTAAAATTTTTAATTTTCTTTTATTTTTTCTAACTTGAATTTGCAAAAAATCAGATTTTAATGTCGAATCGAGTCACCAGTTTTAACGAGTTTGACCGGTTTTTAAATTAGTTTGCCGGTTTAACTCAAATCCGGTTTTTAGCATAACTCAGAACCATTTAGAACAGCGAGTCACAGACCAACCAGTCCGATCGGCCGTTTGATCTAGTTTTTAAAAGATTGAATTTTATTGATTTTATTTTTGCTTAATAAATGTAGGAGTAATAAAGATAACTTAATGACATAAATTACAATGAAATCGTCAAACAACATTTATATTGTAACAATTTTTTTCTACAAAAATATTTAAAATGAAATGGAGAAACTTTTATATTATCATTTTAAAAATAATTTTATTAAATTTACATTATAATCATATTTGAAATCGATTTTTAATTTTTGCTTAAAACCAATATTTTGAAAACCGGATCAGACCGGTTTGTCGGACCGGTTGGACCGTGACTCGCTATTTTAACCGGTTTCGAGTTGTGTTAAAAACTGGATTTGAGTTAAAAACCCAGTTAAAAACCGGTCAAACTCGCTAAAACTGGTAACTCAGTTCGACATTAAAATCCAATTTTCTCAAACTCAAGTTAGAAACAGTAAAAATAATTTTGTTTTGAAAGATTTAGTCTTAAAAACCCTTTTTCTTGTTAATATATTTCTAAATAAATTAATTTTTATTATATTTTATACTATTTAAAAATTTTCATTTTATTTTCATATCATTTTTAGATTCTAACAATAATATAAAATATTAACATAGTTATGCATAGATATATAGTTACTTAATTTAAAATTAAATTAAAATTTAAAATCCGATTAAACTGGTTAGACCGGTCTGACCATTGATCCAGCTACAATGGCGAATCAATGTTCGTTTCGATTTTCAAAACATTGGTTAAAACATATTTTCTCCCTCTATTTTATAAAAAAACATCCATTTAGAACGAGCTTGATTGAAATGTATTTAATTTTTTTTTTGGAATTACATCGTTTAACCAATAGTATTTGTGATAATTAAATTATTTATAAGATCAATTCATTTTATAATTATTATTAGATTTAAAATAAGTATAATTTCTTTCTTAATTCTAAAATGTTTTTAAGTAACAAAAAATAAATATATCAAATAACTTTGTTTGTGAAACGGATTGTATAATATATTTTAAAATGATATTTTCTTATTGGTCGCAAGGCGTTGCCATCGTGATTTGAAACGCGTCACTGCAATAAACGTCACACACCCTCATGGCTTAATTAATACTAGTAACAACCTCAATACGTAAGAAAAGAAAAAGGCAAAACAACAATAATTAATACAAGTAACAACCTCAATACGTAAGAAAAGAAAAAGGCAAAACAACAAGCGCTAATTTATTTAAATCAAGCGGGACGTTTGGCTTTTCCACAATAGATAGCGTTAAGAGGCGGCTCGGCTTCAGTGTAGAGAGATCTCTCGTTGTTCCAGACACGAACATAGAGTTCTTGTCCTAAATATCTCCTTGACCATATTTGTGACCTCACATTCCACATTCCTTTATTGTCTAGTGATGCCAACACGCTCGTCCACGACATTGGATATACCTATATATACACATATTCAGAGGATTGAGAACCACATGTACAAGTATTTGATGATAAAAATATAGAAATGTTGTTTCAAGCTTGAGATAGCAAATACAAATCGAGTCAGGTAACATTTTCAATTTGGGCCTTACACCGGCCAATAGCCCAATTTTTATAGTTGTTTTTATATTTTACCTGAAAAGTATGCCTTGAAACAGCATCAACGTAATTGTAACGTTTCCTCATGGCCCTGTTCCAAGTTCCTGTCCCGTATCTGATTATATGCCAAAACTTGATCAATGAAATATTTGAAATATTGATATGGGATCGTTACATAGCATTATAACAATAGAGAAAGAGATCAAAGAATTTGGTATTAGTAATTACCCAACAACATAGGCATTGGTGCCATCAATGTGCCAAGACTGGATAGATCTCTCATTGTTTTGGAACACGAACTCAACATACTCATGAAGTGCAAAGTCTAAAACCGAGGTTCCGAGAATAGATGGTCCTGGTGTAGGCATTTTCTTAATGGTCTTGAAATCGAACACTCCAGGAATATTGTACCAATCGGCTAATTTTAGAGGAGTTGTTGGGTTAACGTATGACACACGGTTCACTGTGTACCGGATTTTCCCATTGATCTTCGTTCTCCCGTTGGCTAGAACCAAAGTTTGACTTATTGGTATGGTACCATAGTGAAACGCTCCCTGTGGGTTAGGCCTTGCTGCATTTGCCGTCAAATTTAACCTAAAGTCACTTTTCAAATTAGCTGTTGACATAGAAGAACCAACCCGAATTTGGACCAAATTTATAAACCAAAATCGAACCGATTCAGCCATAATTTCTAAAGTTCAACAGACCTATATAACAGAACCAAACCAATAGTATACCAAAACTAAACAAAAACGAGCCAAAGTTGCTGAGATTTTTAGTTTATACTATTAGCACAATTACCTCATAGTTCTTGCTTGTTTCATGGACCAATGGATATGGTAAGTAGGACCAATGGGGAGCGGGCGAGATGGTCTGGTTTTTGAGCCTTTGTAATGTAGGATAGCGGTGGTGGTCAGTACCGGTTTGGTAAACCGGGTTGAAGCCACTATGAAATAGTCCTTCACTGGTGCCTTCAATGTGACCAGAACGGTCAAGGACTGACCAACGTGTACATCAAGCGACTCATACACCTCTTCCAAAGTATGAGAGCCTTCTACTTCGACGAGAGTCATCATGTGTCCTTGTATCCTAAAGTTAATCGATGTCGATATTCCAACATTTGATATCCTAAATCTATAAAATTTGCCTGTAGAAAAGCAAGAAACATGACATATATAGATAACCAAAGAATCAAGTCTTGAATTTAAGGGGAAACAAAAAAAGGGGTCTTGGGTAATGATGAGAATTTACCATGTTCACCGGTAAAAGCTACACGTTTAGAAGCACCATTAATCAGAAGACCATCCGGAAGAGGAAGTGCACGACCAGAATCAAGCCTCTTTCGTAGCTCCTATAAAAACAATAGCAAAAGACATAGTATTGAGATGACTAGTTAAACCCTAAATAATAATATGGTTACTTAAGGTAACTCGTCTATTATGCTTTTTTGGTACCTTATGGCCCATCTTGTACCAATCACTGATGAGGAGAGTGAAGTCACCATCTGGTTTATGGTAAGGAACAAAGATAACTGATCTCTGATTAATGTTAAGTGCACCAAAAGCACCACTTGCTCTGTGCATCGAGGTCGAAGCAAAGTATGTATAAGTTCCTATTTGGTCCTTAAGCTGGAAATGGTAAGTCCAATTCGAGTTTGGTTGGATTGGACAGCTTGTGCCCAAAACTCCGTCTTGCCATGACATTCTCCTCTGTTTTATTCCGTTCCTAAACATTTCTCTTGTGTCAAGTTTTGTACAATCATATTGAAAAACTGAGTTTGTGATTTTTTAAATATTTTTCTTTATCAATTGTACAATTTTATTTCCATTGTTTACTATACGTTACGAGTGTTATGACAAAAGTCTACTGTACATTCTTCAGTAAAAATATATTTCTTCTTTTTTTTTATTGCTAAAAATGAATATGGATTAGTAGTACAAACCAGTAGACTCGTACTACAAATCATTTAACAACTTTGCTTTATTTTCCAAGATCGGTTACATGAACTTTACGTACCAGGTGATGAGTAAAGGTTCATCAATCTTGTTAATTAGATTAACAAGGATGTTATCGTTTGTTACACCTTCAATTGGAGGACCAGGGAACTGGCCATTTATAAGAATAACCTGAAAAATGTAAATATCATATTATAACAATCCATATATAAATTTTAATTATTAAGAAAAATCGCAGAAAGAGACAGAAATTTGTATAACCTGTTGAGGAACACCTAAAGGAGATCTTATTCCATAAGTAACAGTCCAAGTGAAGAAACGATAAGGGTCCTCTGCGTTAATCACAAAAACAGAGCCGAAGCAATAAGCCAATAAGAACCCCAGTAGCAGGATATTTCTCTGCTTCATTTTCTGAACGATTATGTGTTTTATTTTTTTAATTCGGAGGAGTTACATACTGTTATTGAGATCTCACCAAGGGTTAATCTTAAATACAAGTGACACTGAGTGAGTAATGAAGTCAAAGGAAGTGAGGACGTAAGTTCATATCGACAGAGTGGATGTGGATCCCCATGCATGCATATGTTACAAAGGTACCAAAGCTCTTTTGCGCCGTACTTCATGCAGTTGCCGCAAACTTTTCTTATCTTTTAATAAAATATACTCAAATGGATTTTTATTTGGAATTTAGAGTAATAACCGACAAAGTAAGAGAAATAATGCTGTCCTTTTCATTTTTGGGCAAGGTTATTAATTTTTGTAGTACTAAAATGACTTCTCTAAAAAGGTTTTATTGTCGATTTTAGATTAAATTTAAATAAAACGTAAAAAATTACACTAAAAAGTGTGTTATAAATCTCACATTAGAAATGTGATGAAATCTAAGTCCATGCATAACTGACAGTCTGACACATGAGCCAATTTGTTCCAGATCGATAATTTTGTGTAGAAAAAGTGAACAAATTAGTGTCGTAGTGTATGTCTGAACCCACATTTGCAATAGTGAAAAGTTTGGGTGGAAGAGTTTTCCTACATATATCTTTGCAGATAAGCTTTATAACCAGTTTTAAAACGTTAATGACTTTAATTGTGTAACTAGAGTTTGATCCATATGGGTGTTTTTATAAATAAATAGGTATAGTATAGTAATAATATATATATTTAAAATTTCTTCGTTTAAATAATTATTTAATATGATATTTTAAACATAATAATTACATATCTTATATTGAGTAATTTGATTTTATTTTGTAAATTATAATTTTTTGAATATTATCCGTATATCCAATATTTTTCATTTTTTACAGATCAAGGTTTTATAATAATGTATTATAATTTTTTGTATATACAGCTTAAAATGTACGGTGCTAGTATATTTTATACTTTTCAACATTTGTCATACTGAATTTACATTGAACTACTTTTGTATGAAAATAAACGTAACATAATATATTTATATATTAGTCTATATGTATGTAATGATTCTTTTTATGTGATTTTAATTTTAGTTATTACTAATAAATAATAAAAATACAATTATATAGCTTTAAAAACAATATTATTCATTAGTTATTTAAAGTTATATTTATTATTTATTTCCAAACACACACACACACACACACACACACACACATATATATATATATATATATATATATATATATATATAATAGAAAAACACAAAGAACTCTAAAAATTAGGTGTATAAATATTGTTAACATGATTTTTTTTTGTGCATCAATTAAACATGAAAATACAAAAGAATCCTAAAACGTAAGTTAATTAATAATTTCAATGACATGTAACTGTGAATAAGTTGAATAACTAAGGGATATTTTTTTATCTTTCAATTTTAATAATATAGATATTAATTTTCTATATATCTTTGCAGATAAATTATATAGTAGAGAGTGCAGATATATGAAGTGAATTACTATATGAATATGAGTTATCATGTTATCAAAATAACTGATTGATAATTTGTTTGTTTATATATGAATAGAAGTACGTAGTACTCAATATAATAAATGTTATATTAACAATTTTCAAATTTAAAGTTCAAAAAACATTTTTTAAATTTAAACAGAAAATAGACTAAAGAAGTAACACTAACTTAAAATATAATGAAATAAAAACAGTTTTTATAGTTAAAAACTAAAAAATAGTTGTGTGAAAGCATTTTTATTTTCTAAAGTATCAAATAAAACTATAACTGTTATTATACGAACAAATATGAACAAGTAACAGTTTTCTTAATAGAGAAATTGGATTCTATAGCTACAAAAAAATCCAAATTAGCTAAGTAACCAAAAATTTCCTTCTCTCTTCCAATCTCTTCCTATCTCTCTATACTTTCTCTCTTTAATTTTTTTAATGGCTATTTGGTAAATAACCCCTTCTTAATGATTCGAGTGGAACCAAAAGAAATTACAAACATTTTTGATTACCAAGTAAGTGTGGTGAAATCTTTTGGCCCGATGGTATAAAAATATCAATAATGTTATGGTACAAGAAAGAAAAAAATATAGACACTTCTACAAAATAGACAACAAAAAATTACTAGCTCAACTTATAATTCATGACAATATTTTGTTGTTAAATTAAATTTTGGGATATCCATTTTACAAAGGAAAACTAAACTCAATTCCAAAAAGGAAAAATAATCAGCTTATCAAAAGATTAAAACTAGTTATTGATTGACAACATTTTTAGCTCATCTAAATTAAATGTAATGTAACTCGTGTTATTAGTCAAAGCCTATATTTACTGTGGAGTTCTAAAAACTTTTTGTTTAAAAGATACTCCCTCCGTTTCGTATTAAGTGTCGTTGTAGAGAATTTTTTGCGTTACAAAATAAGTGTCGTTTCGGTTTTCGATGCAAAATTTATTAATTTTATTATGTACTTAGTTTTTCTATTGGTTAAAATATGGTTAGGTGTATAGGTAATTGTGTTTTTATATAGGAAATATGTAAAATTAATTATTTCCTTAATCTGTGTGCACAACTGTAGAGTGACACTTATAATGAAACAGAGGGAGTATATTTTCTCTGTTTTAATTTATTTGTTGTTGTAAAATAAAATTTTTTGTTTTAAAATAATGTCCTTTTATTATTTCAATGCGTTATTTATAAATTCTATCTATTATTCTATTTTTCTATTAGTTGAATTTTATATATTATTTTAGATTTTATTAATTGAAATGTGGTTAGATTTATATGTAATGATATTTTTATTTAAAAAATATAAAATTAGATATTTTTTAACCTATAAACACAAATCTCAAATGAAAAAGAATGAACATAGTTCTGAAAATGTTTCAACTAGTCACTGCAAAATATTTATCTACTTTATGATGAACATTGGAAAACAAGATTAGCTGCGGCAATTCGGCGAGACCTATTATGAAATCATTAACGTGTATCTCGGTTAGCTTCGGTTCACACTAAATCAGCATACAAAATGTACAAAAACATGTGGAATAAGCATGACCGATGTGGCTATGTTGCAACCGTAATAGATCCATGATTTAAAAAAATAATAGTAGAAAGGTTTTTGCATCAAAATATTATTTTCTCTTTATAAACAGACAAACTGTATTTTGGCCCATGTCGATTGCAGTAAAAGAGAAGTTATTGTCACCGCCAAGAACCGCTTCTCATTTAATGTACAGCTAGCTGGCTCGTGGAATTTGAGATAACAAGTTTCATAATTACATCTTCACCGAAATTTATATAAGAAAACTCATCCACAGATTTGGCCTTTTAACGTGCTAAGAGCATGTTTATTGGGATGGTGTTTAAGGGGGTGCTTAGAGAAGTGGGGTGCTTAGTTTTGAAGGGAGAAAGTGTTGAAAGTGCTTAATTAAGCACTTTCAACACTCTCTCTCTTCAAAACTAAGCATTTCATTCCCTTAAACACCCTTCCTAAGCACCCCCAATAAACATACTCTAAGCTGCCACTCATATAAATATAACTTGGTTGGTGATTTGGGAATTAACAACAGACAAGACACGATATATTAGTTGCTTAAATATAAAGTACCTGCGTCTACATAACTTTCACGAGACACTAATTAGCATTAGTCATAGATGATGCACCGTGTAGTAACTTGTGGACATGGTAAGGCATCCCTAAAGTAGATCACATAGGGAATCCAAAGTTATTATTTAACTAATCACACATGAATGCGTCACCAATAAGCTCGGCTTCTCCATGTTGCTCTTCTATTATTATGTTTAAATTACTGGTTTATTCTTTACTCCAAATCTTTTCGAACTTTACTCTAAGAAGCGAAGAACGCCAAAAATGTATGCATATTCAAGAAATTAATAGCTAGTCCCTTTTTATGTGACTATGGGGAGAGTGAGTCGTTTATTTGTGTTCGCGAGAACCGTTTTAGGTTTTGGATCTTGTCAGAATTGGGATCCTTCACGTCTGTCATATTAGATACTCCCTCCGTTTCATAATATAAGACGTTTTATCCAAAGCACAAGAATTAAGAAACTTAACTTTTTAAAAGATAACATCATTGGTAGTATAAATTTAAAATAATTAACCAATCATAAATAATAAACTAAAATACTATTGGTCAATCGGTTTTCTATAAAGTTAAAGTACCTTAAAAATATCAAAACATCTTATATTTTCACTACAAGAAAACAGAGCGATACTGAGGGAATTTCCGAGGGAACGTTGTTTCCTCGGAATATTCCGATGATATTCCGAGGGAATTCCGAGGAAACACAATTTAAGTGTTTCCTCGGAATTCCCTCGGAATATACCTAGGAAATTCCGAGGAACAAAAGTCTCCTCGGATTTTTCCGATGACATTCCGAGGACGCAATGTCCCTCGAAATAAACCTAGGAAAATCCGATGAGAAATTATAGCCGTTAGATAGCCGTTGTGGTATTTCAAAAATTCCGAGGAAATTTCGACGCAAACGGCTATTCCCTCGGAATTTCCTCGGAATTTCGTGGGAATTGTCGGCAGATGGTATCTATAAATACAAGCACCCCTCATCCTCTTCATTCACTCCATATCTTCATCCTCTCTCATTCTATTTTGCACACACGAATCTGATTGAAAAAACATGTCTTCTTATAATTATCATCGCTCGTGGATCGATCGACC
>CAKOAT010162932.1:274101-295494 GCA_932364175.1 Eruca vesicaria subsp. sativa | reverse complement strand
CGAAATTCAGAGCTCTCACCACCAAAACTAGCATTTAGGAATATTTCCGTTTTTCTGTTAGCGAGCTGCGTCTCAATTAGGGTTTTCTAGTTCTTACGCTTTCGGCAATTCTTTTTGTACCAGTTCAACGCAGATTCGGAATAAGAACCTCTTTGCTCTCTGTTTTCGTTTCATTCTCATTTAAATTCTAAGTATTTTCATCATCTTATTTTCGTTGTGCGGTTCTCGCAGATAGCCGGTTCCTCTGGAAACTTAGGGTTTTCCCGAAGTTTCCTTTTTTACGATTTATTTGACAGTAGGGTGAAATCGACTCCCACAACTCAGAGCCGCACACGGCCAATCCAAAAAATATAACGGCCATGTTCGGCCAGACCAAACAGCCTACGAGGCTAGTCTCAAGGCCGGCAAAGGTCCGGATGCCATCGACATCAATATGCTCGATAATTCCTACACGACATATAACTAGACCGTAAAGGTCTTGCTAGGAAACAGGTCATACGGACCTTAATTCTGAAACGAACTACGAAAGGCTTGATCCCCTCAAAAGGGTACGTAGGCAGCCTTCACAAGGCGCAGCCCTAATCTTATACGCTTTCCGCTCCCCGGAAAGTGGAAAGATCACTCTCAACGGACCTTTCCAACCATTAATTCCGCCTAATTTAACTAAAACAGGCAAACCACTCGCAAGAACCTTACGCTAGAAGCTCAAAATTCTAGCGAGCTGGGGGGCTAACTGTTGGTGTCAAAATCGGTCACGACGGAATCAATGGCTAAGAGTATCCGCGAAAGTAAAAATAAAAATACGTTTTATAAAACTCGAAAGATCGTTTTATAAAACTCGAGAAATCGTTTTATAAAACTCGAAGAATCGTTTTATAAAACTCGAAGAATCATTTTATAAAACTCGAGGATCATTTTATAAAACTCGAGGATCGTTTTATAAAACTCGAGAATCGTTTTTGTTGGTGTCAAAAACCGTAATCTNATAAAACTCGAAGAATCATTTTATAAAACTCGAGGATCATTTTATAAAACTCGAGGATCGTTTTATAAAACTCGAGAATCGTTTTTGTTGGTGTCAAAAACCGTAATCTCGAAATCAACGTCTACGATAACTTCTGGAATCATTACTTTCCGCAAAAGTCATTTATTAAAACGAAGAGTCGTTTTATAAAACTCAAGAGTCGTTTTATAAAACTCGAGAATTGTTTTATAAAACTCGAAGAATCGTTTTATAAAACTCGAGAATCGTTTTATATAACTCGAAGAATCGTTTTATAAAACTGGAAGAATCATTTTACGAAACTACAAAAAACCGAAATAGCCGTAAAACGCGAACTAAGCTGGCCCAGCTTAGTTCGCCAATAGGCGAACTAAGAGGCACTCAACTAGTTCGCCTATTGGCGAACTAAGCTAGCCCAGCTTAGTTCGCCAATAGGCGAACTAAGAGGCACTCGACTAGTTCACCTATTGGCGAACTAAGCTAGCCCAGCTTAGTTCGCCAATAGGCGAACTAAGAGGCACTCGTCTAGTTCGCCTATTGGCGAACTAAGCTAGCCCAGCTTAGTTCGCCAATAGGCGAACTAAGAGGCACTCGACTAGTTTGCCTATTGGCGAACTAAGCTAGCCCAGCTTAGTTTGCCAATGGGCGAACTAGGAAGCACTCGACTAGTTCGCCCATTGGCGAACTAAGCCGGCCAGGCTTAGTTCACCGATGGGCGAACTAGAGATTTCCCGGATATCCCGCACCTCGATCTCCCGCATTCCCGACTCGAAACTTACGACACGGTCACGTCCTGAACCACGACCGAAACATCTCCCGTTCCATCTCGATCCGACTTATCGTTCGAGTTTTACGATAAAAACCGTAAAACTTCGATTTCTCGATAAAGAACTCGAAGAAATCGTATAAAACGGCAACGGTTAAACGAAACACCGAACATTGCCTAAACTATACGATTTATTCGAGATTTCTCGTTGAAATCATAGAAAATGCGTTTTTAATAAAAAACGTCGATTAATCGTAAAAAACGTATTTTTAATAAAAAAGTCGTTTAAACCGTAAAACCTTACGATTAACTCGAGGAATTTCTTAAAAACGATGTCAGATCAGGAAACGATCCCGTAAAAATCGGTAACCGGATTTATCGCAAAACGGTTCGGAAGGACCTAAAACGCGATAAAAACCCATCTCGCGATCTTAACGGAATCTAACCCGAAGATTCGATAACGTTTTGACGGTTTATTCGCAGAAGGAAAAATAAATGTTAAGTTCGAAGATAAAAGGCAAGTTTAAAGATAAATAGAAGATTTCCGTGGAAGAAAAGGAAGGATCGAGAAAAATGGAAAATTGCCGATATAGTCAAATCTGGCCGAAATGGAAAGACCGGATGGCCAAGGCGAGGAGTATATAAATAAGAGGTCTAGGGCAGAAGGAAGGGACACGAAATTGAGAGCTCTCATCTGAGACTTTCACAACTTTTCTAGATTTAGAATTTTCCGCACTTAGAAACTTAGGCTTTTTCTCGACAAGTTCGGTTTCTATGACTGGCGCTCAATTACTAGACGAACTCGCCCATGCAGTTTGATCTCTTGTCCAGCTCTATCAACTGAACTACGTTCGACTTGATCCCCGAAAGGGGTACGTAGGCATCCTTTCATAAGGTTCAGTCCGAAATCATTCAAACCTTTTTTCCTATCTTTTTCCGTTTTTTGTTATCGAGCTGCGACTCGACTAGATCTAGGGTTTTATGTTTGTAACTCGCTGATGGCCCCTGCGGCCAAAGCCTTTGTAATTCCTTGTAATGATCGCAACGCTCTTACGCGAATCGGAAATAAGATCGACGTTCTTTATAAATTCGTTTTATTATGTTTTTCATATTTTTCCGCATTTATTTGGTTACTTGTCATTGGCTTTCGCAGAGATCCGGTTCCTCTGGAAAATTAGGGTTTTCCCGAAGTTTCCTTATTTAACGGAAATCGACAAGTGTGAATTTCGGTTCCCACAACTTTCATCTTTGTAGATTGTTCTCAGCAAAGCTCCGGAGGCATCGTTCGCAACCTTGAGGTACAGATTGGAGAAACCCTAATTCCTACAGACTTTCATATCCTCTCCAACAAGCTGAACTTCAAAACTTCTCTACTACTTGGAAGAGCCTTCTTAGCCACAGTTGGAGCTGCTTGTGACCTCCAAACAAACAAGCTCTGCCTACCCCTAATCAACCCTTCCATTCACTACGATCTTGTTCCGGTAATCAAGTTCCCAAGGCCAGCCAGCTCAACACTCGTAGCCACATGTTTCTATGCCCACGAATTTTATTCTATGGAAGAGTATGAAACCGAAGAAGCAGTATTGACCGATGACACCACTTCCCCATCGATCGATATCCTCTCATCACCATCGACCGACAGTTCTACCTTGTCATCGCTCGATGGAGTCTTCCGATGGACCGAAGCCAAGTTCCCAGACGCCGATTTCAGTGCAGATGAGTGGGAAAACGATCACTACTTGCCCGACCTTGCTAGTATCACTACTCAGGAGGAGTATGATGAAGATTATGAGGAGGAACGAGCTATAGAGTACCGATTTCTTCGAGAAGATGAAGAACAACCTCCATTCCCGACCTTCATCCGACAAGCATCGACCGATATGACACCTGGTCCATCAATCGATATGCCCTACCCCAGATCGCGCAAACAACAGTTCGAATCAACAAACGACGAACCCTACTGCAAACCGGTATATGTACCACACGAACCACGAGATGGAGATTACTCGATTGGAAGCTGGGCCAGCGGTTATCACGAAAGTTTTGCAGTAGACACAGTACCCCTACAAGCCGCGACTCAACCTGCAGATCCCGTATCGCTCGACATGGAGTTCAAGCCGTCGACCGATATGATCCTCCAGACATCGATCGATAAGGAGCACTCTCCATCGATCGATATCAATCTTCAACCACCAACCGATCCTTCCACAACACCATCCGAGGTACAACCACCCAAATTTGATTTAAATTCACTAATTCCGGATGAGTTTGGTATTTTCAGGGATTCAGATGGTCATGCACGTGCCATAGATGGGAGAATCATTCCTATCTCCACAGAAGATGTTGCAGACATACTCCAGATGGCCAATGGACCTATCATCGAAAACGACCCGAACCAGACAAAACGCCCATCGACCGATGCATGGAGACTAGCATCGACCGATACGCACCAAGAGTATGGGACGAGAGCTTTCCAAAACGGAGAACGTTGTTTCCTTTTAGAAAAGAAAGATGAATATGGAGTCTACAGAGATGAATCTGGCCATGCAAGAGCAGTAAACGGAGACATCATCCCTGTCACCAAAGAAGATATGGAAAACTTGCTGAAGAGAGCCTCACTATTTGGTCGCTCTTGTTTCTGTCTACCAGGATATGCTGATAAGTTTGCTAAAAGAGTTCCAGATGGCAAGCTTTACACACAGAAAGAAGTCACCTACATGCTAGATTGCCTCACCAGCGATCACAACTGGAAGATAGCAGGCGCGAGACATGACCTTGAGGAAAAACTATCAAGACTTCGAGGTGAAATGCTATGGCAGACCAGCCACAATGACTCAGTACGAAAGAAACGAGATGCCCTACAAGAAGAAGTCAACACTTTGCGCGCACAACTGAAGTCTCAGACACAGCCATCGACCGATACAGATCCCCTTGCATCGATCGATACAGCCGTCCAACACCCGATCGAGCACCACTTACAGAAACTATCAATCGATGACAAACCCAGTCCATCGATCGATAACCGTGCTCAGGAATTCTGTACCAGGGAAGAACTTGAAGAAACCAAAATAGAAATCTACAAATCTATTGAGTTTTGTGGAGACGAAGATTATAGAATCCAGGACGAATACTGGTTTCCCCTACACAGTGATTTCAAAGGTCTGCAATGCACAATGGAAGATATTCAGAAGGAGGTAGAAGATATCCAAAGACAGCTCGCCAGCCGACCTGACCCATCCCCATCGATCGATGAAGCACACAAAGCATCAATCGATATGAAACCTCCAGCCTCCACCGACGATCCAACACACCAAGACACCATGCAGCACACAACAGAACACATCTACATCATGATTGGCAACCATCAATACAGCCTTGCCAACTTAGAGGGGTGGTTAGAAAGGATCCAAACAGAAGTTTATGGTTTGAAGACTAGTATGACCAGAAGTGAGAAGGCCACAAGAAGCTTTCTAACCTCTTGGTTTGATGAAACACAAGAAAAGGAAGACACTTGTTTACCAACAAGTACCTGCAACCCACCTCACTAGCCACCATAACTCCACAGTCAAGCTTACTGACTTTAAACAAGCGCTGAGTGGGAGGCAACCCACTATTAGTTTTTTTTTTCTTTACTTTATTTAATTTTTACTTACTAGTTTCGCTTTAATTTGTTTTTAGGAAGATAGATACACGATCCATACCAATCGACAAATACGAACCAGTCGATATCGCTCGACACAGACCAACACGCATCGATCAACGATGGCGACTCACCATCGATCGATACCCATATCGGTCAGGTATATCGTTTCCAATTTTCGATATCAGTTTACATATTTAATTTTTCTTATGCTCTAACTCCGACTAATTATACACTGAGGACAGTGTATGATTTAAGTCTGGGGGTGTTGATTACTGATGCTACTTTACCTCTTTTTGATGTTTTTAAAAAGTTTTCAAAAATTGGAATTATTGAGTCAAGAAAGGGATAAATTTTCAAAGTCTTACTTTCTATCTTACCATTCTTTAGCACCATTCTTAGATTTATTGATTGCAGAAAGTTTATAGATGCTAAAGTGGATCACCGATCACCTATGTCAATACTTTCATGATTGTCTGGAAGTACCAAAGCTGATTTCCAACCTAACCTGACATCTATTGCTTATCTGGGGGCTTGGTATACAAGGGATCGGAATTCTCTTGCAAGTCTGGAAGGTAAAAGTCTCAAAAATTTTGGTTTCTTTCTTTCCGTCCTTCGGCATTCCCAGAAAATAAAAAGATTGAGATGATTTCCTGAGAGGCAGAGGGAGAGGTACGTTACCTATGACCCCACTATTCTAAATCAAAGGAATGATCACAGCGAGGGAGAGGTACATTACCTATAACCCCACTATTCGCTTACAATTTGTCAAGAAAGATCAATAAGATGAACATTAACTGTTCATTGGGATTGATATAAAAGAAAGAAGAGTTGGGATTCAGAGAAGGGGGATAAAGAAAGAAAGGGAACCAGGATGAGAATGCCTGAAACTTGTTTGAGTTGAATCCAAGTGTTCCTTGATCGATACTCCCAAGGTAAAGCCTACACATTTATTTTTATGCATAAATGAAATCAGTAGAGGGGATAGACAAACAATGAATGTTTAAGTTGATTGGCTAGATGTTTAGGTTGCTAAGCTAGGATATGGTATAATGTACTTCTGTAGTTGATAGGAATAAGATGTGGTTTGAAACAAAGTAAGAGGTTATGATTTTTAAGTTGAGATTTTGATTGAGTCCCTGCTATTTTTAAACTTCTTTTCAAGACTAACTTGATGTTTGCTTGAGGACAAGCAAAAGGTTAAGTATGGGGGAGTTGATATACCATGATTTTGAACCGCTTATATTTTCTATATGTTTTTATTATAATGTCTATGTTTTGGAGTCTATTAGGTATGTTTTCAGGTTTAGGATCATTTTGTGGTAAAGTTATGATTTAGGTGCCTTTTGGTGCTTAAAGAAGAGTTTTCCAAGGTGACTATGAAGATCCGACATAAGAGATACATATCGATCGATACACACCCTGTGTAATCGATCAATGACACTTCCGTAGAAGTTGAAGTCGAGATACTCCATCGATCGATGTACGCAATGTACCATCGATCGATACAGAGCGTGATGAGCAAGATTTATTTGGCCAACTTGAAGCCCAAGTTCTCACCAAATTACAAGATTGCCCCTGACGAGTTTTTAACCTAATTGTACTCTGTATTTATAGCTATGCCTATGAGCCTTAAAAGAGATGAAGTTTTGAACCAAGTTTTGTATTCTATTTTATACTTAGCAATAAAAGCATATTCTTTTCATCTTATTCTTTTGCTATGAATCTCTTAGCTATGTCTGAGTAGATTCATATGTTAGATTTGGGGTTCAAATAGTTAAGAGGGATTAGCCCCAACTATGGATTGTTGAGTTGTTATATTCATTATCCAAATGAACCCTAATGCTTACTCTAGACTTGCTACCTAGAGTATTGATTATGGAGTGACTAATCTAAGAGTCATCTTCCTGAAATCATTTGGCTAAACCCAGACTCTATTAAGGCACGATGCGACAGCCGGTCTGATAGAAGTTCTCGGGTTAACACAGTTCGATCCAATCTGATACTTCATATCGATCGATACTCCTCTAGAGTCATCGATCGACGACAGCTCATATCGATCGACACTGCGATAGCAACATCGATCGATGCAGTCGGCAATCAGATCAATGGACGAATCTAACTAGCGACAGCTATAGATTTGTCTAAGGGTTGAAGTTCTCATATATTTGCAAGCAATTCGTTAAGACATCCATAGATTTATAATCCTGATTTTCTGAATAGTAACCTTGAATCTAACTATTTCTTTTCATTGTTTTAAAACCAAAACCTATTTTCCTTAGCAACTTACCATTGCTACTTATTTTATTTACTGTTTTAAAACCTTTTTCAACCTAGCTTAATCACTTAGGATTATATCTTTTGTGACTCTAGTTCCTTGTGGGTTTGATCCCTGAGTGCTACGATTGAACCTCTTATTTAAGAGAGTAAAATCACTCCTTAGGTTAAACATTTGAGTGACATCACCCGCCCAGGAACCTCCTTCATCTCTCCATAACAAAATCATAGGGAGAGAGGACTGGAGAATACCAATCATGCAGTATATCTCGGAGGGTAAGGTCCCCCCCCCCCAGAAATGGGAAGCTCGAAAGCTTAAAGCGTTAAGCGCAAGATACTGCATAATTGAATCAATCCTTTATAAACAAAGCGTGTTGGGACCATACCTAAGATGCGTCCACGGCCTCAATGCTATCAAACTCATGAAGGAAATGCACGATGGCTCCTGTGGAAACCACTTCGGTGGCAGAGCCTTAGCCATCCGAATCAAAAAGCAAGGCTATTTCTGGCCCACCATTTTCGCCGATTGTGAAGTCTACTCATCTTCATGCGACAAATGCCAGAGGTACGCACCGTTTATACATCAACCCTCAGAGAAACTATCCTCGATATCCGCCCCATACCCGTTCATGAGATGGCCCATGGATATCGTATGACCGCTAGTAAAGTCAGGAAAAGGAAAGCAGAAGCTACTCTTTCTTTTAGTCCTAACAGACTACTTCACGAAATGGATAAAAGCTAAAGCTTTCAAACAGGTAACTAAAGTTGAAACCGAACGACTCGTATGGAGAGACATCATCTACCGCCACGGCGTCCCATACGAAACTGTAACCGATAATGGGTCACAATTCTTATCTAACGACTTCAAAGCATTTTGCAACAAGTGGAAAATTCGTCTCACCATGTCGACACCTCGATACCCTCAGGGAAACGGCCAGGCGGAGGCTACTAATAAATCGGTATTAGCAAACCTCAAGGAACGCCTTGGAATCAGTAAAAGTTCTTGGTCCGAAAGATTGCCTGAGGTGCTTTGGGCATGCCGAACTACCCCACGAAGGGCTACGGAAGAAACTCCCTTCTCCTTAGCCTACGGGATGGAGGCTGTTGTCCCAGCCGAAACCATCACGGGAGCCTCCGCCGGGAACTCTGTACATCTTATCCCGATGCCAACAACCAGCTCCTATTAGATAACCTCGATTTAATTGAGGAACGACGAGACCAAGCCTTGCTCCGCATTCAAAACTATCAGAAAGCAATGGCCCAACATTACAACTCCAAAGTCAGGTCCCGAATATTCGTTGTAGGTGACCTAGTACTTAGAAAAGTTTTCAACCATACCAAAGAGCCGTGCGCTGGGATGCTAGGAAACAATTGGGAAGGTCCCTATCGAATCATCCATGTGGTACGACCGGGCGTTTACAGGCTCATGAAGGTACGAACCGGGGTACCTGAAATCCGATCATGGAACGCCATGAACCTCAAGAAATACTATCATTAGGTACCTAAATCAATTGAACTACATTAGGCTTGATCCCTTGACTGGGTACGTAGGCAAATCCGTTACGAGTGCAGCCCCAATCTTATTTCAACATTCTTTTCACTATAGCCCAAGGGGGCATGTGTCTAAAACATATAGCCCAAACATCAACTGTACGATTATTATAACATGATGTATTCTATAAAAAATTATCAATGAAACGATTGCATTTAAACATTGCGAGTTTCCTTCAAACAAATCCAGGTCCCTACGAACCTTGACCTAAGGTCTTAAAATCCTTCAAACAAATCCAGGTCCCTACGAACCTGAACCTAAGGTCTTAAAATCCTTCAAAACAAATCCAGGTCCATATGAACCTGAACCTAAGGTCTTAAATTCCTTCAAACAAATCCAGATCCCTACAAACCTGGACCTAAGGTCTTAAAATCCTTCAACCAAATCCAGGTCCCAACGAACCTGGACCTAAGGTCTTAAAATCCTTCAAACTAATTCAGGTCCCTACGAACCTGAACCTAAGGTCTTAAAATCCTTCAAATAAATTCAGGTCCCAACGAACCTGAATCTAAGGTCTTAAAAACCTTAACAAAACCCAAGGTCTTAAAATCCTTCGAAAACCATTCCAGGTTCCCAAAGAACCTCAATCTAAGGTCTTATAACCCTTAACAACAATCTAAGGTCTCAAAATCCTTAGAAAATAAATTCAGGTTTCCAAAGGACCTCGATCAAAAGTCTTAAAACCCTTAACCAAATCAAAGGTCTTAAAATCCTAAATAGCGCCAAAGGTCTTAAAATCCTTCAAATAAAATTAAGATTCTCAAAAACGGCAACCTAAGGTCGCAAAACCCTTAGCAGAGTTCGAGATCTAAAAAGAAATCCCAAGTAAATTCAGGTCCCAGAAACCCATTCTTGGAACCTCACGCTAAAAGGTTATGGGACCTGTTATCAACAGGCTCCCCGACCTTCACCCGAAAGTTTCCTAGACCTCATGTCTAACCACTACGGGACCTGCTACTAACAGGACCTAGAACCCCTTTCTTCGAAGAAGTAAAGATTTCTACGTAGACGATCGAGTCAATGCTAAGGAATTCATCAAAACATCGACGGGACCCTTAGCGAGAAAGTTTGATCCCAGTCGAGATCAAATGAAAATCTTTATAAATGGAATGACTTAGAGCAGAATCGAAGGCAGAATAAAACGAAATAGAGGTTTAAAAGCCTCCCTAGGCTACTTAAGTCAAAAGATCTTAACAAAGCAAAGGTTTAAAGGCCTCCTCAGGCCACGAGTCTTAACAAAGATGAAAAGAAAGCCATTGGGCAGAAGTCTTGAAAACACGAAGACATAATTTTTAAAAGAAAAAAACACCGGCTCTTAAACCTCCATTTCATCAGCACCCTTCTCCTCACCATCATCCTCCTCACCTAGTTCTTTCTCCTTAGATGGGGCTCCATCGCCTATCTCCTTGTCGCTTCCTTTCATGGTTGTCTCGACTGGGGCTGAAGCGAGATCCACCGGACCTAAGTTAAAACCATATTCTCCAGAAAAGGACGGAATAAACAAGTTGATCTCGAAGATACCTGAGCTCTCTGAAAACTGAGGCAGAGATAGCTTGCTCACTGAGTAGTCAGATACCTGAGCCTTCTCGTACGCGGCGGTAGCTTCAGGGTTCAAAGACATTAGTCGCTTGTACTCCTCGTCAACACTCTTGATCTCGTTGGTCAGCATCTCCTCAAGGAGGACGGTGTTGGCCTGAAGTTCTTGTGCATAGATCTGAAGGCTAACCTCCTCTTCTTTCTTGGCAAATTTCTCCCTAACAGAGACCAAGATCTTGTTGTAAGCTTCGGCTACCTCTTTCTTCCCTTTTCGGATGGCTAGTTTAACTTCGGCCTCTTTGTTCCTCTGGCTATCCTGCGACGAGGCAATGAGATCTCGAACCTGTTGTTCAGCAACCTTCCGAGCAGCCTCCAGCTCTGATATCCTCTTTCCCTTCACTTGGATATCGATAGTCTGGCTCTCAATTTCCCTGTCTTGAATATCAGCCTTCGAGCCGAGCCTTTCCACCGCAGCCTCAAGCTCAGCAACTTTAGCTCTGGATTGATCAAGCTCCTCCTTGGTGGCTTTCACCATCTCGGTCACCTGAGCCAACTCTCCGGCTCTGGGAGCATTGTTAACCGTGTCCTCCAATTTCAATTGGGCTCTGTTGATAGCCCCAGCCAGCTACATGAAAATTACACGAACCATGAATCAAGGATCTCACTAGAAACAATAAACCGAAAGAAATCAAGGTTCCTTAACTGACCCATGCAGTGAGCAACCTCCACATATTCTTCCCAATTGGTCAAGTTGTTGATCGCAGGGAGAGAGCAACCAGTCCTCTTCATATGCCTCATCAATGTAGCCAAACCCCAAGGATCTTCCAAGACAGAGCAAGGCTTCGAGTGGATGAAACTCCAACCCACTGATCCTCCCCTGGAAGAAGAGGAGGAAGACCTAGACGGTATGTCCACTTGGTCAACCCTAGTTCTCTTAGACCTCGGAGGCTCGACTTCAGAAGGCTCTTTGGTCGTTTGAAGGGTAGCCTCCTTGATCTGAACATCAGGATTCGGAGCGATCTTCTGAACCTTTGGGACGTCAACAGAGACGACATCTTTGCTCGGATCAGAAGCTCCATCATCGAGAACATCTCTCTCTTGGCTGAGGAAGGAACCCCCTGGTTCTTCTCACTTCCTCGTGAGGCACCGGCTACTCTAGCTGGCTTACCTCGAGAGCGGTAGGGCGGTTGGAGAGGCATCTTGGTTGATTGAGTTCTTTCAGTCTCAGAAGTGCTAGCTCCCGTCGAGATAGACACAATTGAGTTACCTTCAGAAACTAAAACAACGAAACTTTCTCAAAAACCAAAGCAATCCTGAACATACGGCTAATACACTCAAAGAGAAGGGTAAAGTTAGCTTACTTTCTAAACCTGCGGCTGGGATAGGTACCAGGAATGAGGCTCCGTATCGCTCAGGAAACCTGGCTGATCCTATACGAGAAGTAGTATAAGCTCCCCACGTGCAAAGACTTTACTTCAACTTGCGGCACAAAGCTCTGGTGAGTTTACCAGTAAGCTTATCAGGATCCTCAGTATCTGCAAAAAGAATCAACGGTCAACAAATCATACAAAAGGAATAAACTATACAAACACTTCCCTAATAATCCTAACCGAAGCATCAGACCAAGGAACCCTGAGGGTACGACCCTCAGGAAGCGTTAGTGGATCGATCTTTACATAAAAATACTTCTTTCTCCAGTCGTCGTCACTACCGGAGAATTTGAAAATACCCAACTTGGGTCGGCAAGGTAAATAATAGGTACCACTACCACTGCCTTTAGAGACACTCTCCTTAATCATGAAGAGACTCATCAGGTCACAAAGACCAACAGCAACCCCCTCTTCCTTACCCCTAGTGAGGAAACCGTTTATCACTCGGATCACCGAAGGACAGAGCTGAGAAAGGGATAACTGGTAGTGATCAAGGAGGTCTAGCAAAAGAGTGGGAAGAAGCGGGAATCTGAGATGACACTTAGTGATGTACTTCTCATGAACACAGAACCACCCATCTGGAGCAGTCTCCGGGGTTTCGTCAGATTTACAGGCCCTGGCCAAGTCCTTATGACCGTGGGCCTGAACCATAAGATTAAATACTTCATGGTTCCTTAACGAAGAGGGCACGTGAGATCCAAAGGGGACAATCCCACTGGAGCCGTCGTTCTTCTTCGATCACTTGGAGACTCTCAGGGCTTTCGACTCTCTAGCCTTCTTGCTCTTTTTGTGCTTCTTCATCTTCTCACCGACTTCCTGCTTAACCTTCATAAGTCGGACACCGGAAGGAGGGATTTCAGTTTCTCCGGAACCTTCCTTAGCTCGCGTCATGATAACGAACAGAAAAAGAAGCAGAAAGATTGAAAGAAACGGAGAGAAATTCGAATTGAAAAATCGAAACTTTATTGGAAGGCTCCAGATCTCGCAACGAGAACAGAAACAATCAAAAAAAAAAAAAAAACTGTAGCAAGTTAAAGAAGAAAGTGAACAGTTACCTAGGAAATCGAATCAAGACGTGGGGTGGTGGCGAAAAGTTGCAGTTAATGATTGCAGCTTTATATCACGTCATATCTCGGAAATCGGGGACAAAACTGTTCAAACGCTTTGATCTGAACCGTTGACCTTACCAAACGAAATCAGAACCGTTGGATTAAGGTCACGCGTATCTTCAAATATAATATACAATAATTGTTATCTCAACAAAGAGATAGAGATCAGGCGGTTAAGCTTTAGCTTCCGAGAAAAGAGGTCTCATCTCGAAAGCTGGGGGCAACTGTTGGGCCTGAATATGACCCGCTAGCTAAGACTGATGGGCTCTAGTGATAAGAGTTGACAATGGGCCATTATAAGCCAATTGACGATTAATCTTTTGAGAAAGAGTTTAAAAGAAGCCGGAGGCTGTTTGCTAAGGAAGAAACGTTAACAAAATAGGTCACGGAAAAGAGCTCCGGACCTCATTTGCAAAGAGCCAACAGGAGTAGCTCAGGCTGGATGCGCAGGACCCGGTCAAAAGGAGACTGTTGAGAATCCCTTAACTCACGGAGCAAATCTCGGAGGTTGGTTAAGATCGTTCAAACATGGCTGAGAGCTATTTATTTAACGGGATTCAGCCCATGTTATCTTTTCTCCAACCTTAACCTGATCTAAAATTAGGAGGTGAGTTTATCCCTCACAGCCGCTTAGCTCGCCGTACGGCGAGCTAGTTCGGCCAAACTAGCTCGCGGTTTACGGCGGATGCGGTTTTTCGCGATTTTGTGCTTAACTCGGATGATCATGTAATCCGCGGTTTCCTTTCTTTCGAAACTTCTTTTATAAAAACGGTTTCTCGAGTTTTATAAAACGATTTCTCGAGTTTTATAAAATGATTTCTCGAGTTTATAAAACGATTTCTTGAGTTTGATAAAACGGCTTCTCGAGTTTTATAAAGCGATTCATCGAGTTACTGAGTAGAGCACACGTTTGCCACCTCCTCCACCTGTTTTCAGGTCCGGAGAAGGAATACCTTTCCCTCTTGGGGAAAGAACATCAGCTTCGGCTTATAAAACTGGGAACACGATCCCGAATCGTGATGGTCATCAAAGGACGGAAGCTGATCCCACAGCTCACCCTACTGGTCGCATCCCTCAAAACAACCCAAGAGCTAGTGAGCAATTTAGCCCACCAAATGCCTGGGAGAGTGACCAATCTCGACTCCGTCAGGAACCTTCCCGTCATATACCTAATAATGACCCAACTATCCTTCCTCTAGAGGGAGCTGAGGCCATCCGCAGATATATGGAGCAAACTCATCCAGCTCTCCAAAAGATGAATGCTCAAGTCCACAAGGCTACGAGCTCAGCTCCCGAAATTGAGAGCTTGACTGAGGAAACCCGTGGGAACCCATTCACGGACAGAATCGCTAGCTCTTACATAAGAGATACCCAAAAAATTAGGATTCCCGAATATGATGGGACCTCAGATCCTAAGGCTCATTTGAGAGCCTTCCGATTAGCTATCGTGAAAGCTCACTTTACGAGAGAAGAATGCGAGGCAGGTTACTGCAGAACATTCACCGAAAACCTGGGAGGAACATCTCTCGAATGGTTTTCTGGCCTTGAGTTAAACTCAATAGACAATTTCGACCAGCTGACGAATGTTTTCATGAAGTAGTACTCGACCCATATCCTAAAGCAAGCTTCCGAGGCCGACCTCTGCAAAATCAGACAAGGAATGGGAGACTCATTACGGGTCTATATCAAAAAATCCAGAGCAGTAAGAACTAAGCTCTCGAATCCCAACGACCAAGTTGCCATCGAAGCCCTTAGAAGAGGCCTCTGGTAAAACTCGGAATTCTGGTCCGAGCTAACGCTCAATCCTCCCCCAACTATCGATGATGCTCTTCACAAAGCATCTAGATATATTATCTCTGAAGAGGAAACAGCTGCACTAGATAAAATCCATAAGAAATCTCAGAATCACCCGAAAGGTGAAGCCCCGGAAGCAAAAGGACCCCCTAAAAAGGGGAGCTTCCGAAATAATCAGACCCAGGGAGAGCATTATTATGCAGTTGAGGAAGCCCAACAGGATAACCTGTTGCCGCGACAAGTAAAACCCCCTGGTCAAAAGGCTACAATGAGAACAAACACTTCTCTTATCACGATAGAAAAGGACACTAAGCTGAAGAATGTTGGGATCTCCATCTATCAATGCAATTACTAATCAGATGTCTAAGTCCTTGTTCATGCTGTTGCATGCAAACAAGAAGTGAGTATCAATCGATGCTATGGCCTGAGCGTCGATCGATATTACCTCAAACAAGCATTAACGACCTAATCGATTGTGTTCAACTAGATTCCTAGACCAAATTCTCATATGCGCCTAAGTATCTAATCCAGCAGGATTCGGGTTCCGTTAATTGACTGCACTTTCGTGTATCTCAATTGTCCTATGATTCTAGGTTCAAGCAACCAGTCACACTATCATGATATTCTAATTATTCCAGATCCTAGTATTACAAATCACCCTGGTGTAGAGATCTATAGATATTCTAGCAATCCTAATTGATATTCAGTTTAACATTAAGCTCATGAAATCCCTAAACCTAACAAGATGAAATACTCAGACATGATGGAAGAAACACAAATCATAATCTTAATAATATTTGAATAAGAAAATAAAGATAATTCCAATGGAGTTCCAAGAGGACTCTGAAGGAGTTCCCCTCTTCTCTCCTAACTAAGAACAATGAAACAAAAAATGAAAAGAAAGCGTAGATAGCATAGCCGTCAACAATGGCTTGCAAATAACATAAATAGGGTTTCTGGTCGTCCAAGGGCATTCTGGTAATTTAGGTTTCTTCTGGACTTCATTTGGTCATGAAATATACTCGGCCCGCATTCTGGCATTCATATCGATCGATATGAAGTGTCTCTCATCGATCGACATGCACATATCTTCTCGGCAGCCTTCTCTCGCGAGGCAGACTGACCACTCTTCAGTAAAATAGGCATAACTTCTGATCTAACCGTTGGATTGACCCCAAACCGGTGGCATTGGAAAGCTAACTCAAAGCTCTATCTTGTGTCAAACGATCAGCTGAATCTCACCACGGGAAGGTCTCCATCCATTATCTAAACATCTGACGCGTCTGCGCAGTTCTGCACTTAGAGGCTCCAAAAGACACCAAAATCACCATATTTCTCCAGAACGTACATGAACCTGTAAATACTCTAAATAGACTCTATATTGTATTAAATATACATAAAAACATATCTCCCAGACTTACCCTTTTGCTTGTCCTCAAGCAAAACATTCAGGTAGTCTCTCTGAAAGAGGTTTGAAAATAGCAGGGACACAAAAGATTTTAAAAACTCAGTCACCATCTCTCTAGTAGTGCAAACCAAATCATAAATATCCTAACCTTAGAAGCACATTATACATTATCCTAGTATAGCAACCAAATTCACCTAGTCAACAACTCAACAGATCATGTCCGAAAATCCCCTCTACTAACCTCATTTCTTACATAACATAAAAGTGCAAGCTTTACCTTGGGAGTATCGATCAAGGAATACATAGATTCAACTCAAGAAAGTTTCTGAGTAAATAGGTAGTCTTATTCTGGTTTCTTTTCTCCCTATATCTCCCTTCTCTGAATCCGAAATTTTTCTTTTTCTTTTATATCAATCCCAATGAACAACAAATGTTCATCTTATTGATCTTTCTACTTTTTGTAGTCTTTTCTGACAAAGTGTAGGCGAATAATGGGGTCATGGGTAATGTACCTCTCCCTCGCTTCCACAATGTGTGATCATTCCTTTGAATTAGAATAGTGGGGTCATGGGTAATGTACCTCTCCCTCTACCTCTCAGGAAATCATCTCAATCTTTTTATTTTTCTCTTTTTGGATGCCAAAGGAAGGAGAGAAGGAAACCAAAAATTTACAAACTTATACCTTCCAGGCTTGCAGGAGGATTCCGATCCCTTGTATACCAAAGCCCCAAGACAAGCAAATCAAGTCAATATTAGGTTGGACGTCAGCTTAGGTTCCTTCAAACATTCTCAGCAAGTGCAAACATAGTTGATAGATTGATCCACTTTAATTTCTCTAGTACTTCTTTGGCCAGTAAATCTAAGACTGGTCTAAAGAGTGGTTAGATGACAAGTAATAAATCAAAATAGATCATCATCCCCTTCTTGACTCAATAAATTTTTTTTTTTTTTGAAAATATTGTAAATAAGACTCATAAAGTTGGTAAACGTTAGTAATCCCCCCAGACCTAAATTACACTTTTCCCAGTGTAACACAGTCGATGGTAAGGTGAAAATCATAAAGCAGAAGTACGAAATGTAACAAGTAAGAACGATATACCTGACCGGATTAAGTATCGATCGATGAAAAACAGTTACCATCGGTCGATGTAAGTGATGTACTGTCGATCGATATCGACATGTGTTAATCGATCGATATCGACATGCGTTAATCGATCAATTTCCAAGGCAATCGTCTACTCAGGTTTTTATTCTAAATATCTAACTCAAACATAATATTAGTAGAACCTCCCCCAGACTTAAATAACACTGTGACCAATGTTATACGGCCTAAGATTGGTGAGACAATAAACCATAAGGAAAAATATTTAACAAAGAAAGGCGGTATACCTGCTTTGATGTGAGTATTGATCAACACAGTTAAGTGGCGATCGATATTCTTGATGCTATGTCGATCGGTGCTAGCTAGTCATCGCCGATTCTTATGCAGACTCATCTTCCTTGAATCTTTTTCCTAATACCTGACATAAATAAAAAACTAAACTCTAAAGGTTAGTAAGAAATAATTGAGAAAAACCAATTTTTTTTTTCTGATGAACAGTGACCGTGCTACAGTAACTCCGCTACAGTGATCGCAGCTACAGTGACTCCTGATTTTCTGCTACAGTGTCGGTCGATATTGCTGCTACAGTGTCGCTCGATGTTCGTGCTACAGTGCGTTGCTACAGTACTGTCGTTACTGTTCATTCATGTTTTCTTTTTTTTTTTTACCTGAAATTCTTAGAAAACAAAATATCAGTAATAAATGAAAATAAAACAATATTTAGAATTACCTAATAGTGGGTTGCCTCCCACTCAGCGCTTATATTTAGTCATTAGCTTGACTTCTGGAGATCTGATTTAGTCCGGATGAAGATGTGAAGGTGCTCCAGAACAAGTCTTAGTGTCTCTCTTCCTCATTTTGTTGATGTAGATGGTAAAAGCTCTGGCAGATATTTCTCCTTTATCTCTCAGCTTTGGATCACATAGCACCCTAACCTTGGCAAAAGGTTTAGAACTTCCTCTGCAGCGCACTTTATACTCAAGACTTCACTCTTGACCTTGTGAAGGAACTAGTGATAGGAAATCTGCATCTGCATTCCTTTTCTTTTTCTTCTTCCTACTCCTTGCCCTTCCCCCAGACTTAGACTATTCAGTCTTAGTCTGTTCTGAAATACAGAGGGTATCGATCGATGCTGAATGCTTCGTGTCGATCGATTCTGAAGGCTGCTTGTCGATCGATGCTGAATGGTGATTGTCGATCGATATTGATTCTGGCTTTGCTAACTCGCGGTTTGAACCATCTTTAGGTGCTGGATCATCAAACATCTCTATGAAGACAGTTTCGTCAACACTAGTCAGGCACATCCTGTTCTTCTTAAGATCACAAACTGCTCCCACTGTAGCCATGAAGGCTCTTCCAAAGAGAAGCGAATTTTTTCTACCTGGTTTAATTTCTATGACATGAAAGTCTACTGGAACAGTGCAGTCCCCTATCTCCACTTTAACATTCCTGATGATGCCTGCTGAATCAACTCTGGAGTTGTCTGCGAAAGTGAAACTATCTTTAGAAGGTTCCACCTCTAATCCTATTACTTCAGCAGTGTCTATTACCATGATGCTGACTACAGATCCAGTATCGGAGAGGGCGGTTGGCAAATCATGGTTATGTATACAGCATGGAATCGAAAACTTCTCTGGATCTTGCTCCTTCTTCAGAGTTCTATTAGGCTTACGACATATCTTGTTGAATAGCAACTCAATGTCCTTATCTGTCTCTCTGCTTTCTCTGAAGAAATTACCAAGTCTGTACTTATAATATGCATCCTCGAAAGGCATATTCTTGGGAACCCTCTTCACCCTCTTGTGAAATCCATCAAGTTCCACTTTGTTAATTTCTCTCCTGAGGTGCTTGGGAATATAGGGTTTCCTAGATTTCACTCTCATCTCAGCTGGAATCTCATCTTTCGTTACCTGACTTTCTATGGCAGTGTCGTATCCATCCTCTTGGTGTCGTTCGATACCTGGTGTATGTCGTCGATCGACATTCTCAACAAAAGAGGTTTCAGCTAGGGTTGATTTCCCTTGCTTTGGTGCTTCGGCAGATTGCTGCTTCATCTTCTCTCTTGTGTTGAAGAAAACTGGAGTCTGAGATGGGTTTCGAGTTGCCTTTAAGCGGTGTGCATCAAGATCTGGTAAACTTACTTGACATGGCATGGGCGGATGTTGATCGATGATCTGCTTCTCCTGTCGATCGATGTTCTGCTTCTCCTGTCGATCGATGTTCCCTTGTTGTTGTCGATCGATGGCAGATGTTTTAACTCGAAGTAGGGTGGGTTGATGTGGGTGTTGAGCGGCAAAGTCGGAATGGTTTTGAATTCGAACAAACTTATCTGAATCCAAAAGTGGTGTCGATCGATGCATATCAGATTGTATCGGTCGACGCTCAGGTGATGATGTCGAAGGATGCTCGGGTGTTGGTGTCGGTCGACACCAGTACGAGCTGCCTATAGACATAGAGCTCTCGACTTGAAAAGCATCTTCTTCCAGCTTCTCCTGCTCAAGTATTTTCTCAAATCCAATATCTAGGATGTCATCAACCTGGTGCCTCTCACTTTCCACAGCTTTCTTTTTGACCAAAGCTTCTTGCTTCACAGCTTCTGCAGTATGATAAGCTTGGGTGCGTAGCATCTGAAAATGGCTATCTAAGGTTTCTAATTTTCCATTCCAATCATTGCAGAAAATCCAATTTAAGATTCAAACGCTCAGTCATTTCTTGCTGTTCTTTCAAGAGCTTCTCTAGCATAAATTTCATCTCATCCTCATCCTGGTATGTAGCTTGTTTCACCCATGAAACTTCATGTACAGAACCAGTATCAGCCTCAACATTCTTGTCACTATCCTTTGCAGCTGATTTTATCCTGTCTATATCCAGATTTTTGACACTGTTGCTAGACACCATGTTCTCAATCAGCTTCTTAGCTTCCTCTATGGTCCTCGTCTCAAAGCTTCTGTCGCTGGCAGTATCCATCATAACACCGTAGCTTACATCAACGCCCCTGTGGAATTTCTTTAATAACTGAATCTCCGTAAAACCATGATGTGGACAATTGATATCTCATGGATTTTACCCATTTTCATCCATGATTTATATATGTTTTTGGAAACAAAAGGATACTTTTAGTGTCTTTTTAGAGCTTTTACAGATCCAGGTACTCACTGGTGTAAAACATGCATTTTGGAGCTAAAATGGAGACTTTATGAAGATATGAGCAAAACGATGTTTAAGCTATCGACCGATGCACGTTGAGAGTCATCGACCGATAGATGATTACCCGTATCGATCGATAATGATGTTATGCATCGATCGATACATGAGTCATCCAAGCGATTAAATGAAGATTAAAAGCCCTAATTGCTTCACAAGAGTTTTAATAATTTACACATTAAGTCTCTGGCCGCCTGTAAGGCTATATTAAGAGGGTTTTGTACTAGTTTAGGTAGACAATCTTGGAGACCTTTTAGACCTAATAAGGAGAAGCATCTAGCTACCTTTTGAGAAGAGTTTGATGGAGAGAGAGATCTGAAACTACAATTACAGAGAAGATCTTGAACTCCCATTTTACTTCTTGTTTCTTTTTATTATTATCTTAAAGTATTATTCAGACCATCATGACTTTGTCTCTCATGAATATGTTTGAGTAGTCTCTCTTGTTAGATTTAGGTTTCTCATTAAGGTTGACTCATGCATTGAATAGAACCATTATTAGGGTGTTTAAAATATAGTTCTCAATCTAGTTATCAATGAATGCTAAGGCCAAGGATTGATCACCCTTACCT
>CAKOAT010162932.1:243557-264326 GCA_932364175.1 Eruca vesicaria subsp. sativa | reverse complement strand
CTCACCGGGAACAATTTTTAAGTTGCCCGGAAGTGCTGACCAAAAGTTTGGATTTCTTTTATAGCGCTATTACCCTTGTGTCGGGTGTTCGAGAGCTATCTCTGCGAGATAACTTAAGTTTGTTTAAGACTGTTGCGAGTTCGTTGTGATCAGCAACGAACTATTTTTAAGCGGTAGATGTTTGCGCAATTTGGGCCTTTGCGAAGGATAAGTATATTAAAAAGTTTTGCGTATTTATAGTCGCGGATGGACTGTTTATTGTTTTTTGGAGATGAACGTTTTTTCCGAACATTGGCAACGTCTCGCTATATTCAGAATTTCGTTTTTTCTTTCGATGCGTTTGCTGAAAAAGTTTGAGAAATTTCGAGTTTTAAAATTTTGGGAGTATACGAGTATACGTATACTCACCTACTCCCCCCCTTTTTGAACGAGGGGGACGGCTGGTCCTATCTTGCGACAAGATGCCTACGTACCCTTTCGAGGGGATCAAGCCGTCTCGTAGTTCAGTGTTCTGCGGGCGTGCCGCCTAGTGATAGTATTTTTTGAGGTGCATCGCGTTCCAGGATCTGGGAATTTTGACGCCCTGCATGTTTGCGATTTCATATGCTCCGGGTCGGACTACTTTTATGACCTTGTACGGTCCTTCCCAGTTTGCTCCTAGTTTACCGGCATTTCGTTCTGCGGTGTTCTGGATAAAATTTTCGTTCGACTAGCTCGCTTTCGTGAAATCTGCGGTTACGTACGTTTGCGTTATAGTACTTGGCGGCCGTTTGCTGATAATTTTGAATTCGAACGAGTGCCTGATCCCGCCGTTCGTTAATCAGGTCGAGTTCGTCGAGAAGCATTAAGTTGTTTGCCTCTTCTCTTTCCGGGAGCAGTCTCCTGCGTACTCCTGGGAAACGACTTCTGCGGGAATCATGCATTCCGTTCCGTATACGAGGGCGAAAGGAGTTTTGCCCGTTGCTCGCCTCGGGGTTGTGCGGTGCGACCACAAAACTCCTTCGAGTTCTTCGGCCCATTTTCCCTTTTTGGCGTCGAGGCGTTTCTTGAGACCGTCGAGGATCGTTTTATTAATAGTTTCGGCTTGTCTGTTGCCTTGAGGATATCTTGGAGTCGATTTTGTTAATCATGTTTTCCATTTTTCGCAAAAGGCTTCGAATCTAGTCGAGATAAATTGAGATCCATTGTCTGTCACGATTTCGTATGGTACTCCGTGTCTACAGACTATGTTTCTCCATACAAAACTTTCTACCTGGGCGTCTTTGATGCTTGCGTAAGAATCGGCTTCGACCCATTTAGAGAAGAAATCGGTCAGAACAAGAAGGAAGCGTTTTTGTTTTGACGCGTGCATTGGCCCGACTATATCCATTGACCACCGCATGAACGGGTACGGTGCCGAGATAGACGAAAGGATCTCGGCGGGTCGGTGAATAGTCGGAGCGTGCCGCTGATGTTTTCTCGCATTTTCGCGAAAAATCCTCGCAATCTATTACCATCGTTGGCCAGAAATATCCGTGGCGCTTGATTTTTATTGCGAGGGATCTTCCGCCAGAATTGTTTCCGCAAGATCCGGAATGCACTTCCTGCATAACCTTCCATGCTTTCTCCCCTTGGACGCAAGTCATCAGTGGTCCGGAGAACCTCCATTTGTAAAGTTCTCCATCCATTACGACGTACCGTGCGGCGTGGGTTTTTATCTTTCGGGCCACCCATTTTTCTGACGGAAGTTCTCCGTTGGTTATGTATGCGAGGATTGTTTCCATCCACGGACGATTTAATCCGTAATCGGACTGATCTTCGACCGGGTGGTCTTCCTCCACATCGTCTTCTGGCTCGGTGATCAGATTTATGACTATGGGCGGTCTGATGCTCGGGTGTTTGATAAATTCAACGGGAATTACCCTGCTCATACCAGGATCCGAGCTGGATGCTAGGGCAGCCAAAGCGTCTGCCTGGGCGTTTTCTGCTCGGGGAATTCTAGTCAAAGCGAATTGATCGAACTTCTGAGTTAGATCTTTTACCAAGATCATATACGCTTCCATTCTTTCGTCCCTTGCTTCGTATTACCCGCTAAATTGGCTAGCCACTAGTTGGGAATCGCAGTATGCGTGAAGGTTACGAATTTTCAGTCCGTGAGCTAATCGTAGTCCTGCGATCAAGGCCTCATACTCGGCTTCGTTATTTGAAGCGTGGAAAATCAATCGGAACGATTGTTCCAATACTTCTCCCGTTGGGGATGCAAGTCGGATGCCAATCCCAGAACCTTGTTTGGACGAGGATCCGTCAACTTACAGGATCCAGGTCGAGTTCGGCTCTTGGCTGGACGTACTTCCCGTCGGGAGTTCCACTATGAAATCTGCAAGCACTTGTGATTTTGCGCAAGTCTTTGAGCGATATTCGGTATCGTACTCGCTCAGCTCGATCCCCCATTTTGCCAACCTTTCCGACTGGCTGGGACTGTGCAAAATGGTGCGGAGAGGGAACGAAGTGGGAACGACGATGGTGTGGGGTTGGAAATACGGTCTAAGCTTCCTTGCGGACATGACCACGGCCAAAGCCAATTTCTCCATCATCGGATATCGCTTCTCTGCGTCCAGTAGTGTCTTACTTACGTAGAAGATCGGTTTTTGTTCACCGCGTTCTTCTCGGATAAGGACGCCACTTACGGCGGTCGTCGATACTGCGATATAGAGGAATAATGGTTCTCCTTCTACGGGTTTCACGAGTACTGGCGGGGTAGCTAGGTAATGTTTCAGCTGTTGGAAAGCCTTCTCGCATTCCTCCGACCATTCGAACTTTTTATTTCCCTTTAATGTCTCGTAGAAAGGTAGACATTTGTCCGTTGATCGCGAGATAAAACGGTTAAGCGCTGCGATCCTGCCGGTCAATCTTTGTACTTCGCGTTTTGTCCTGGGTGAGACCATCTCTATCAGTGCCGTGATTTGTTTCGGGTTAGCCTCGATTCCGCGGTAAGTGACGAGGTACCCTAGAAATTCTCCGGACGCAACGGCAAATCGACACTTTGCCGGGTTCAACTTCATGTTATGAAGGTTGAGCCTCTCGAAACATTCCTGGAGGTGTACGACGTGGTCTTACTCTTTGAGCGATTTCACGAGCATATCGTCGATGTACACTTCCATTGTTTTTCCGAGTTTTTCGGAGAACATTCGGTTGACGAGTCGTTGGTAAGTCGCGCCAGCGTTCTTTAGACCGAAAGGCATCACTTTGTAGCAGTAGGTTCCACGATCGGCTATGAATGAGGTTTTCACCCGATCGTCGGGACTCATCATGATCTGATTGTATCCCGAGAAGGCGTCCATGAAAGATAAGAGTTTATTTCCCGCGGTTGCCTCGACGAAGCGGTCGATATGCGGTAGCGGATAACTATCTTTCGGACACGCTTTATTGAGATCAGTGAAATCGACGCAGACTCGCCATTTTCCGTTCTTTTTCTTTACGACAACGGTATTGGCGAGCCAGTCAGGATATCGAACTTCTGTGATCGATCCTACTTTGAGGAGTCTGTCGACTTCGCTGTTGACCGCTTCGGCGCAGTCCGGCCCCAGCTTCCGTCTTTTTTGTTTGACGGGTTTGGATGTCGGGTCAACGTTGAGTTCATGACACGTGATGTTTATATCGATCCCTGGCATATCTTCCGCAGTCCAAGCGAACGTGTTCGAGTTTCGTTTTAGACATGTCAGGAGTTCGACTTTTAAGGTCTCGCTCAGGTTTTCACCGATTTCGACACAGCATTCTGGAAAATTCTCGTCGATGCATACCGAGATGACGGGTTCGCAGGTTGGCTCGCGCTTACCTTCCAAAGCCTCAGCCGCTCGCAACTGCCAGAAGAGTTCCGTTTTGTCTTGCTCTGGGGCGTTGTCGAGGAACATCGACTTCTTTTTCTTTTTGGAAGAGATGTCGACCGGCATATTTTTTCGTTTTAAATCCGCGGCGTAGCAAACCTGCGAGGTTCGTCTATTTCCCCATATAGTCTTGATTCCGTTCGGAGTCGGGAACTTGAGACACATATGGTACGTCGAGGGAATCGCTTGCATCGAATTCAACCACGGTGTCCCTACGATTGCGTTATAGGACATAGGTCGATCGACGACTTCGAACTCGACGTTTTTCACTGTGCTCCCGACGTGAACTGCCAAGTTGATCGTTCCGAGGGTCATAGTGATTTCTCCCGAGAGTCCTACTAGCGGGCTTACGTTTTCCGTGATTTCAGATAGACCGATTTTCATTCTCTCGAGAGTATTTTTGAAGATGATATCAGCCGAGCTTCCGGTATCGACTAATATTCTCGCGACATCCATATTCTGGATCGTCAGCTCAATAACGAGAAGATCGTTGAGAGGTTTGACCGAATCGGTCGTTGCTCTTTTCTCGAACGAGATGACGTCGCCGTTCAGATTAGGCATGTTATTTCTCGTTCGTTTTAGCGACTATTGTGTAAGAGAATCCGACCCCCCCCCCTCCTTCTAGCGCCAAACTGTGGGAACCGAAATCCACACTGTCAATTTTCCGTCAAATATGGAAACTTAGGGTGAAACCCTAATTTTCCCGAGGTCNTTCGGGAATCTTCCATTTTTCTCGATCCTTCCTTTTCTTCCGCGGAAATCTTCTATTTATCTTCAAACTTGCCTTTATTTTCCTTCTGCGAGTAAACCGTCAAAACGTTATCAAATCTGCGGGTTAGATTCCGTTGAAATCGCGAGATGGGTTTTTATCGCGTTTTAGGTCCTTCCGGGCCGTTTTGCGATAAAAAACCGTTTTCCGACTTTTTACGGGACCGTTTCCTGATCTGACGTCGTTTTTAATAAATTTCTCGAGTTAATCGCAAGGTTTTACGATTTACTCGACTTTTATTAAAAACACATTTTTTACGACTTACTCGGCGTTTTTTATTAAAAACACGTTTTTTATGATTTTAACGAGAAATCTCGAATAAATCGTATAGTTTAGGCAATGTTCGGTGTTTCGTTTAACCGTTGCCGTTTTATACGATTTCCTCGAGTTCTTTCCGAGAAAGCGAAGTTTTACGGTTTTTATCGTAAAACTCGAACGGTAAGTCGGATCGAGATGGAACAGGAGACGTTTTAGCCGTAGTTTAGCCGTAGTTTAGAATGCGATCGTGTCGAAAGACGTAAGTTTTGAATCGAGAATGCGGGAGATCGAGGCGCGGGATATCCGAAAAGTCTTTAGTTCGCCGATGGGTAAACTAGTGGAGTGATTCCTAGTTCGCCCATCGGCGAACTAAGACGGGCCGGCTTAGTTCGCCGATGGGCGAACTAGTGGAGTGTCCCTAGTTAGCCGATGGGCGAACTAGTGGAGTGTCCTTAGTTCGCCCATCGGCGAACTAAGCCGGGCCCGGCTTAGTTCGCCGATGGCTGAACTAGTGCAGTGTCCCTAGTTCGCCGATGGGCGAACTAGTGGAGTGTCCCTAGTTCGCCGATGGGCGAACTAGTGGAGTGTCCTTAGTTCGCCCATCGGCGAACTAAGCCGGGCTGGCTTAGTTCGCCCATGGGCGAACTAGTCGTGACTAGTTCGCGTTTTTCGGCTGTTTCGGTTTTTTGCGGTTTCGTAAAATGACACTCGAATTTTATAAAACGATTCTTCGAGTTTTATAAAACGATTCTTCGAGTTTTATAAAACGATTCTTCGAGTTTTATAAAACGATTCTTCGAGTTTTATAAAACGATTCTTCGAGTTTTATAAAACGAGTCTCGAGTTTTATAAAACGAGTCTCGAGTTTTATAAAACGAGTCTCGAGTTTTATAAAACGATTCTCGAGTTTTATAAAACGATTCTCGAGTTTTATAAAACGATTCTCGAGTTTTATAAAATGATTGTCGAGTTTTATAAAACGATTCTCGAGTTTTATAAAACGATTCTCGAGTTTTATAAAACGATTCTCGAGTTTTATAAAACGATTCTCGAGTTTTATAAAACGATTCTCGAGTTTTATAAAACGATTCTAGAGTTTTATAAAATGATTCTAGAGTTTTATAAAACGATTCTCGAGTTTTATAAAACGATTCTCGAGTTTTATAAAACGATTCTCGAGTTTTGTAAAACGATTCTCGAGTTTTATAAAACGATTCTCGAGTTTTATAAAACGATTCTCGAGTTTTATAAAATGATTCTGAGTTTTATAAAATCACTTTTGCGGAAAGTAATGATCTCCCTTTAACAGAAGCTGTCGCAGACGTTGATTTCGAGAGTACGGTTTTCGACACCAACATGAGCCACCCTCTGTTAGGATTTCATTAAGAATTTTTTAGTTTTTATAGCAATTTTTATTTAGCAAATAGGAAACATTCTAGCACGACTCGACCATATCGATCGATACGCCCAAATCATATCGATCGATACGCCCAAATCATATCGATCGATACGGATATATCGAGGGCGAACTGCCTTAAGTCGATACGAACCGTTTTCTCCTCCATAATCGCAAAACATAGCCGAAACCTCAAAACCTCTCTTTTTCTCTCGACTCTTCACGGAATTCTACCATTTTTTGCCTTATTCGATTCGAAATCTTCACTCTATCTCGTTTTCACTCTCCAATCTGAAACCCCCTAAGGTATAACCCTTTGATTTTAGATTTTTATGGAGAACAAAGTTTCACAAAAATTTTGGTTAGAAATCGGTAGATAGGGTTGTTTTTAATTGTTTTGAGTTGTTAGAATTGTTCGATTAGAGGTTTTTGAGTATTAGAACTAAGATTTACACTATATACTTGTGATTTGGATTGTTGAGATTCTTGCAGGTTTCGCGACTCGATATCGATCGACATCGAGCTTGCTCTGTCAATCGATATGTCTATCTTAGCCGGATCCGGGAAATAACGAAATCGATCGTTATCGATCGATATCAATTGTCTTGTATCGATCGTTATCGATCGATATCAATCGTCTTGTATCGATCGATATCGATGCACTTACCGGATAACTGATTTTCGTTTTCTTTCCACCTTTTGCAGATGTCTACTCAGGCTGAAAAGAGGGAGAGACGAACCAAACGGAGGCTCGATAACCTTGGCGCCTCCAGCAGTCACCCTCCACCATCCTCTTCCTCTTCCGAAAGAGAACCTGAGCGCGACCCTTGGCCACGTCAGGTTGGGGAACGGATTACGATCCACCAGCGTTTCACCAACCCGGAACGCACCGCTAAGAGTACTGAGTGCCTGTGTCGTCCTGTTAATAAGGATTGGGACAACTACGACATCCTGTTCGACAACGCATGGCTCACTGTGGAGATCGCCCCCACACGCTTCATCGACTCTGCCACTACGAGACGCCTGGGTATCGACAAGGACCTTGGCGAGATGCTCATCCAGCTTGGGTTCGGGACCATCTGCTCCCATGCCTACGACCTTCATCCTTATCTCGTCCGGAAATTCATGGCAACGGTTCGTTTTGAGTATCTGAACCAGCCAACGAGTGTTGCTGGTGATGGTGTTCTGTCCTTTTTTGCTAGAGGTGTCTGGTACTTGGTCACTGTCCCCGAGCTCTGCACATCTACGGTTTCGGGAACGAGACTGCCATCTCCAGCACCATCTCATCCTTCCCAGCGGTTCAGGAATTCTGGAAGATCTTTGGCACAGGTCCTTGGAGTTCAGCCTCGGTGGTTCAGACCGACATCCGCCACCCGACCCTCCGGTACTTCATGAGGATACTTTCCGCCACTCTGCTCTGCAAGATGGAGCCCAACAAGGTGCGGATCTACGAGCTTACTTTGCTGTACCAGGCGCTTGACGGACTGGTCGATCTGACCTTTTTAGACCCGGCACGTAACATGGGTACACCCAACTTGGGTGCTGTCTTCGCTGAGCATCTACTCAGTTTGAAGACCAAGCCTTTCTCCGGTGGCAGAGGGAAGAAGAAGGAGACGGTAGGGAGTCTGCTGACACCGATTTTCCAGCACTGTGGGATCCGTTTTTACGACANGATCTGACCTTTTTAGACCCGGCACGTAACATGGGTACACCCAACTTGGGTGCTGTCTTCGCTGAGCATCTACTCAGTTTGAAGACCAAGCCTTTCTCCGGTGGCAGAGGGAAGAAGAAGGAGACGGTAGGGAGTCTGCTGACACCGATTTTCCAGCACTGTGGGATCCGTTTTTACGACAATGATGTGGACACTTCCCAGCACTACCTGGACGCAGAGCACCTGCGTCACAGCGGATGGATGGACAGGGAGCTCCTATGGTCTTTCAGGACCCCAGCTGGTGCGCACCGGTTCCGCCTGCCTTACCCAGCGACTACACGCTTTGCGGGTAACCTCGACAAGCTCCGTTTCCAGCCTGACCCGACTTTAGTACTCGCTCCAGCCTCTCATCGTCGCGTCCACAGCGCCAGCACCTCCCGCGCTTCATCATCAGCTTCTCTGTCCCCATTCCCAGATCTCTCAGGGATAGAGACAGAGAAGGAGCAGGTCTATAGGAGAGGAGTGTTGGACGCCCTCCGCGCCATCTGGTCCCGCGTCTCGAGATGCCGCTGTTCTAGCCGGGCTAGCACTTCAGCTTTTGACCCAGCGACTTCATCCCCGCAGCCTGCTCAGGGTGAAGAGAGTGATGAGGAGGATTAGGAGCACGACGACGACGACGAGGACAGTGAGGGCTGATTCATTCGCCCGTCTCTCTATCCCTTTATCTCGTACTGCTATGTTTTCATTTTTATTTTCAGAATTGTAGGATTTTTATCCGTACCTTTTATGACTATGCCTGCTAGAACTTCATTATCTAACTATTTGTGTGTTTTTAGAATGTCTAACAGCACTAACATAACTCCATTTGATGTTGAGTTCGATGATTGACAGCACATATAGGTGATGGCACTTTATCGATCGATATACATCACCTTGTATCGATCGATATCTAAAGGTTGAGGTATGATTATTCCTACTAACATGAACATATTTGCTACTTTAATTTTCATTACCTCTTAGACTAAATAACACTGGGGACAGTGTTGTTTAAGTCTGGGGGGGGGGTATCTACTAACATTCTTTATTTTTATTGATATTTTTATTTTACTCCAGTTTTATCTAAAAAAAAAAAAAAGAGAGAGAAGTGTGTTTTACCAAGAATGAAGTTATGATTATATTCAAACTTGTTACCTAACCACTTCTTAGCACCACTCTTAGATTTGTCAGTTACGGAAAGTACTATAGATGCTAAAGTGGATCACCGATCACCTATGTCAACACTTTCATGATTGTTTGGAAGAACCAAAGCTGATTTCCAACCTAACCGGACATCTATTGCTTGTCTTGGGGCTTGGTATACAAGGGATCGGACTCCTCTTGCAAGTCTGGAAGGTAAAAATCTCAAAAATTTTGGTTTCCTTCTTTCCTTCCTTCGGCATCCCCAGAAAATAAAAGATTGAGATGATTTTCTGAGAGGCAGAGGGAGAGGTACATTACCTATGACCCCACTATTCTAAATCGAAGGAATGATCACAGCGAGGGAGAGGTACATTACCTATGACCCCACTATTCGCTTACAAATTGTCAAGAAAGATCAATAAGATGAACGTTAACTGTTCATTGGGATTGATATAAAAGAAAGAAGAGTTGGGATTCAGAGAAAGAGGATAAAGAAAGAAAGGAAACCAGGATGAGAATGCCTGAAAACTTGTTTGAGTTGAATCCAAGTGTCTCTTGATCGATACTCCCTAGGTAAGCCTACACCTTTATTCTTATGCACAAATGAAATCAGTGGAAGGGATAGACAGACAAGGAATGTTTAAGTTGATTGGCTAGGTGTATTTGGCTGCTAAACTAGGATATGGCATGATATATTTCTGGGAATTGATAGATATCTGATGTGGCTGGCAATGAGTAAAGAGGTGATGGTCCTAAGTCTAGAGTTGTCAGAGCTTCCACCTTTTCAAAACTTTTCTAGACCAATGTTCTATTATTTGCTTGAGGACATGCAAAAGGATAAGTCTGGGGGAGTTGATATATCATGGATTTTACCCATTTTCAGCCATGATTTATATATGTTTTTTGGAAACAAAAGGATACTTTTAGTGTATATTTAGAGTTTTTACAGATCTAGGTACTTACTGGTGTAAAACATGCATTTTGGAGCTAAAACGGAGACTTTAAGCTATCGACCGATGACGTTGAGAGTCATCGACCAATAGATGATTACCCGTATCGATCGATAATGATGTTATGCATCGATCAATACATGAGTCATCCAAGTGATTAAATGAAGATTAGAAGCCCTAATTGCTTCACAAGAGTTTTAATAATTTACACATTAAGTCCTTGGCCGCCTGTAAGGCTATATTAAGAGGGTTTTGTATTAGTTTAGGTAGACAATCTTGGAGACCTTTTAGACCTAATAAGGAGAAGCATCTAGCTACCATTTGAGAAGAGTTTGATGGACAGAGAGATCTGAAACTACAATTACAGAGAAGATCTTGAACTCCTTTTTTACTTCTTGTTTCTTTTTATTATTATCTTAAAGTATTATTCAGACCATCATGACTTTGTCTCTCATGAATATGTTTGAGTAGTGTCTCTTGTTAGATTTAGGTTTCTCATTAAGGTTGACTCATGCATTGAATATAACCATTATTAGGGTGTTTAAAATATAGTTCTCAATCTAGTTATCAATGAATGCTAAGGCCAAGGATTGATCACCCTTACCTCTGATATTAGGGTCAATTTGGACAAGCGATAGCTTGGCAAATCCCCTAAGTCTAAAGTTAATTTAATGAAGACTAGATACCCCTTTCAAGCTTACCTCTACCACTCGCTGGATGCGATATCGATCGACACAGCGACAGCCGTGTCGACCGATATAANGTTATCAATGAATGCTAAGGCCAAGGATTGATCACCCTTACCTCTGATATTAGGGTCAATTTGGACAAGCGATAGCTTGGCAAATCCCCTAAGTCTAAAGTTAATTTAATGAAGACTAGATACCCCTTTCAAGCTTACCTCTACCACTCGCTGGATGCGATATCGATCGACACAGCGACAGCCGTGTCGACCGATATAACAATATAAGCATCGATCGATAGTATCAACAGAAACATCGATCGATATTCCCTTCAGGTTATCGGACGATAGTCCTAACCCGAAGTCCAGTGGAGTTAATCCTTAAACCTCCTTAAAAGTTTGAATCTAGAACTATGAATAATAAAAACCCTTTACAACTTGCATGTATGTCATACCTGAGAAATACCTAAGTTTAACTACCTTCTTCCTTCTTAACAAATCAACCAATCAATCAAGCAATTATTTGCTACCTTTTAAATTACTATTTAAAACCTTATCATCTAGCTTTATTTCGAAAACTTAATAATCTGTTGTGTAATTTTAGAGTCTCTGTGGATTCGATCCTAAGTACTACAATAGAACCTCTTTTGATGAGAGTAATTCACTCTTTAGGGTAATTTGAGTGATATCAACAATCCTTTTGGTATCCCATAAACCTCTCCCAAGAGCTTCTGAAAGCTTTTGTAGGTCCTTGTGAGAATGTCCAAATCTTATCTCTTATCTCTCCAGCCCTTGCATCATCGAAGAATTCATTAATGAATTCATTCCTAACATCATTCCATGTAGTGAGAGATCCTGGTGGTAGACGCCTCAGCCAACGTTTAGCATGCCCAGAAAGTGAAAATGTGAACAACTTGCAGATGATGTAGTCTTTTGTTGCTTCATTCTTCTGGATTCCAGACGTATAGTCTTCTAGTGTCTGAATATGGTCCAGGGGATTTTCATGAGGCAGACCGCAATAAGGGTGCTCACTCACATGAAGGAGGTGTTTGGGGTGTACTGGAAATTCTGGGACTTCAAGAGGTACTCGGATAGCAGACATGTTGGTATAGAACTCTCCAGCCCTGATCAATTCTGCTAGTGTTCTCTTGCGAGAAACTCTAGCATCCGTAGTGGTAGCAGATGGCTCAAGGATTGCAGTTCCTTCTCCATCTATCTTATGATCTGCTGCATTACACAGATGACCTTCATGGTCATGCAGGTCTCCATTCTCATCTCATACAAGGGATATCATCGTAACCATGTCTCACTGCTCAGTATCGATCGATATTCGAGGTGAAGTATCGATCGATGTTGGGTGGAAAATGTCGTTCGACAGAAGGGTAGCTTCGGTCGATGTGGGTGGGCGAGTATCGGTCGATGAAGACGGTGTCTCGGTCGACTGTGGTTGGCGAGTATCGATCGACGAAAAAGTGTTGTTATCGGTCGATAGGGAACGTTTTTCTTTGCGGATCGAACGCTCCAATCTTGTAGGATCTGAGATAAAAAGTAATTCCTCGTTGCTGCTTCTGGTACTAATAGACATGTATGCACCTGAAAGACAAAAAAAAATTACAGTAAGTAACTATAATAGTAAATAAAACCTAACTAAACCTATTAATCAAGTCTAATGGCGAATCCTTACTCCCCGGCAACGGCGCCTAATTTGATATCACTCAAATGTTTAACCCTAAGGAGTGAATTACTCTCTCAAATAAGAGGTTCAACTGTAGTACTTAGGTATCGAATCCACAGAGAGCAGGAGCAGACAATAGACTATAAAAATCAAAGTTAAGCTAGGTAAACAATTTATAAAACAGTAAATAAAAGCAATGTGAACAAAGTAGTTGTTCGATTGGTTGAGTTTATAAACAATAAGGAGAAATAGCTAGACTTAGGGATTTATCAATCAAGAGATTCAAAACAACAATTCAAGATGCTAATAACTTATAGATTCATTCTAGAACTCGATTTTAATAAGTATGTGTACCATCTATCAATGCAATTACTAATCAGATGTCTAAGTCCTTGTTCATGATGTCCCATGCGAACAAGAAGTGAGTATCGATCGATGCTATGGCCTGAGCGTTGATCGATATTACCTCGGACAAGCATTAACAACCTAATCGATTGTGTTCAACTAGATTCCTAGACCAAATTCTCATATGCGCCTAAGAATCTAATCCAGCAGGATTCGGGTTCCGTTAACTGACTGCACTTTCGTGTATCTCAATTGTCCTATGATTCTAGGTTCAAGCAACCAGTCACACTATCATGATATTCTAATTACTCCAGATCCTAGTATTACAAATCACCCTGGTGTAGAGATCTATAGATATTCTAGCAATCCTAATTGATATTCATTTTAACATTAAGCTCATGAAATCCCTAAACCTAACAAGATGAACTACTCAGACATGATGGAAGAAACACAAATCATAGTCTGAATAATAATAGAATAAGAAAATAAAGATAATTCCAATGGAGTTCCAAGAGGACTCTGAAGGAGTTCCCCTCTTCTCTCCTAACTAAGAACAATGAAACAAAAAATGAAAAGAAAGCGTAGATAGCATAGCCGTCAACAATGGCTTGCAAATAGCATAGCCTATTAGATAACCTCGATTTAATTGAGGAACAAAGATACCAAGCCTTGCTCCGCATTTAAAAATATCAACAAGCAATGGCCCCACATTACAACTCCAAAGTCAGGTCTCGACAATTCGTTGTAGGTGACCTAGTACTTAGAAATGTTTTCAACCATAAAAAAGAGCCGCGCGCTGGGAATCTAGGAACCAATTGGGAAGGTCCCTATCGGATCATCCATGTTGTACGACCGGGCATTTACAGGCTCATGAAGGTACGACCGGGGTACCTGAAATCCGATCATGGAACGCCATGAACCTCAAGAAATACTATCATTAGGTACCTAAATCAATTAAACTACGTAGGCAACTCAGTTACGAGTGCAGCCCCAATCTCATTTCAACATTCTTTTCACTATAGCCAAAGGGGGCATGTGTCTATAACATGTAGCCCAAACATCAACTGTTCGATTATTACAACATGATGTATTCTATAAAAAATTATCAATGAAACGATCGCATTTAAACATTACGAGTTTCCTTCAGACAAATCCAGGTCCCTACGAACCTGGACCTAAGGTCTTAAAATCTTTCAAACAAATCCAGGTCCCTACGAACCTGAACCTAAGGTCTTAAAATCCTTCAAACAAATCCAGGTCCCTACGAACCTGAACCTAAGGTCTTAAAATCCTTCAAACAAATCCAGGTCCCCACAAACCTGGACCTAAGGTCTTAAAATCCTTCAACCAAATCCAGGTCCCTACGAACCAGGACCTAAGGTCTTAAAATCCTTCAAACAAATTCAGGTCCTTACGAACCTGAACCTAAGGTCTTAAAATCCTTCGAATAAATTCAGGTCTCAACGAATCTGAATCTAAAGGTCTTAAAAACCTTAACAAAACCCAAGGTCTTAAAATCCTTTGAAAACTATTCCAGGTTCCCAAAGAACCTCAATCTAAGGTCTTAAAACCCTTAACAACAATCTAAGGTCTCAAAATCCTTCGAAAATAAATTCAGGTTCCCAAAGGACCTCGATCAAAGGTGTTAAAACCCTTAACAAAATCATAGGTCTTAAAATCCCAAATAGCGCCAAAGGTCTTAAAATCCTTCAAATAAAATTAAGATTCTCAAAAACGCCAACCTAAGGTCACAAAATCCTTAGCAGAGTTCGAGATCTAAAAAGAAATCCCAAGTAAATTCAGGTCCCAGAAACCCATTCTTGGAACCACACGGTAAAAGTTTACGGGACCTGTTATCAACAGGCTCCCCGACCTTCACCCGAAAGTTTCCTAGACCTCATTTCTAACCACTACGGGACCTGCTACTAACATGACCTAGAACCCTTTCCTTCGAAGAAGATAAATATTTCTACTTAGACGATTGACTCTATGCTAAGGAATTCATAAAAACATCGACGGGAACCTTAGCAAGAAAGTTTGATCCAAGTCGAGATCAAATGAAAATCTTTATAAGTCGAATGACTTAGAGCAGAATCGAAGGCAGAATAAAACGAAATAAAGGATTAAAAGCCTCCCCAGGCTACTTAAGTTCAAAAGATCTTAAGACATCAAAGGTTTAAAGGCCTCCTCAGGCCACGAGTCTTAACAAAGATGAAAAGAAAGCCCATTGGGCAGAAGTCTTGAAAACAGGAAGACATAATTTTAAAAGAAAAAAACACCGGCTCTTAAACCTCCATTTCATCAGCACCCTTCTCCTCACCATCATCCTCCTCACCTGGTTCTTTCTCCTTAGCTGGGGCTCCCTAGCCTATCTCCTTGTCGCTTCCTTCCATGGTTGTCTCGACTGGGGCTGAATCGAGATCCACCAGACCTAAGCTAGGACCATATTCTCCAGAAAAGGACGGATTAAACATGTTGATCTCGAAGATACCTGAGCTCTCCAAAATCTGAGGCAGAGATAGCTTGCTCACTGAGAAGTCAGATACCTGAGCCTTCTCGTACGCGGCGGTAGCTTCAGGGATCAAAGAAATTAGTCGCCTGTACTCCTCGTCAACACTCTTGATCTCGTTGGTCAGCATCTCCTCAAGGAGGACGGTGTTGGCCTGAAGTTCTTGAGCATAGATCTGAAGGCTAACCTCCTCCTGTTTCTTGGCAAATTTCTCCCTAACAGAGACCAAGATCTTGTTGTAAGCTTCGGCTACCTCTTTCTTCCCTTTTCGGATGGCTAGTTTAACTTCGGCCTCTTTGTTCCTCTGGCTATCCTGCGACGAGGCAATGAAATCTCGGACCTGTTGTCAGCAACCTTCCGAGCAGCCTCCAGCTCTGATATCCTTCTTCCCTTCACTTGGATATCGATAGTATGGCTCTCAATTTTCCCGGCTTGAATATCAGCCTTCGAGCCGAGCCTTTCCACCGCAGCCTCATGCTAAGCAACTTTAGCTCTGGATAGATCAAGCTCCTCCTTGGTGGCTTTCACCATCTCGGTCACCTGAGCCAACTCTCACGCTCTGGGAGCATTGTTAACCGTGTCCTCCAATTTCAATTGGGCTCTGTTGATAGCCCCAGCCAGCTACATGAAAATTACACGAACCATGAATCAAGGATCTCACTAGAAACAATAAACCGAAAGAAATCAAGGTTCCTTACCTGACCCATGCAGTGAGCAACCTCCACATATTCTTCCTGATTGGTCAAGTTGTTGATCACAGGGCGAGAGCAACCAGTCCTCTTCATATGCCTCAACAATGTAGCCAAACCCCAAGGATCTTCCAGGACAGAGCCAGGCTTCGAGTGGCTGAAACTCCAGCCCACGGATCCTCCCCTGGAAGAAGAGGAGGAAGACCTAGACGGTCTGTCCACTTGGTCAACCCTAGACCTCTTAGACCTCGGAGGCTTGACTACAGAAGGCTCTTTGGTCGTTTGAAGGGTAGCCTCCTTGATCTGAACATCAGGATTCAGAGCGATCTCCTGAACGTTTGGGACGTCAACAGAGACAACATCTTTATAAAACAATTTCTCGAGTTTTATAAAATGTATTTTTTATCTTTTTGCGGAAAGTTTTGGCTATTGATTCCGTCGTACCGGTTTTGACCCCAACAGTTAGTCCCCCAGCTCGTAAGAATCGTGGAGTTCTTGCGAGCGGATTGAACTTGTTCGGCAAGTTTGGTAAAATTAGGCGGAACTTTAATGGCCATAAGTCCAAAGGTGAATAGTAAAACTTTTCTTTATAAGTATATGGGGTGATTCCTCAGGTTCTTCACTCATTCTTCCCATAACTTGTCTAAGTTTCAAGAAATTTCCTCTCTACTTCTTCTTTTGGATCTTCTCTTTTGACTTTTTAACATGTCTTTCGAGTGGGCGGTTTCGGATCATGCTCATGCGTCAATCTTCGACCCAAGCGACCATGATTTTTTCGATAGCTGCACCCTTCACAGACCGATTTTCCGGCGTTCTTCTTTGAGCAAGAAAGAATTCTCGGAATATTGGTCGGCTTTGGATGTCGCCGATGTTCCCTCTTCTAGCTTCTGAGTTCCAAAGAGGGATAAGCTTCGGAGGAACACAGACAGTGCGAGTACCATTTGTTCCCTCAGAGATTTGAGGAATTCTCGTGTGATCCCTGAGTCGGTGGAGTTTTGCCTTCCCGTACAAGGCCAAGATGCCGAGAATCCACCTCCGGGTTATTTTACGTGCTATGAAGCCTTTATGCTGAACTGTCAGTTATGGTTCCCTATTCCGCAAGCCATTGTCAAACTTTTGGATAGGTTTGGTATATCGTTCTGCCAGCTTCGTCCCACCGGGTTGCAACACCTTGTCGGGATTTTGGGGCTAGGCTACGAGCGTGGAATGTCTCTCGATGCGGACTATCTTTTGTCTATGCTGACGTTCAAGCGCATGAAAGGGGGCGGTTTCTACTTATCCCCTCGACAGAGGATGACAGTTGTTGACGGGCTTGCCTCGAATGATCACGAGTGGAATGAATGGTTTTTCTACGTCAAAATTAATAGCGCATCGATAGAATAAAGTTGCATTCCTTTGTTCAGGATCGAATGGGCGACGAATGGTACTTCGTCTACCTGATATATATATATATATATATTTCTTTTGCCGCATTTTAACCTTTGCGTACGATTTGCGTTTTACAGTATCTACCCCTCCTATGCCTTTACTTGGAGATTTCAAAATGGTTTTGAATCTTCTTCGTGGCGGTCCGTTTTATTGGGGATACTTCTCTCCAAAGAGAGTTCGTCGTGCTGTCGCCTCTTATTTGTCCGGCTTTTCTCAGAATGATGGTGCCGAGGTTGAGATAGGTGATGGTGCAGATGCAAGGGAGAGATTGAGGTCTCCACAGGATAGAGAAGTTCCGATCGGCCAAGGCCGAGTTTTCGACGATGACGCCAATGTCGAAGATCTTATTAACTTCTCGGCTCCCTCCTCCGAATTTGATCCGGCCAAGACATCATCGCGAGCACCGGACGATACACCATTTGCAAAGGCATCGAGGCTCTTTAACAAGGTCTGTTTATTTTGCCTTATCTTTGTACTTGCATTATATGCCATCGTACCTCTGTCTCTCTCTTTCCTTTTTTATTGAGGAAATATTTTCCGCGTTCTGCAGGGTTTCCGCTTCATGAACGAAGCGGTGAGTGCGAGTAGTGCGGAACTTCGCAAGGCCGAATCTGGGGCTGCCGCGGCAGAGATGGAGGCTCCTCGTCTCAAAGAAGAGATCGGTGCCAGTTTCTCTCGTGCCCATGAATTAGCCACAAGGGAGGCCACTCATGTGAGGGAGGAATACGAAGCCGAATCTCGTCTCTGCCTGGAGCTCTCTGACACGCTGGTCCGTCGTGCCCGTAGAGCGGGCAAGAGAGAAGTTTCCGCGGAAATGATGGCCCGCTGCGAACGGTTTGTGCCTCTTTATGCGGAATTTGAGGATGTGCAAAGGCAAATGGCGACTATCGCAAGTGTCGGGTGTAGTTGGTGGTTTGCATCTTACCCAGCATTCGGACTACTCGTATGAGGCTGCGTTTTCGAAACAGAAAGCGCGTTTGGTTAAGAGAGAGAGGAAGAAGGCCGAGTTTGTTAATCCCGGGGCAAAGATGTGGGATCAGTGAAGCCCTATTGTCGTGTCGCCAGATTCAATTGAAATCGGACATGGGATTCGGGATGCGAGTGGCGAAGTCGATCAGCCATGGATCGAGGCTAACGTTGGCCACAGCTCGGCGTCCGTGTTTGATGATTTCGATTTGTGATATTATTGCTATATGATTTTGTTGTTGTTTTTCCGGGACTGGCTGTTGGTGGCTTCGAATCCCTGCCGCTGGGCGGCGTGTATTCAAAAACTTTTAAGAAAAATATTTTCTAAGTATGAAATCTGTGTTTCGTTTTGGATGTAGAGGGAATAATACGAGTTGTCGTCTCGTATCTAACTCTTGATGTAGATCATCCGGTTCGTTTACTTGGAGTATTTCGATTTTCGTGAGTGTTTACACGTAGGCGAGGAGACATGCCTTTAGGATCTTGATTCATGCCTTGAGACGTTAGAGACCAGTCTGCTGGGTTTAGGGCAAGACCTAGGTTTACTTTCGTATTGAGGCTATGCGATGACTACTCGGCTGTCGCAGACTCTTCGATCACTTTAGTCGCTGGATGTTGGGGTCAAAATCGGTACGACGGAATCAACGGCCGAAACTTCCCGCAGAAATATAAAAGGAATCGTTTTGTAAAACCCGAAGAATCGTTTTATAAAACTCGAGGATCGTTTTATAAAACTCGAGGACCGTTTTATAAAACTCGAGAATCGATTTATAAAACTCAAAAGAATCGTTTTATAAAACTCGAGAATCGTTTTATAAAACTCGAAGAATTGTTTTATAAAACTCGTTAATCGTTTTATAAAACTCGAGGATCGTTTTATAAAACTCGAGAAGCCGTTTTATAAAACTTGAAGATCGTTTTATAAAACTCGAGAAGCCGTTTTATAAAACTTGAAGATCGTTTTATAAAACTCGAGGGTCATTTTATAAAACTCGAGAATCGTTTTATAAAACTCGAGGATCGTTTTATAAAACTCGAGAAGCCGTTTTATAAAACTCGAGAAGTTGTTTTATAAAAATCAAAGATCGTTTTATAAAACTCGAGAAGCCGTTTTATAAAACTCGAAGATCGTTTTATAAACCCGAAGATCTTTTTATAACACTCGAGAAGCCGTTTTATAAAACTCGAAGATCGTTTTATAAAACTCGAGAAGCCATTTTATAAAACACGAAGATCGTTTTATAAAACTCAAAGAATCGTTTTATAGAACTCGAGAATCGTTTTATAAAACTCGAAGAATCGTTTTATAAAACTCGACAATCGTTTTATAAAACTCTAACAATTGTTTTATAAAACCCGAAGAATCGTTTTATAAAACTCGAGAATCGTTTTATAAAACTCAAAGAATCGTTTTATAAAACTCGAAGAATCGTTTTACGAAACCGCAAAAAACCGAAACAGCCGTAAAACGCGAACTAGTCACGACTAGTTCGCCCACGGGCGAACTAAGCCGAGCCGGCTTAGTTCGCCGATGGGCGAACTTAGAGGCACTCGACTAGTTCGCCGATGGGCGAACTAAGCGGGCCCGGCTTAGTTTCCCGATGGGTGAACTAGTCCATCTCGACTAGTTCGCCCATCGGCAAACTAAGCTGGCCCGGCTTAGTTCGCCGATGGGCGAAATAGTCCCGTCCCGGCTAGATCGCCATTGGGCGAACTAAGAGGTGCTGACTTTGCCCCACTGGTTCGTTTCGCCTAGTTCGCCATATGGCGACCTAGCCAAGCTGAACTAGCTCGCCGTACGTCGAGCCGACCATCCCGAGCCTCGATCTCCCACATCCTTGATTCAAGACATACGTCCTTCGACACGATCGTATTCCGAATCATGGTCGAAATGTCTCCCGTTTCGTCTCGATCCGTCCTATCGTTCGAGTTTTACGATAAAAATCGTAAAACTCCGTTTTCCCGAAAAGAACTCGAAGAAATCATATAAAACAGTAACGGTTAATCAAAACACCGAACGTCGCCTAAACTATACGATTTATCCGAGATTCTTCGTTAAGAGTATAAAAAACACGTTTTTAATAAAAAACGTCGAGAGAATCGTAAAAAAACGGCATCGGATCAGGAAACGGTCTCGTTAAAGTCGTAAAACGGTTTTTATCGTAAAAGGGCCCGAAATGTCCTAAAACACGATAAAAACCCATCTCGCGACGTTAACGAAATCAAACCCGAAGATACGATAACGCTTTGACGGTCTACTCGCAGACGGAAGATAAAAGGCAAGTTTGAAGATAAATAGAAGATTTCCGCAGAAGAAAAGGAAGGATCGACAGATATGGAAAGTTCCCGAAATATTCGGTTTCGAGCGAAATGGAAAGACTAAAACCGCCTAAGGAGGAGTATATAAGG
>CAKOAT010162932.1:210326-235326 GCA_932364175.1 Eruca vesicaria subsp. sativa | reverse complement strand
AGCTTTTCCTCTGCAGGGGCCTTGTGCAGTAAACCCCCTACGGGCGGTCGTCCGTCGTCGTAAAGTAGTCCTCACGAAGCTTTCGGGAAGAGGGGTAGTCTTGTGTGTAAGCTAATCGTAAAGTTTAGCTACGTTCGTTTTTTGCTTAATCGTTGCCGTTTTTACGATTCACTCGACATTTTTTTTAAAAAATGGGTTTTTACGATTTTTACGAAAAATTTCGAATAAGTCGTATAGTTTAGGTAATGTTCGGTGTTTCGTTTAACCGTTGCCGTTTAACAGTTGCCGGTACGGTTCGGCTCGTCGTACGTCGAGCCGCTCATCCCGAGCCTCGATCTCCCACGCCCTCAATTCAAGGCATACGTCCTTCGAAACAATCATATTCCGAACCACGGTCGAAATGTCTCCCGCTTTGTCTCGATCCGTCATATCGTCCCGAGTTTTTCGATAAAAACCGTAAAACTTTGTTTTCTCGGGATGAGCGGCTCGACGTACGGCGAGCTACCCGGGAAGCGTCTAGCTCACCGTACGGCGAGCTAGTTTGAGGCCGCTTAGCTCGCCGTACGGCGAGCTAGTTCGGCCAAAATAGCTCGCGGTTTACGGTGGATGTGGTTTTTCACGGTTTTGGGCTTAACTCGGACGATCATGTAATCGATGCTTGTTTCGTTCTTCCGAGATAACGATTTCCAAGTTAATCCGCGGTTTCCTTTGTTTTGAAACTTCTTTTATAAACGGCTTCTCGAGTTTTATAAAACGATTTCTCGAGTTTTATAAAATGATTTCTCGAGTATTATAAAACGATTTCTTGAGTTTTATAAAACGGCTTCTCGAGTTTTATAAAGTGATTCCTCGAGTTTTACAAAACGATTTCTCGAGTTTTATAAAATGTATTTTTTTATCTTTTTGCGGAAAGTTTTGACTATTGATTCCGTTGTACCGATTTTGACCCCAACACCCTGACCTTTCAAGCATGTGCTTGGAGTTTTGTGATACTAGGCTCACATACTTCAGATTCATCTTCCTTCCTCAAGATATTTCGTTCTACCCTGTATCCAGACTTGAGGTGGTCTGGGTAACCAGACCGGAACAGAACAACCAACTTACACAAGCTTACGATAAAAGGACCTAGCTAACTTAGCTAAAGAATCAGAAGCGCCCTTCTGAAGTCTAGGAACATAAGAAATCTTGAAGTCTGGGAAGCAGATCCTCAGCATCATCAATTTTTCCAACTCTATTGAGAGCTAGGCCATGCCTGAGGATTCCTGAGCATTTCGATCATCTCCTTGCAATCAGCTCCAAAGCTCTGGCATGGCGAATGTTGAAGCATGTTCTCCATTGCCCACCGCAGTGCTTCCAACTATGAATGCAACGCCGATTCCACTCGGTCAAAATTACGCACCCCCAGTAGTTGTCTATTTCCAAAAGTATCATTCAAAACCCACCCACATCCACTGAAGGAGTCCGTTGAAGTCCAAGATCCATCCACCATGCAGATATTTCCCAAGCTTAACGCCTGGTCTTCACCCATTCCATCCCAAGAGGAGACGGTACGTTCTGCTCATTTGCTTGGAACCATGCTTGGCATTCACTCTTTGCGTAACGCGCCACTTCCAATGGATCCATATCAATGCCTCGGAATAGCTTATCATTCCTAGCCTTCCAAATGTACCAGATTAGCCAAGGATAAGGATCCCTATCCAATTCTGGTTCCATTATTGCATTTTTCCTCCAGAACAGATAATCCATATTTGCGTACGTGCTTTGAACTGGAAACATAGCTGGATTGGTAGGTGTAGATGATAACGCCCAGACCTGTAAAGCAGGTGGACATTCGAATATTGCATGTGTGATCGTCTCCTCTGGCTCCCCACATCGAGGACAGTGGTTGTCACATCTCATATGCCTGTAGTTTAAGATGCTTGTGACAGCTACATGTCCTGTCACTACAAGAAAACGTGGGCATAACGACCACAAATTTAGAGGTTATTTGGTCGTAAATGGACTTTTACGACCATATAACAACGAAAGTCATTTAGTCGTTATTAGCACGTCGTAATTAACTTTTGGTCGTAACATAGACTTAAATATTACGACTAATGAATTTGGTCGTAAGACAAATGTAAAATAGGTAGTCGTACTTTAGATGTGGCTTTGACGTAAATTTATGTCCACACAGTTAGACATTAATTGGTCGTAACAGTTGGTCGTAAAGCAGAAGTCAAACACGACGTAAAATAGTATTTAAATCGAGGTAAAATGTACGACCACATACCCTCGACTCTTGAACCATAGAGACAACTTGGTCGTAAAAAGTACGACTAGATAACTTCGGTTTGATTTAATTAATACGACCACTTCACCTCTAGAAATATAATAAAATTTCACCTTTTAAAATTCAAAAATTTAAAATTTTTAATTTACGAAATTTAATATTTAATTAAAAATCCTTCAGTTTCAAAAATAAACTTAACTTAATATATCCAAAACATAATAAAAATATATATTCAAATTACAAAAGAAAACTAATTAATTATTAAGATTAATGTCTGCGAAAAACTAGGAGCTATGTTCATCGGCACCTCGCTCTGCATTTGCTCGTTCTTCTGGATTTAGGTCGGGATAGATCGTTGAACGTCGAGGTCTCCACATTTCCGCAAGGGCTGGGTTTGTTTCCGCCATAACATCAAACATCTCCGCCATGGCCCTAATGTGGTTCCTGTTGGACTCGTTGTTCGTCCGTAGGGTCGAAATGACTTGGTTGGCGGTTGTCAAATCAGTTCGGAGCTGCTGAGATTCTTCTTGCTGTCTTGTAGCGTATTCAGCTCTAGCCCTCGGGACATCGTTCACCGTACCGATCCCGATCATCCATCCCCTCTTCTTCGGGATAACATTCATTTAAAATAATTTAAATTAATTAAATTAGTTAGTATATACATAATTAACTACAAAACCGAATAATAATTAATTACCTTCTCAAAAATTTTGTCTTGTTCAACGATGGATAACTGAACGGGTTCCTCTTGTTCCACCGTCAACTGGGTCTGGACCTTTTGAATCTGCTCCTCAACATCGTTGTAGATCTTTTCTGCTTGAGGATCTACAAACGTCCCGTCAGAATGCTGATGGGTCAATTTCTAAAGTCGGGCAAGAGACGGTGGTGCTCCTTCCACCGCAGCCTACAAAACAACATAATTAAATATATTAAACTAATTAATTAATATATCAATAAAAAATTCAATTATTAAAAAGCTAAAAACAAATTAAAATTTTTAAAAAAAAACATTTAAAACTTTTGCTAGTACTTACAATTTGTAGAGCTTTCCCTGCGTGAGAAGTCTGTCAAGAAGTGTGGGGCACAACGACCAAATTACCCTCAGCATCACGCGCCATTCGGTTGTTGGAGTAACGGGCCGAATTTTTAACTGACTTCGGCAGACTCCAATAAGCCGTCAAGTCATTCCAAACGTAATCGCTGATGTAGGTCAGCTTACATTTTCTGACATCGGGATCAAACCTCCACTTATCCTTCCAATCGCCGACAATATTCTTAAGGCGTTCTTGCGCCTTCTCGTAAAACCCTTCCTTCATTGTCTCGTTGACCGCAATAGACCAGTTCCATTTTTGCTGCGAAAAATAATTAAAATGAGAAATAATTAAAAAGTGAAATAAATTAATTTAATTATGAAAGAAAATAACTTACCGCAAAACATTTGAACCAAGTCCTCCGAACGTTGTCCGGTGTAAGGGACCAGTTCGGATGAGGCTCCCGGAAGTTCGACCTTATGATGTTTTCGACGCTCCGTCCCAAGCGATTATCTGTTGGAAACCTACAAAAAAAATGAAAATTCATGAATGTTAGATGAAAATATATATAATTAAAATTTCATATATATGGAAAAAATCATAATTAAAATTACCAGAGAGTGTTTGGTGGTCGATCTTGATCGATGATGGGTAAACCTTCTCGTCCCGGCATTTGGAGAAGAACTTCCACCGTGTATCTAGCGTAGGGAGCATCCGGTGGCACAAGCAAATCCGGATGGACACCCGGAGGATGAGGCGGAGCAGCTTCATGGACTGGAGGAGGGACATGATGCTGTTGCTGCTGATGCTGCTGCTGCTGCTGATGCTGCTGATGCTGCTGCTGCTGCTGCTGCTGATGATCATCATGCTGCTGCTGATGATGATCATGATTCTGCTGCTGCTGATGATCATGAAGCTGCTGCAGATGATGATCATGATACTGCTGATGATCATCCTGCTGCGGATAGTAGGGTGGCACAAACGGAGGAGGAGGCACATAAGATGGTTGAGTGCCTTGGGCCGCGGTCTCAGGGACGACAAACTCCCGGGCTATGCCAGAGCTGGTAGCTGATGGATCCGACGACGAACCGAGAAATGTTCCCCGTAAGAAGCAGTTTGGCTTCTCGCTGCGTGATTTCTTAATCTCTTTCTCCCGGCCATATCTACATATACAAATAAAAATTATGATAAGAAACAATTAATTCCAAAATAATTTTAAAAATAATTAAATACTAATTATCTAATATAAATAATCTAATCCCGTGCTAAACCAATTCCAAACCTAATCTAATTACCACCTAAACTAACCACCTAAACTAACCACCTAAACTAAAACTAAAACTAAAACCGAAAAAAAAAACATACCTGAAGAGAGGGAAAGTGGTGGCTAGTGAGAGAGTATGGTGAACGACGATGTGAGCTCTGCTCGACGAGTTTATATAGGGATTTACCTTTGGTCGTAATGTGGTCGTAAACTACTTCTAGATTACGACCAAAGTAACTTTACCACCAATTAGGGACCACGTATTACGACCAATCAGCATCCACCAGTGACGACATTACGACCAATTAGATTCTATAAATATTTACATCACTTAGAGTCCAACATTTACTTTTACTTTACGACCAATAAGAATCTAGAAAGCTTTACGACCACTTCGGGACCAAACTTTTACTTCTACATTACGACCAAACAAGGTCAACTTCAAACATTACATCCCATTTACCACCAAAAGAAAGTCATGAAAAAAATATTCCTAAGACATGTATAAATAACTTAGGCAAAGGTTCTATAGAAATATTTCAAATTTTCAAATCTATGGAACCATTTGTCTAAGTTATTTTTACAAATATCTTAGGCAAAAACTAAACTATATGTTTTTTACAAAAAAATATTCCTAAGACATGTATAAATTCCTTAGACAAAGCTCCGATAGAAATATTTCAAATCTATGGAAGAATTTGTCTAAGGTATTTTTACAAATATCTTAGGCAAAAACTAAACTATATGTTTTTAAAAAAAAAAATTGTGTTTTGATGTTTAAAGAAAGAGATGTTTTGTTTGTGTTTTGATGTCCAATTTCGAATGGGACTTGGTATTTATAGGGAATTTTTACGACCAAAAAGGGACCAATATTTAAAATCTATATATATTACGACCAGCCTGGGACCCCTAGTGTTTTACGATCAGAGAGGGACCAATAGTTACGACCAAAAAGGGAGCAATATTTAAAATATATATATATATATATATTACAACCAGCCTGGGACCACCAGTGTTTTACGACCAGAGAGGGACCAATAGTTACGACCAGAAAGGGACTACAGTTGTCTATACCCTATGTCCGAAACCCCAAACCCCAAACTTCAAACCTCAAACCTTAAACTTCATAAGTATATCATTTTAAAACTCTAAACCTCAATATATCAGAAAATTCTTAATTAATATTAAAAAATACTAAAACTCTAAAAGTATTAATTATACAAAACTTCAAAAACATTAATACAATACAAAGTACATATATATATATGTTATTAGTCGTCATCATCTTCTGAACCATCATCTATTTCATCATGTTTTTCAAATTCATCTTCATTGCCTTCATCCGCTAAATCATATGGAAGATCTTCATATCCTTGGTTCTGAGGATCAACAAGTAAAATTTCATCAACAGGTTGTTCAGGCACTGCCACTTCGTTAACGGCATCTCCTTGCAAAGGCGGTTGTTCATCGTCACTCACTACACGACCCCGAGGTGTAACTTTAATAGCGGCTAACCAGGATATTCCAGATTGTCTAATCCGCGGATATGGAATAAAACAAACTTGGTCTGCTTGAGCTGCCAAGATGTAGGGCTCAAATTTGTTGTACCTCCGTCTTGAATTGATATCCACAACTCCAAATTTGTTATACCGAATACCCCTATTAACCGTTGGGTCGAACCAATCACATTTGAAGAGGACACATTTCATCTTCACTAATCCAGGGAATTCCACATCGATGATCTCTTGTAAGATTCCGTAGAAATCTGTTTCGCCTTTTACACATACTCCATAGTTCACCATTGCTCGACGACTTCCATACTCGTAAGTGTGAAAATTGTAACCTCTCGTGTGAAATACATAGGTGCTGTGGTCACCTTAGCAATTGGACCTTGTATCAATTCATGAACCCACGCACTATAGTATGGATCATTATACTTAACCTGTACATGTATAAGTGGTTTAATTCATAGTAAAAATAACAATATATATATATATATATTAATTATATATATGTTGGTTTATCTGTGTTTTTAACCACTGCACAAAGTGTTGATCTTTCCTTTTGTTGAGAACATTAATTGAAATTCATGGTAAAGCTTCTTCAACTTGTGCAACGATATCGTTGTTTTTACAAAGGATAGATCATCAAATATTAATTAAATATCATATCAAACATGTAATTTTAACTTATATAATTAATTACCTTTCAAATTCTTGCATCTCCTCGCAATTAAGAAGTATCTATGTGTGGGTACTGTGAGCATCTTCTGTACTTGACCACCAAACTTCTTATAGTTTTCCACCTAGACGTCCAATCTGACAGAATATGTCAGGAACATCCTTTTAAATATAAGTCGGAATAACACCACATCGTCATATCTGCTCGGAGCCCATTTTCGTGTACGGACTTTTGAGCCAAAGTAGTACGAAGTAAAGTGAGATGTTTCCTCATTCAAGCTCCCAGCAACTATTGAACCTTCTACCCTTGCATGATTTTTTGCTTTCCCTTTTAAATATTTCATGGATCACTCGTAGGGATACATCCATCCGTTATGAACCGGTCCACGTAGCAATGCCTCGTGTGGGATATGGAGAACTAGATGTTCCATGACGTCAAAAAAGGATGGCGGAAAAATTTTCTGAAGATTACACATCAAGATCGGGATATTATCATCAAGTTGACTGATGATATCTTCAGTTAATGTACATGAGCTGAGATCGCAGAAAAAAGCTCCAATACCTGTAAATCTAACTGCATATTAATAAGATATAATACTCCGACATGTAAATCTGTTATATATTTAAATGAAATTAAAAATTGAAAAGTTACCTGCAAGTGCTTCGTGAACATTGTTTGGAAGCAACTCCGCAAAGGCAAATGGTAGAAGTCGTTGCATAAATACATGACAGTCATGACTCTTCATCCCAGAAAACTTTTGTCCTTGCTCAACACATCTAGATAGATTTGACACGTATCCATCGGAAAACTCCACATCTGATGCCACCAACTTGAACAACGCCGCCTTCGCTTCTACTGACAATCTGAAAATGGGAACTGGAATTTTCCCATCGCTTTTAATATGCAACTCACTCCTACAACATAACCCAGGCAAATCCAACCTCGAGTTCTTGTTATCTTTTGTCTTCCCGGGTACATTCAGTAATGTATTTATGATGTTCTCAAAGAAGTTCTTCTCTATATGCATCACATCTAGATTGTGTCGCAACAATAAATCCTTCCAGTATGGAAGTTCCCAGAATATACTCTTCTTGTGCCAGTTATGTNCTACAACATAACCCAGGCAAATCCAACCTCGAGTTCTTGTTATCTTTTGTCTTCCCGGGTACATTCAGTAATGTATTTATGATGTTCTCAAAGAAGTTCTTCTCTATATGCATCACATCTAGATTGTGTCGCAACAATAAATCCTTCCAGTATGGAAGTTCCCAGAATATACTCTTCTTGTGCCAGTTATGTTGTGTACTGTAACCATCAGCCATATTTGCAGGAGTATGCCAATTACCTCCTCTCTTGACTGTTTCTTGTGCACCATAGTAATCGATATCTTTCTCAATTTCCTCTCCAGATAAATAAGGAGGTGCGGTGTCCCGTACAACCACTTTTGCCTTGAATAACGTTTTGTTTCGTCGATACGGATGGCTAAGAGGGAGAAATTTCCGATTTTCATCAAACCAAGACGTCTTCCTACCATGCTTCAGTTGAAATGCGCTAGTGCTTCCCATACAATAAGGACACGCTAGTCTCCCATGCGTAGTCCAACCTGATAGCATCCCATATGCTGGAAAGTCACTGATAGTCCACAGAAGAACAATTCGCATTGTAAAGTTGGTTCTTGTTGAACAATCATATGTTTCCACCCCTGTTGACCACAATTCTTTCAATTATTCTATCAGAGGTTGTAAGAAAACATCGAGGGACCTCTTTGGATGCTTAGGCCCAGGTATCAATATACTCATGAAAAGGAATTCCCTTTGCATACACATCTCTAGTGGAAGGTTGTATGGCGTCAAGATGACTGGCCAAAGTGAGTGTTGCCTTCCAGACATTCCAAAATGACTAAATCCATCTGTGCATAATCCAAGATAAACATTGCGAATGTTGCTTGCAAAATCCTTGTGCACCGAATTCAAGTGTTTCCACGCTTTTGCATCTGAGGGATGATTGATCTCGCCGTCCTTCTGAGTATGTTCTGCATGACATCTCATCGCTGCCACAGTCTTTTCAGATTGATATAATCTCTTCAGCCTATCCGTAATAGGTAAGTACCACATCCGCTGGTACGGTACCCTAGTTCGTCCACATCCTTGCGGTTTATATCGTGGCTTCTTACAAAATCGACACTCCAACAACTCTGTATATTTCCTCCAGAAGATCATACAGACATCTATCATCTCTGAAGGTAAGCCAAGACTATGAACCAGTTTCTGAATCTCATAATAAGATTCAACACTCACATTATCTTCAGGCAAATACTCTTTAAACAACTCCGTCCATGCATCCATACAAACTTCAGGTAAGTTATAATCAGTTTTGATATTCATCATCCTAGCTGCCAATGATAACTTAGAAAGACCATCTCTACAACCTTCATAAATTGGCTGATTAGCAGCGGCTAACATGTCATAAAATCTTTTGGCTTCCAAATTAGGTCCCTCTACATTTTCTACTCCCACCTCTCAATTTTCTACTTCTGCAGCAATTACTGGATTTGTTTCACGAAATGCATCAGTAACCATTTCATGCATCCTATCATGATCTACCACATGATCCTCCGAAGGTAAATGTTGTTCTCTATTACGAATATTTTCAAACTGATTACTACTACTAGCTTCATTCATACTATCACCTTCTCCATGATGAAACCAAATGTAGTAATTTGGAGTAAATCCTCTATTAACTATATGCTTCCAAACCGTTTCACTAAGAGCGAATTTTGTATTCATGCACTTAACACATGGACAGAACATTTTACCCGTTTCCTTCGTGAGATATGTGTTTCCGGCCTGGTACATGAATATTTCTGCCCCGTTGAGGAACTCCGATGTCACTCTTCCCTCAGAATATTTATGTGTATACATCCAACTTCGAAGCTCATAAAATATCTCGAGACATTTTTTACTCTATCTTGTTTCGTTTTTTTTTTTTGGACAATCTTGTTTATTTTTTTTTCTGTGTAACTAAAAAATAGAAGATGAGATTGTATTTATAGGAAAATTTCCAAATGGTAGGTGGGGAATATTACCCCCTATTTACGACCAAAACTATGTTACTTCGAAGAAACTACCACGTGCATGTAATTTGGTCGTTAATGCGAAGCTACATATTTGGTCATAACTCCGTAGTCAACTAACTTCTACTTTACGACCACTTTTTCGTTTGGTCGTAAATTAGAGGTTAAGTTACTTCTGCTTTACGACCAACCTTTGTGGTCCCAATTTTACTTCGGTTTTACGACCATTATCTCTTTCGTTGTTAACTTGTCGTAACACAGACGGAAAATTACGACCACCATTTTGTGGTCGTAACAGTTGGTCGGTAAGCAAGCATTTTCTTGTAGTGTGTAATCACCTGCCACATAAGATGGCAAATCTTTTGGGGATCCCTGACCTTCCCGTGGCATCATTAATATTATTACCTTATTATATTTAGTTTTATATTTTAGAAATATTGATATAATGTATAGTTTTACATTATAACTAGGTGACCCACCCGCACCCTGTACGGGTATAAAAATACAGTATAATGCTGAGACAAGAGTATCTATTGAATTCAAATGTGGGAGTTAGTGGAACAAGTGAGAGTTTCAATGCTGAGACAAGATTTGCGCAAATCTCTAGGATGCAGTAGGGGTGGGCAAATCGTTACTTTTTCGGTTTGGTTTGTTTAGTTCGGTTTTATATATATTTTTTCAACTGAAATAAACTTTATTTAGTCTGGTTCGATGTGGTTTATGTCCAGTTCAATTTATATTCAGTTCGGTTTGTTTTTGGATCGGTTTAATTAGGCTCTTTGTCGCTTAATTTTTTAAAAGAAAATTTATGTTTTAAAACATATACACATAAAGTATGTGAACTAAATTCAATATTAAGCTGAAACAAAAACTAAAAAAGTCACAAAAAGTATGTTTTTAATAAAAGTTAACTAAAGTAACTAAAGTAACTAAATTTATGTTTTAAAACATATACACATAAAATATGTGAACTAAATTCAATATTAAACTGAAAAAAAAAACTAAAAAAGTCACAAAAAGTATGTTTTTAATAAAAGTTAAAATTTATGTTTTTAAAACAAATGAAAGTTAACTAAAGTAAAAAAAATTAACATCATTAGTATGTTTTTAATAAAAGTTAACTATTAAAAAACAAATGTAAGAAAAATATACAGGAGACAGTGACATATTAAAAAATGTGATAAAAATCTCATAGATATCACAATCCCATAGAAAATGTGATAAAAGTTTAAATATAACTCATAAGTAATATAAAATAAGAAGAACAATTATGAATTAAAAAAATCCCATAGAAACGTGCAAAAAATTGTCAATTTTTTTAGTAGTTGTATAATATAAAATAATTTAATAGATTTCTAAATTTTATCGAGACGAAAATAATATTGAATTTGCATATCGCTATTGAAACAAACTGAAAAATGGTTTGTAGTCAACTACAAACGGTCTTTCATCTGTGTTATTTATCTGTTAATAGAAAAAACAAACAAATGTATATATATAGTAAATTACATTTTTAAGATCCATATTTATATATATATATATATATATAATAAAAATAATAGTTTTGGCTTTTCTAAATCTCAAATCACCATTATATTTGTAGTTTTCTAAATAAATAATAGTTTTGGGATTTTCTAACTAAAATCACCATTATCATATAAATTTGTGCAAGTAATTGATAGCAAAATAAGGTAATCATCATATTTCCGAATTAACTAATTAGGAAATAAAGAACATACACATTTAATGCAATATCACATGTATATAGTTACTAATAAATGACATCATAAAATAACAAGAAATTTACTTAATAGACATATATTTTCACGAAAAATTAACTTTTAAATTTGTCAATTAAATGTATATTTAAAAAAATACTTCCTAAAAAGATTATTTCGTTTAGAATTATATATAATAAAAAATTCAGAATATATCAAATTTAAAGAATAATTATGAATTAATAATCATATTTTATCATTAAGTCTTATGGTTCCTGAAATATTTGTTATAAAAATTCTTGTAAAGACATTTCTTGAGATATATAAAGTCTTATGGTTCTTGTAATATTTGTTTCCTTTTAATAAACATAAAGCAATTAAAGAAAGATATTAAAAATTGGCTGTCATAAATTTGCAATAATTAACATACCATTTAAGGTAATCATCGTATCAAATTGTGCAAGTAATTGATAATAAAATGAGGCAAGTTATTAATAAACGAATTAACTAATTAAAAGCCTTTTACCAACAAGGTATATATTTCCTAATACCATAATATGGTTATAAAATTAAAGAATAATAAATATTTTTGATTTTTATATATTGTAAATCTATAGAAATATATAATAATTATGTTTTATCACTTATATTTAATATAGAAATTTGTATTTAACCGATTTAATTTTAACATTAGTATTAGAAATGTATACAAAATTTTTACACATATCATATTCTAACTCTGAATTATATGCATAATTTATTATGTGATAAATTGTATAAAGTTATATTATAATTGACATAGAACTATATAGTTTATGATGACAAAAAAAGAAATATATAGTTTACATATATGAATTTATAGGATATAAATTTTATAATAAATGATAAATTGTATAAAATCATATTTGAGTACAAAGTTGATAAAATGTATAAAAAGTTTTATTAACTTTTATAATAAAATATTGATTAAAGATTTTTTTTTCTTTAGTGTATAAACAAATAATTATTTGAAAAACATAGAGAAAGTAACAAAGCATGAAACTTACATTGCAGTTTACGTGTTTTGGATGATCTGATCATTTGTAATGTTCATGTCTCTGAATAACATGAATGTGAAGAGAGATTTAAGTAGATATGGATCCACAGGAGGAAACGTCATAATCGTTGATATGCGCATATAAACTAAAATTGTAAATTAAAAAACAATAGAAAAATACATATGAAAGCATTCTTCTCTTTCTAAGCTCTAACAAACAAACATTAAATAGAAAGATAATACCTATGAACATATTTAAAAAAGTAAGAATTAGAATTCAAATAAATCTATGATTAATCAAAACATATAGAAAGATAAAAAAATTTCCTGCATCGTGGTGAAATCGTTATAATAGGGCATCTGCATATAAACCAAAAGAAAAGTTAGCTTTGATGAAATATGTATATGTAAAAGCTTAATGATGTAAAATAACAAAAACAGTATCAACATAAAAAGTTCAGAATAAAAAGTTCAGTGGTTTCGTTTCTCATACTGTGAATATCTTATATATAGTAAATTGATGGATGTTTCTCAATAATTTAGCTTGCATGATAAGCTAATAAATATAATATTCTCTAATAAATTATTGAGAATATTATATATTCTATACGATTAATCATATGGGAAACTGTATATAGAAACTATATATTAGAAATTGTATATTCATTATTAATAAGGTAAGTTAATAGTAACAATCAAACCTAATTATATACAAATCGATAAATCGCACTAAACAATGTAATCAATATGATATCAAGAGTGAATTGTTTTCCGTATTTGTAATAAGGAAATTTATTAATACATGTTTTATTAATTTATATTTTTGCGCAAGTAATATCTAATAATTAATACATGTATTAATTATTAGTAACGTTAGTAAATTATTAGTGATCGACCAATTAATATTCTTGGCTTAATTTCATTATTGTGCAAGTAATGTAGTTTTTAAATAAGGTAAGACATTTAATATGAATTATTATATTTGATAAATTTAAAAATTAATTAAAATAGATTAAAGAAAGTTACAACTTGTGCAACATATGTATTATTAAAATAAGGTAAGTCATTAAAAGAAATTAACAAATTTGGAGTGTTTGAAAACGTCGATAGTTTTGTTATCAAATTACTCTTCGCGCTGAATTAAAAAATAGAAAAAAAGTTAAAAAAAAATCAACCAATAAGATTAAGAGAATTAATCCTAGAAGCCCTCTATGAGTGCCACGTGTCGAGAAATCACTAAAGTGACTTCTCTTTTAATGTATAGGGGGATATTACTCATTAATATAATTTGGAAAATAATAAATAATATGTAAATATACAACATTATAAATGGAAATACTACATTAAACATATGTAAGATTATCTGATATATATAAACTAATAAAAGGGATCTTTTGAGGCATCGTGGAGCGTCCACATCAGCGTAAAAACTCACTTCTGAAAGATGCCACGTGACATCATTAATATTATTACCTTGTTATGTTTAGTTTTACAATTTCGAAATATTGATATAATGTATAGTTTTACATTATAATATTATTGATCAATATAATTTCAAAAATAATAAATAATGTGTAACAGAAATACTACATTAAACATATGTAAGATCACGATTTTACATTTTAGAAAAATAATTCGAAAATATTGATAATATTATTACCTTATTAGGTTTAGTTTTTACATTTACATTTAATTATATATATAATAATAAGAAAATACACAATTTAAAAAAATGGAAAAAGTACATTAAACATCTATCTTAAATGAATATTATAGATATTATTAAGTAAATATATAATATACAAAAATAATATTAATAAGAAAATACACAATTAAAAAAAGTAAGAATGCATTAATCATTAAACATGTATCTTAAAATGTAGGGGAATTTGCCAAATATGACTCAAAACATGAATTTGATTACAAATCTATACCCAAACTTGAATCAAATGCAAAACTAACCTAAAAGCCTTGTGAAATTACAGCCATCCCCTTATGACCAAACAAAAAAACATAAGTCATTTTTACGAATAAACCTAGTAAGTCATCTGAGATGCTAAAATTCGTGTAGATAACTTCCAAGTTAGTCTCTAATGTAGTTAATCTTAAAAATAATTTATAATATTTTAAAAAAATATTTTGACAAGTGAAAATTAAGATCATGTAATAATTATAAACAATTTTAAGTGATGTAAATTAACATACAATAGTATCAAATAGTTTTCAACATAGATGAGTGAAAGTAGTTGATCATGATATTTTTTTGGTTTTAGGGTTTGACAACATATGTTGTAGTACTGTATGTAATCTCAGGGTTAGATTTTGAAAAGCTTGAATGTTTTTTGAAAAATTAAATTTTTACCTATATGTGTTTATTTCTATGTATAGTAAACATTTTTTAAACTTAATTTGACTTTATGAAGTGTTTAGTTAGTTAATTAAGTTGAGGGGTTATGTTCAGGGTCTAGACGACTAAGTTGTAAGTCGCCTGGTGAATAATTCAAGCTAGACGATCGTCATAATATTCCCACCTAAATTTTATTTTTCCGCTTAAACATTTTAGTTTCCAGCTAAAATTATTTTGGTTTCCCGCTAAATATATTAAGTCTTCTGGACGACTTACAAGTAAGTCGTCTATCTTCTGGACGACTTACTTGTAAGTCGTCTATCTTCTGGACAATTTACAAGTAAGTCGTCTGAATCGAAAATATTTAACCTAATTAGATTTTTTGTCTTCCTATATAAAATTTTTTTTACATATTCTCTCTCCTCTTCTCAAATGACTGCAACAAAAAAGTAATGTTCATCATTCTAATACTCTTTGACCTCTCTCTAATCTCTTTGAACTTATAAACGCTAAACTTTATATCAATTTATTGTTTTTGTCTCATATCTTTCTTACTAATTCATCTTGTTTTAGCAGGTTTTTCATCACATGATTCGCATCTTTCAACCATTTAAAGGTAGATCGATTAATTTTTAGATATGTATTTTTGTGTGTTCTATAAAGGTAGATTATCTTATCTTCCACTCATTTTCTCTGTGTTTAAACCATTTGAACGTTTTTAGATATGCAGGTTTTTCAGATCTGGATTTGGATATGCAGAGTTTTCAGATCTGGAAGACTTATGGGACGACTTACGTGTTAGTCGTCTAAAATATAATGCGCTAGAAGATTTTCAGGAAGTCTTGTAGACGAATTCCTGGAAGTTTTCCAGACGACTTCCAGGAAGTCTTCCACACGACTTCCAGGAAGTCTTCTCCCATGTCTCTCCTTTTTATATCAGATCTGAGCGTTTTGGGATGTTTTTATGTCTGATTTTTCTTCATTTGGTAAATCTTGTTGTATCAAGTTCTTATCTTTTTCCAACCTAAAACTCTCCAAAACCCACTCTAATCTCTTTAACTTGAAAACACCAAACTTTATATGAACTTTTCAGTTTTTTTCTCATGTCTTTCTCACTAGTCTATCCTTTTTTTTTTTTGCAAGTTTTTCATATCTGGGTATACTGTTTTTCAAATATGTATCAGACTTTGGAAGACTTCTCGGAAGTCTTCTAAAATATAATGCGCTAGATGACTTCCAGGAAGTCTTCCAAACTACTAAATATAATAATCTATAATTGTTTTGTTTGTGGTTTGTTTTATGATTTGCATGTGTACTTCTTTAATTGTGATTTTTTGTTTGTAAAATTAGTAATAATATTTCTCAAGATGTAATATATGTGCTAACAATGTGTTTACACATTTACAAATCAATAAAATAATAAATTCCAATAACCTTCTTCTCATCTTTGGATCTGCCATATGCAATAATAAACTCCAATGGCCTTCTTCTTATCTTAATAAACAAGAATTTTGGTAGCCTCGTATTGGTACAACATTTTAACCCTTATTCTAACTCATAACAATAATCATCATAATTGATGTCTATAACAATAATACTTAATAGATGGAAACAACCAATAGTAACTAGTCAAAGCATATCACATTGTTTACAAGTTTGTGTTGAAACACTTAGTAAAACAAAGAGAGAAAACATATACTGAAAATAAGAGTTTTACATATCAGTTTTGCCTCATGTCTTTCTCACTAATCTATCTTTTTTTGCAGGTTTTTCAGATCTGGGTTTATATACTGTTTTTTTAGATCTGTATCAGACTTTGGAAGACTTATGGGAAGTCCTTTAAAATATAGTGCGCTAGATGACTTCCAAATAATCTTCCAGACTACTTCCAGGAAATCTTCCAGATGACTTCTTCTAGGAAGTATTCCAGACAACTTCTAGGAAGTTTTTCAGACGACTAAAATATAATAATCTATAATACTTTTGTTTGTGGTTTGTTTTGTGATTTGCATGTATACTTCTTTAATTGTGATTTTGTTTTGGTAAAATCAGTAATAATGTTTCCCAAAATGTATTATATATGCTAACAACGTGTTTAAATATTTACAAATCAATAAAATAATAAACTTCAATAGCCTTCTTCTCATCTTTGGATCTCCCATATGCAATAATAAACTCCAATACCCTTCTACCAACTCATAACAATAATCATCATAATTGATGTCTATAATAATAATACTTAAGAGATGGAAACGACTGATAGTAACTAGTCAAAGTATATCACATTGTTTACAAGTTTGTGTTGAAAAACTTAGTTAAACAAAGGGAGAAAACATATTTTGAAAATATGAGTTTTACATATCAATTTTATCTCATGTTTTTCTCACTAATCTAACATTCATCAGGTTTTTCAGATCTGGGTTTGATATACTGTTTTTCAGATCTGTATTAAACTTTGGAAGACTTATGGGAAGTCTTCTCGGAAGTCTTCTAAAATATAATTAGCTAAACGACTTCCAAAAAGTCTTCTAGACTACTTCCAAGAAATTTTCCAGATGACTTCCTCCATGAAGTATTCGAGACGACTTCCAGGAAGTTTTTCAGATGACTAAAATACAACAATCTATAATAGTTTTGTTTGTGGTCTATTTTGTGATTGGCATGTGTACTTCTTTAATTGTGATTCTTTTTTGTAAAATCAGTAATAATGCTTCCTAAGATGTAATAAATGTGCTAACAATGTGTTTACACATTTACAAATCAAGAAAATAATAAACTTCAATAGCATTCTTCTCATCTTTGGATCTCCCATATGCAATAATAAACTCCAATGGCCTTCTTTTCATCTTAATAAACAAGAATTTTGGTAGCCTCGTATCTTAATAAACAACATTTTAACCCTTCTACCAACTCATAACAATAATTATCATAATTGGTGTCTATAACAATAATACTTAAGAGATGGAAACAAACAATAGTAACTAGTCAAAGTATATCACTTTGTTTACAAGTTTGTGTTGAAAAAATTAGTAAAACAAAAGGAGAAAACATATTTTGAAAATATGAATTTTACATATCTTGAACTTACTTAACACTCACAAAAATACAATTTATTCAAAAACTAGCGTAGAAGACTTCCACGAAAGTCTTCTCGGATCAGCTAGAAACTTTAAGTAACATGAATGTTGGTAACCTCATAAATATCACTAATTAATTTATAAATTTCATTCAGTAGCTCTAATATTGACTAATATACATGAATTAGCAAAAAATATTAAAAAGTCTTTATAGGTTTACAGAAAATGAAAGTTTATTAAACATTGACGTAGACGATTTCAACAGAGGTTGTCTGGACAACTTCTAAGGAAGTCGTCCATTTAGGTTAGTTTTGCAATTGATTTTTAACCAAGACGATTTACATGTAAGTCGTCCAGTAGAAAAATAAATAATAATATTTTATTTTTTCTAGACGACTCAGGTTAGTTTTTGCAATAAAAATTTTAGAATCAAAATCATGGGTTTTTGGGATGAATATGAAGATAAAGTGAAAAAGATGTTATTTTTAGTTCTTAAGCATTAAGAAAGAAGAAGTGTAAATCGATTTGAGGTGCAATAAGTGCTTCAAATTGGTTGTTCATGTAGTTGGTGTATTGATGACAATGGTAATTTTGTAAATACTTGAAGATGATGAGGTTGAGAGAGTAAAAATAGCATTTTCGAAAAAACTATGTGAATTTGTGGGGTGAATATGGAAAACAAAATCCAAAAAAAAAATCATAGGTTAGTTTTATAGTTGAATTTATGTTTTGAGTCATTTTTTGCTAATAGCCCTAAAATGTAAATATAGATATTAAATAAATATATGATATAAAAAAATAATAAACAAATTCAAAATTAAATATGGACAAATTACATTAAGCATTAAACATCTATCTTAAAATGTAAAATATAGATATTAAGTAAAATAAAGTATAAAACATGGAAATACACATTATAAATAAAAATAAATAATAAGTAAATATATAATTTAAAAATGGAAATAGTACACTAAAAGTAAATATACATTTAAATATGTAAATATAGATATTAAGTAAACATATAATATACGGAAATATTAATAATAAGTAATACAATTTAAAAAATGGAAAAAATACATTAAAAATTAAACAACTATCTTAAAATGTAAAATATAGTTATAAAGTAAAATAAAGAATAAGAAATGGAAATAAACAATATAAGAAAAAATAAATATTAGGTAAATACAAAATTTGAAAATGTATATAGTACATTTAAAAGTAAATATACATTTAAATATATAAATATATAATATATGAAAATAATAGGGAAATTGCCAGAAATAACACATTCAAGATACCACTTTTCAACTTTACACTAACCAACTTTACCATTAAAATTTTAATAGGCAAAATACTATTATACCCTTAACTAAATAAACATAACAATTTTAATAAGGTTTTGATGGATTAAGGTTTAGAGTTTAGAATTTAGAATTTAGGGTTTAAGGTTAAGAATTTAGGATTTAGGGTTTAGGGTTTAGGGGTTAGGGTTTAGAATTTAGGGTTTAGGGTATAAAATTTAAGATTTAGGGTTTCGAAGATAGGGTTTAGGGTTTCGAATTTAGAGTTTAGGGTATAGAATTTACGGTTTAGGGTTTAGAGTTTAGGGTTTAAAATTGATATTTTAGGGTTTAGTGTTGATTATTAGGGTTCAAGGTTTAGGATTTTGGGTTTAGAGTTTAGGGTTTAGAATTGATATTTAGAGTTTATGGTTGATTTTTAGGGTTTAGGGTTTCGAATTGATGTTTTACGGTTTAGGGTTAATATTTTAGGGTGTAGAATTGATGTTTTAGGGTTTAGAGTTTAGTATTGATGTTTTTGTGTTTTTTATTTATTTAAATATTTATTTCATATAATATATAAGGGAAATTGTCAGAAATTACTCTTTCAAGATACCACTTTTCAACTTTACAGTAACCAACTTTACCATTAAAATTTTAATACTCAGAATACTATTAGAATTTAGGGTTTAGGGTTTTGGGTTTAGGATTGATAGTTTAGGGTTTAGTGTTGATTTTTTAGGGTTTAGGGTTTACTTTTTAGGGTTTAGAGATTAGGGTTTAAGGTTTAGAATTGATATTTTAGGGTTTAGGGTTGATTTTTAGGGTTTAGTGTTTACTTTTTACGGTCTAGAGATTGATGTTTTAGGGTTTAGGGTTAATATTTTATTTAATATTTATTTTATGTATATATATAAAAGAACAAGGATATAAAAGTCTTTTATCCTTTAATAAAATGTGTATTTTTGAAAATGTTCATTTGTTGATGGTAAACATGAAAAGTGGTACCACCAAAGTGGTATAATTGAAATTCTCCCAATATATAACGAAGAAGGGTACAAGAGTCTTTTATCATTTGATGAAATGTGTATTTTTGAAAATGTTCCTTTGTTGATGGTAAAAATGAAAAGTGGTACCACCAAAGTGGTATAAGTGAAATTCTCTCAGTCTTTTATCCTTTAATAGAAAAGTGTATTTTTGAAAATGCTCCTTTGCTAAGAGAGAATTTCAATTATACCACTTTGGTGATACCATTTTTCATGTTTACCATCAACAAAGGAACATTTTCAAAAATACACATTTTATTAAGAGATAAAATACTCTTATATCCTTGTTCTTTATATATATACATAAAATAAATATTAAATAAAATATTAACCCTAAACCCTAAAACATCAATTCTAAACTCTAGACCCTAAAAAGTAAACCCTAAACCCTAAAAATCAACCCTAAACCCTAAAATATCAATTCTAAACCTTAAACCCTAAACTCTAAACCCTAAAAAGTAAACCCTAAAATATCAACACTAAACCCTAAACTAACAATCCTAAATCCAAAACCCTAAATCCTAAATTCTAATAGTATTTTGAGTATTAAAATTTTAATGGTAAAGTTGGTTAGTGTAAAGTTGAAAAGTGGTATCTTGAAAGTGTTATTTTTGACAATTTCCCCTTTGCTAATGGTAAAAATGAAAAGTGGTATAAGTGAAATTCTCCCAAAATAATAATAGTAAGTAAATACACAATTTTTTTAAAAAGTAAAATGTACATTAATCATTAAACATCAATCTTAAAGTGTAAAATATAGAGATTAAGTAAAATAAAATATAAGAAATAGAAATACATAATACCAGAAAAAAATAATAATAAGTAAATACACAATATAAGAAAAACTAAATAATAAAAAATAATAGAAATTTAAAAATGGAAATATTTCATTAAGCGTTTGTATTCTACATTTAAATATGTAAAATATATATATTAGGTGAATATATAATATATGTAATATATATATATATATATTAGGTGAATATATAATATAAAAATAATAATAAGAATAATAATAATATGCTGCTACACTTTTTAAAAAATGAATAATACATTAACCAATAAACGTCTATCGTAAAATGTAAAATATAGATATTAACTAAATATATATTATAAGAAAAATAATAATACTAAATAAAAAAATGAAAAATTGGAAAAAGTATATTAAGCATTAAACATCTATCTTAAAATTTTAAATATAGATATTAAGTAAAATAAAGTAAAAGAAATGGAAATACTTTATATAAGGAAAACTAAATGATAAGTAAATACACAATCTAAAATGAAAATAATATATTAAAAAGTAAATATACATTTAAATATGTAATTATAGATATTAAGTAGGGAAAATTTCAATTATACCACTTTGGTGGTACCACTTTTCATGTTTACCATCAATAAAGGAACATTTTCAAAAATACATATTTTTTTAAAGGATAAAAGACTCTTATATCCTTGTTCTTTATATATATACATAAAATAAATATTAAATAAAATATTAACCCTAAACCCTAAAACATCAATTCTAAACTCTAGGCCCTAAAAAGTAAACCCTAAACCCTAAAAATCAACCCTAAACCCTAAAATATCAATTCTAAACCTTAAACCCTAAACTATCAATCATAAACCCAAAACCCTAAACGCTAAATTCTAATAGTATTTTGACTATTAAAATTTTAATGGTAAAGTTGGTTAGTGTAAAGTTGAAAAGTGGTATCTTGAAAGTGTTATTTCTGGCAATTTCCCTATTAAGTAATATGTAGTATACAAAATTAATGATAATAAGTAAATAAACAATTAAAAAGGTAAAAATGTACACTTAGCATTAAACATCTATCTTAAAATGTAAAATATAGATATTAAGTAAAATAAAGCATAAGAAATACAAATACACAGTATAAGGAAAACTAAATAATAAGTAAATACACAAATTAAAATGGAAATATAACATATAAAAATATACATTTAAATATATGAATATATAATATATGAAACTAATAACAAATAAATACATAATTTTAAAAATGGGAAAGATACATTAAACATTAAACATTTATTTTAAAATTTAATATATTGATATTAAGTTAATAAATTATAAACATGGAAATATACAGTATAAGGAAAAATAAATAATACGTAAATACATAATTTTAAAATAGAAGTTTACATTTAAAATTCAACATATATCTTAAAAAGTAAGAAAATAGATATTACGACTATAAGAAAGAGAAATGCAAAATATAAGGAAAATAAATAATATTTAATATATAATTTTTAAAATGGAATACTACACTAAAAATTTATATTTACTGTCCCAAAAACGTTTGATGACCTCGAAAGAGATTTCTCTAACAATGAATTTTTGGTTAGGCTGATTCATTGATGGAAAGTCCGCAACTTCCATGATAGAAATGTACTCATAGGAGTTTATATTCTCCTCACAGACTCAAAAGTATTCTCCCAAATTAAATTATTCTAATCCATATTTTTCTTGCGTTTCAAATTACTTTTTTTGGTCAATTGATTTTAAATATTCAAAATTATATAATCCCAACGTTATATAAAAATATATAAAATGGTCTATAGAATAATTTTTTAATTAAATAAATTTGGGGTTTTTGTAAAATTGACTCAAAACTCAAAGTCAAACACAAAACTAACTTCTTCTTTTGACTCATCTTGTTTTTGTCCTATTCACCCCACACCTTCATTTTATTTACGAAAATGCCATTAATTTTTTTTTTCGAAAATGGCCTTTTTACTCTCTCAACCTCATCATCTTCAAGTATTTACAACATTGCCACTGCCATGAATACTCCCAACAACCTTGTACAACCCAACAATCTTGTACAACCAAGGTTTGAAGCCTTTAATGCACTTAATATCGATACTCATACTCTCTTTCTCAATTGTTATGAAGTAAAAACAACATCTCATTCACTTTGTCTCCCTATTCATACCAAAACCCAAGCTTTTGATAGCAAAATTTTTATGGTTGATAGAGCCATTTAAGCATACAATTCTTGGTGGGTTACTTTCGTTTGATGTTCTGGGTGGTTGGAGAAGACTCTGTGTGCAAAGAAAGTCATCTCACCTAGTTTAAGGTATGAAATTGATTTTTTTTCCAGATCTGTTCGCGTAGAAGACTTTCCCGTAAGTCATCTGGATGTAAAAGACTTACGGATAAGTCTTCTGGTCAAACGGACGACTTACTTCTAAGTCGTCCAACTTTGTTTGTTAAAAAAAAAACACCAGAAGACTTATAATTAAGTCGTCTAGATAAACCGGGCTACTTTTGCATTTGACCGAATTGTGTCAGATATTTGACTTTTTCTGGACGACTTACAATTAAGTCGTCTCTGGGAAAGTTAAAATTTCAATATTTTATTTAATCTAGACGACTTACGGATAAGTTGTCTTAGGTTAGTTTTGCAATTCAAAAATAAAACTTAAATTTTTAACTTCTCCCAGACGACTTAACTGAAAGTCGTCCGATTAGACGACTTATGTTAAAGTCTTCCAGGATAAGCAAAGTCGTCCAGAATATTTTCCGAGTTTTCTGGTCAAACCTTGCTTTTCCTGGACGACTTTAACATAAGTCGTCTGATCAGACGACTTTCAGTTAAGTCATCTGGGAGAAGTTAAAAATTTATGTTTTATTTTTGAATTGCAAAACTAACCTCAGATGACTTAATTATAAGTCGTCTAGATTTAATAAAATATTAATATTTTAACTTTCCCAGAGACGACTTAATTGTAAGTCGTTCAGAAAAAGTCAAATATCTGACACAATTCGGTCAAATGCAAAAGTAGCCCGGTTTATCTAGACGACTTAATTATAAGTCGTCTGGTGTTTTTTCTTAACAAAGAAAGCTGGATGACTTAGAATTAAGTCGTCCCATTTAAATTTCAATTGCAAAAATGACCTCATTGGACGACTTACGGGTAAGTCGTCCAGACGACTTACTGGTATGTCGTCTGCGTCAATGTTTAGTAAACTTTCATGAAATTCTCTATGTTTACTAATGTGTTTTATTTTGAATTTTTGCAGATGATTCGTCAGTTTGCCGTTGGGATTTTGTGGTTGATGATCTCAAAGGAGCAAGATTGTTTTTATTGAATGAAGATTCAACACATGCTGAACTTGTTGCAATGGCACAAGAAGATTATAACCTGGACATGAGCACAATCACTGTGGAGATTAGATACTCATTACCAGCAGAAATGATGATGGCTCCAGTCACCCCTCCCATTCATGTTAAAAGTGATAGACAAGTTCGTAACTTGCTCGAGATACTCAAAAGTCATAGAGTATGTCTTTGTGTATCAAGCCGTAGCAAGGTGGAAACGGTTTCAGAGGAAAGGGAAGAAGCTGATGAATGGTTTGAAGATGATGAAGCTGAATGTTTTGAAGATGAATGTGATAATGAGTTGGTTGAAGATGAAAATCATGATGTGGAGGAGGATGATAAGGAGGAGGATGCTGAAATCTCCGTTTGCTCTAATGTTGCTGAAGCGAATGAGAATGGTGAGGATTATAGTGTTTATGGAAAGGTTAGAGATGATGATGAGGAAGAAGATGATGATGTGGTTTTTAAAGATTACAAAGATACATATGCTATTGAAGGAGGACGATCGAATGGTAACGGTATCTATGTCAACCAGAGTTTTGTTT
>CAKOAT010162932.1:99113-210226 GCA_932364175.1 Eruca vesicaria subsp. sativa | reverse complement strand
GCGTAAGTTCTCCTTCAGAATATACAAGTCAACGAAAACTCTCCTTGTGGCAACATGTCGGGTTAGTGGTTGTGGATGGAAGATAAGAGCGAGTGTGAAACATGGGACAAACACGTTTTGGATAACAAAATATGTGGAAACACATACATGCTCAGTGGGAGACCGAATCGCTCAGCGGAGACACTGTACTCCGAAGTATGTTGGTAGGCTTTTCATTGATCGTGTTGGAATCACTGATGGGTTGACGCCGCAGCATATCAAAGATGCAATGAAGAACATGTTTAGCATGGAGCTTGATTACACCACTTCATACATGGCACTGTTATATGCACAAACATTGGTGAGAGGAACAGCAGAAGATGGGTATTCGCATCTGCCATCATATCTCGAGAAAAGCTCCTTAGCAAATTCCGATTCTGTCACGGCTATAGAACTTGATTCTATGAAGAGATTTAAGTATCTATTTATCTCTTTTGGAGCTTCTATCAAAGGTTTTAAGTATAAGAGAAGGGTCATTGTGGTGGATGGGACTCACCTTAGTGGGAAGTATGAGGGTACTATGTTGGTTGCAGCCGCACAAGATGGGAATTTCAGATATTTCCATTGGCTTTGGGATAGTAGATGCTGAAGATGACCCTTCTTGGGAATGGTTTTTCACAAAATTGGCTACTTGTATATCTGATGACCAGCCTCTGGTGATAGTCTCCGACCGGCATACGGCCATTAAAAATGCGTGTGATAAGGTGTTTCCTTGGGAAGTGAGAGAAATATGTTATTATCACCTTCAAGATAACATTGTCAAAAAGTATAAAGGGAAACATCTCTTGTACTTGGTGAAAGGTGCTGCTTATGCTCATACGGTTTCAGATTTTAACCGGTACATGGCTGAGATAAATATTGCAAACCCGGACCTTGCAACGTATTTGGTGAATGCCGACGTCAGCCTATGGACAAGGGTTTATTGTGAGGGGGACATGTACAACATAAAAACAAGCAACATCGCTGAATCTATTAATTCTGCACTAAAGCGAGCTAGAGGATTTCCGATTAAGTTTCTACTGGAGTTCATAAGGGAGAAACTAGGAAAGTGGTATTGGAAAAGGAGAGAAGATGCTTTGAGTCTCCCAACTCAACATAGTCGGGGTGTTGAATACTTGCTTGCTGTTCGAGAGGAGATAGCGGATACGATGAGGGCCCAACCAATTGATGGTTGGCGATTCTTTGTGAAAGGTGGCAAAATGGACTGTGTGGTTGATTTGGAACATGGAAAGTGTGATTGTGGCGTCTACCAAGTGGAGAAAATACCTTGTTCTCATGCTATAGCTGCTGGTACATTTTCGCGTTTGCATATATCCACACTTGTACATCCAGTGTACTCAAAGGAGTATTTGTTTGAAGGATACTCAGAGAATATATTTCCTTGTGCTGGACAACAAGTTGAGGAACGCACATGCTTCCCTCCGGAGGTAAAGCGTGGTCCGGGGAGACAGAAGAAATCAAGATGGCAATATTGGTTGGAGCTATCCAGGAAAGGACGCAAACCCCGGAAGCAACACATAGTTTATAGATGCTCAAACTGCAAGGATATTGGCCATACGAAACCACAATGTAAGAAACCGGTTAATTAGTCGTCCAGATGACCTAGAATTTAGTCGTCTATTGTTGTTTACTCGTTCAGATGACCTATAATTAAGTCGTCTAGTGTTGTTAAGTCGTCCACTGGTACCTAGTCGTCTGGACTACTTAAATTTAAGTCGTCTAGTGTTGGTTAGTCGTCCAGACGACCTATAATTAAGTCGACTAGTGTTGTTAAGTCGTCCACTGTTATCTAGTCGTCTTGACGACTTAAATTTAAGTCGTCTAGTGTTGGTTAGTCGTCAAGACGACCTAAAGGTTGGTCCAGTTGGGTAAATAAACCGGCTAGGTTATAAAGTACATTGGTAAAATTAAAGGTTCGGTCCGGTTTGGACGACTTACTAGTAAGTCGTCTGTCGGATAATGTACATCGGACGACTTAATATTTAGTCTTCTGTATATAGGAGACTTATAATTAAGTCGTCTGACAAATCTTCCGGCTGGATGAGTTTCTAGACGAGTTAAATATTAGTCGTCTACTAAGTCTTCTAGGCTTTATGAGTATGTTTTAAGAATTTGTGTTAGACTTCTTAGACGACTAATAATTAAGTCGTCTGACAAATCTTCCGGCTAGATGACTTTCCAGACGACTTAATTATAAGTCGTCTATATACTGACGACTAAATATTAAGTCGTCAGATGTACATTATCCGACAGACGACTAATTATAATAGTTGATCATCCATTACAAGTCATAGGTTTAAAAACATTTTGAAACAAGGGAACAACAACATAAAAGTCATCTATTACAAATCCACTAGAAGCAGATTACAATAAGACAATAGCAAGACAAACAACATCTCATTTAGGAAGAGACGAGGAAGTTGAGGCACCATCCGCATAATCACCCCCTTGAGGGGGACCGAAAGGAGTCACATGAAATACCATATCTCCTTCCTTTTTGAACACGAAAATGTCACCGATGCAAAGGGAGTGTGCATGGGAGAAGGTTTTCCAACCATCGGTGAGTGTTCTTCCTTCTTGTATAACTTCCCAAGTTTGGTGTGAAGCGTCCGATCGTAGTGTCCATTTTCCTTGGTTTGGCTTGCCTTCTATGTGTTTTGAGTAGAAGGCAAGTGGTATTGTATACAAGTCCACAAAGGAGAAGTTAAGCAAAGGAAATAAACAGAGGAGAAATAGAGAGCGTGTGTATACCACGCCACTGCAGAAACCAGGAAGCAGAGGCTTCAAGAAGTGAGGTTCATGCTGATTCGCCATCTGCAAACAAGAAACGAAATGGAAACATTTTAATTCTAAGTCTGGAAGACTTATACTAAGTCATATGGGTCGTCCACCTGGAAGACTTTCAGACGACTTATATTAAGTCGTCTGGGTCGTCCACCTGGAAGACTTTCCAGACGACTTAATTATAAGTCTACCAAGACTTCCAGTAGAACATTTGAAAGCTGACCAGACGAATGAGAGGAGAACAACATCCAACCTAACTAGACCACAAATTGATTGAATCCCCAATCTTTGAAACCCTAATTTGAATTGAAAATATCCACAAATTGCTTGAAATCACAAATCGTAACCGGGAAATGAGAAGAAAACAACATCCAACCTAACTAAACAACAAATCGATTGAAATTCCCAATTTTTGAAACCCTAATTTGAAACCAAAATTTCCCGAAATCGTTGAAAACACAAAACCAAACAGTAAAAGTAAAGGAAAAAAAAATCCATCCTAATAAAAACCCATAAATCTGGAAGAGAAGCCTTCGATTTACCTTGGTCTTGTATTGGATTGAAATCGCCTCGAAATCACCTTTGAGAGAAACGGCGTTAGGGTTTTCTAAATTTCGCGAAAAAGTGAGTAAAAAAAAACATCTTATATATGTCGGGTCAAAAATACGGTTAGGTTTAAAAGTAATTTGGTAAAATCCGGTTTGGACGACTTATAATTAAGTCGTCTGTTGATACTATAAGACGACTAAGTAGTCTGCCTTATTAAATATATTTACCAGACGACTTAATTATAAGTCGTCCAGACCCTAAACCCTAAACCCTAAACTAAATTGACTAACTAACCACGTTATAAAATCAAATTATACTTAAATATTGTTTACTATACACAGAAATAAACACACTTAGGTAAATTTTTAATTTTTCAAAAAAACATTTATGCTTTCGAAAATCTAACCCTAAGAAACACATACAATACTACAAACATATGTTGGTGAAACCTAAACTAAAGAATATCATGACTCACTACTTTCACTCATCTATGCTGAAAACAACTGACTTTTGTTATATCTTAATTTATATCTCTTAAGACATATGTTAATTACATAATTCCAATTTTTCATTTATCAAAATATTTATTACACAATTTTAAATTATTTTTAAGAAAAACTGTCTCAGACGACTTGCGAGTGCTAGAAACGTAAAAAAAAAATACATTTTTTTGTTTGTTCACAAGAGGTTGGTTGTAATTTCAATAGCCTTTTAAGTTACTTTTTGCATTTGATTCAAGTTTGGGTTTACTTTTGCATTTCAAATCAAGTTTTGAGTCATATTTGGCAATTTTCCCAATAAATTTAATTGATTAATATTAATGTTATGCTTAAAATATAGTTTTTTAAAAGCTTTCAAATATAGTTAAAAGAACATAACTGGTGATGAATTTAATTTCTTAAATTTTATTATTATTTAAAACATTGATATTTTTTAAAACATAGTGAGTTATAAATATCAATGATGGAGTTGGTGAATATAAGCATGAAGACGAAAATATAAATAGTTAATTTTTAAGTAAAACAATTCAGATTTTTATTCAGTTATTAATATATAATATCTTATATTGTTTTTAAATTATACATAAATTATATAAAAATTAATATTCCAAAATTAAACTATTATATTCTATATATAATGTTGTTAAATAAAAATATTTTAAGCAATTGTTTTAAAAATTAATAATAAATGGTTATTTACATATAATGATTAAGATGTATTATACTATAATTTGACATGTATTAGATACATTTTGATATATCATTATTTTCTAATTTCAGAGAAACAATAAATGGCTAAACATCAATATCATTTAGGTTAAACATATAAATAACACAAATTCAACGATCACAAAAAATACTTACATAAACATTACAATACAATAATTTTAATCTCAATAACATACAATTAAAAATACAATTTTTTTGACACTCAAAATACAATTTTCAAAAGAATAGTTATATACTTAATTTTTTTGAAAATCAAAGATGTTCTGCCCATAGCGCGGATTAATTCCTAGTACTATATAAAAATTAAGGGTATAAACCATTGAGTATGTTCACATAGTATTTAAAACAATCAATCATAACATAACAAATTGGTTTTAAATTTATTAATTTTAAAATGTTAATATTTCCAAAAACTGTCATATCATAATAAAATAGAAACGAATAAAAATAAGGTAAATTAACAAAATAAAAAAATACCTATATTAACTTAATATATATATATATATAGTAAGATTTTGAAATTTAACATAAACAATTATGAAATATAGTAGTTAATTTGAATGTGCAAAATTTCTAAACAACTATATAACTATATAAATGTAAAACATATATGTTTCAATTTTAAGATACATGCTATTGAATACATTCAAAAATAACATATAATATATATATATAAATTGATGATACAATTAATTGAGAATATCCACATTTTATCGAAAGAATTAAAAAATATTTGAAATCATCATCTTATTTATTGTTTTAACAAATTTCAAGATTCGAAAAACATAATTCTTTCAAAATAAAATAAAAATCAGTATAAATTTAGCAAAACAATTAAATAAAATAAATAAAGAAGCAATTTGATATATAAACTAAATATTTGGAAGACTAAAAATAAATAATAAAATAAATTTAAAAGAATAAAATAACTTTAAATAACAAAAAAATATGAATATGGAACAGTAAAGTAATAAATCATATTTTTAATAAATATGTCTGGAAAACTGAACATAAATATTTTTAATAGTATATAATTACACGTATAAAAATTGGGGGTGTAAGCCATTAATATTTTTAAAAGGATTTTATGCCACTAATCTTAGTATGAAAATAAAGCTGAGGCTAAAAACCATTGATGGTGTCAACATATGATTTAAAAAAACCAATCATAATATAACAAATCAGTTTTTAAATTGTTTTTTAAATGTCAATATTCCAAAAAACTGTTTACTTCATAATAAATTAGAAACCAATATCAAATAAGCTAAATTAACAAAAATAAAAACTCTATACTATATTAAAATGAGTGTATAAGTCTTTGAGGGTGTCCACATACGATTTAAAAAAAAAATCATAATATAACAAATCAAATTTTAATTTATTACTTTTTAAGAGGTTACTATTTCCAAAAACTCTTTATTTAATAATAAATTAAAAATATCAAATAAGGTAAATTAACAAAAGTAAAAAAACATTCTACATATATTAAATTAATATAAAGTAAATTTTCGTAATTTAAACTGTGAGAACCGAAATTCACCTACTGTCGATTTCCGTAAAATAAGAAAACTTAGGAAAACCCTAATTTTCAAGAGGAGCCGGATCTCTGCGAAGGCCAACAACAAGTAACCAAATAAATGCGAAAAATATGAAAAACGTAATAAAACAAATTTATAGAAAAAGTAGATCTTATTTCGATTTTGCGTAAGATCGTTGCGATCATTACAAGGGTTTATAAAGGCTTTGGCTGCAGGGCCATCAACGAGTTATCAACATAAAAACCTAAACCTAATCGAGTCACAGCTCGATAATAAAAGACGGAAAAAGATAAGAAGAAAGATTTGATTGATTTCGGACTGAACCTAATGAAAGGCTGCCTACGTACCCCTTTCGAGGATCAAGTCGAACGTAGTTCAGTTGATAGAGCTGGACCAGAGATCGAACCGCCTAGGCGAGTTCGTCTAGTAATTGAGCGCCAGTCATAGAAACCGAACTTGTCGAGAAAAAGCCAAAGTTTCTAAATGCGGAAAATTCTAAATCTAGAAAATTTGTAAAAGTCTCAGATGAGAGCTCTGAAATTCGTCCCTTGCTTCTGCCTCATTCCTCTTGCTTATATACTCCCTTCCTTGGCAGTTTGGTCCTTCCATTTTGCACAGATTCGAGTATACGGAGAATCTTCCATTTATCTCTATCTTTCTTTTTTTTTCCCGCGGAAATCTTCTATTTATCCTCAAACTTGACATTTATCTTCAAGTTTGACATTTATCTTCTTTCTGCGAGTAAATCGCCAAAACGTCGTCGTATCTCCGGGTTGGACTTCGTTTAAAGTCATGAGTGGCTTTTATCGCGTTTTAGGACTTTCGAGCCGTTTTGCGATAAATCCGTTTTACGACTTTAGACGGGATCGTTTCCTGATACGATGCCATTTTTAGACAAGTTTCTCGAGTTGATCGTAAAGCTAGGCAATGTCCGATGTTTCGATTAATCGTTGCTGGTTTCTATGATTTACACGGGGTTTTATTAAAAACGCGTTGTGTACGATATCTCACAAAAAGTCTCGAGCAAATCGTATAGTTAGGAAATGTTCGGTATTTCGTTTAACCGTTGCCGTTTTATATGATTTTCTCGAGTTCTTTTAAGAAAACAAGACTTTCACGGTTTTTATCGTAAAACTCGAACGATAGGACGGATTGAGACGAAATGAGAGACATTTCAACCGTGGTTCAGAACACGATCGTGCCGAAGGACGTATGCCTTGAATCGAGGATGTGGGAGATCGAGGTTCGGGATGGTCAGCTCGACGCAGGGCGAGCCGAACCGGATTGGTTCAGCTCGCCGTTCGGCGAGCTACCCGGGAAGCTTCTAGCTCGCCGTACGGCGAGCAAGTCGTGATGTGACTAGCTCGCATTTTACGGTGGTTTTGGTTTTTCACGGTTTTGTGCTTAACTCGGACGATCGTGTAATCGAGGTTCGTTTCGTTCTTCCGAGATAACGATTTCCGAGTTTTTCCGCGGATTTCTTTTGTTCGGTAACTTCTTTTGGATCTATAAAACGGTTTCTCGAGTTTTATAAAAGGGCTTCTCGAGTTTTATAAAATGATTTCACGAGTTTTATAAAACCACTTCTCGAGTTTTATAAAACGTATTTTTATTTTAACTTTTGCGGAGGCTTGTAGCCATTGATTCCGTCGTGACCGATTTTGACACCAACAGAGGGACATAATACAATACAGATCTGAGTTCTCGCCAAATCAATCTAGAGAGAGAATGAATAAATGGGTGAAACAGAAAACAATGGGTTTAATACACGTCTATGTCGATTTTGGAAAAAATTCAAAAAGCTAGGCGAGAAAAATTTGTAAATGATTTACGTGCTTAAAGTTTCACTTGGTTTGTAGTTATACAAAAACCTTTTAAGTTTTACTTTTCTGTTTTTTTTTGCGATTTTGTTGGTTTTACTGTACTTAGATGATTAATTTTATGGTTATACCAGCTATATTCTGTTTTATATGAACGTTTTAGATGTGTCAGTGTAGAAAACAATTTGTTTTCGTGACATATGTAAGTTTTCTAATCCCACAATGTAGTGTATACAAAAAAATATCTAACAATGATGTATTCCCTTCCCAACTGATAGAAAATGTGATTCAGATTATAAAAAAATTTCAGTCCACGTGATACGAATCTCAAAACATGTTGAATAAGTTACGTCATATTCCTTAAACATGATTAAGTAATGTCATCGCAGGTGTAATTACTCCAAATTAACAATAATATAACACAAGTTTCATCAAGTTTTAGATTTATATATCTCAATAACTTTAATTAGGTTTCACAAGGTTTCACATTCACATAACGCATGTTTTCACAAAGTTTTTGAAGATTTCCTCTAGTTTCACCAAGTATTACACTCACAATCAACTCCTGTGTTCCCTGCCTTGAGTGCCTTGAGTGCCTTGTGTTTCTTGTGATCCTTGAGTGCCTTGTGTTCCCTGTGATCCTTCTGTTCCTTGAGTTCCCTGCGAGCAGTTGAAATAGCTTGCCAAGCCAATATTCCGGTTATACTTATTACGACGGGGACGTGGCCGACTTTCTCCTGCCGAAGGAAACCTTTTTTCCAGATGTCTTCCTTTTTTTCAAGTACTCTGGAGGTAAGGGACACTTATCCACGACTTCTTTTGGAACCATCCAATCAGACATATGAGGGACTGGATATACAGTCCTTCGATACGCCAAAGCCCACACTCTAATGAAGTAATAATCCAAGACGAAATCATACATGTCACTCACCTGTATTGGTCTATCATGCTTCAAAAATTTAATGATAGCGCCTATTGCATGTCTACACGGGTATTTATCTATATCAAACTTCCTGCAACTGCACGTTTTCTTGTGCAGATCAACCAAATAAGTCTTCCCATCTTCTCAAATAACATGGTATTCAAGCTGAAAAGTGTTCAGCAAAATCACATCAAGTCTTGAACCTTTCGGTGTTCTTTCATGGATTTTGTTCTCCACTAAAGGAACCGATTTTCGAGATGCTGGTCCGGCTGCTGCATCCTTACTATGTCTGTTGAACCTCTCAGCCATTTTGTCAATAACTGTATCAAGCATAGGCAATAAAGACATGCTTCGCGCCTTTTTAAATAGCGCATTCGAAGACTCCGCACAATTAGAGGTGTCTATGTTGTACCTTGCACCGAGGAAATGACACTTCGCCCAATTTTTGACATCGGCAGTATCATCAACATACTTATCACACACTGGATACCTCTGAATAAAGACATGCAATTTTTCTGAATTGTTTCACAACTTCGTCCCTCCCATGTCTGACATGACCTTTCACATTGTGCGATAGATGCCAGATACAATACCCATGTTTAGACAGCGGATACACTTCAGCAACAGCGTTTATCAGACTTGCATTTCTGTCTGAAACAAACACCAATTCCGTCGAATCTGGAACAACAGTTTTCAGCGTCGTGAAAACCAATTCCAGCTTTCTTTTTTCTCCCCATCAACGACACCAAAAGCAATTGGATAATGGTGAAGGTTTGGATCCTGATCCGTGGCAATAACTAAAAAACCACCTTCAACAGTCTTCAGGAAAGTTGCATCCACAGTGATGACTTTTCTCATGAATTCAAACCCTTCAATGGAGGCTCCCAACGCAACAAATAGGTATTTGAACCGCTTGTGTTCATCCAATAACAAACTTGTTTTTGTATCCGGGTTCACCTTCTCTAACATATACAAATAAGAAGGCAATATTTTGTATCCTTTCTCGGGATCACCACGCAAATCTGCAACAGCTTGATTTTTTCCTCTCAAACATGTCGTATACGACACTTCCACACCCAATTTCCTTTTCACCAGACCGAGCAGGGTTTTCTCACTTGGTGTCTCATATAGTCCCAGATAATCCTTGTGCACTATAGATGCAACATGAAGTTACGCGAGAGCATGAATGCATCTTCATGTATGTTCTAATCGTGAACACTTCAGAATTATTTATCTTTGTAGCTCTCACACCCCATTTAAAACCTTCAGCTGCTAACCGACATTTCACCACATATCGACTCTTGTCCGAGTTGGAGATACTAATTCCGAAACAGTTCAGCTGTGATGCTCTATCAATCATATCCTTCACAGCTTCTTTACTAGGAAATTCTTGAAACAACTCAATACCCAAACCATCTTCCCACTCTTTAACCACTGGAATTTCTTTTGCAACACGTGGGAGCTCAACATAGTCCCAAACAGAACGAACACCCATGGAGTTATCCACGTCGCCCTCATTGTAAACAATGTTGTCCATACCAATGTCCCCTTCACCGGCTTCTACATTAACAACATTAATGCCTCTTTTGCCGGCTTCTCCATTAATAACATCAATGCCCCTTCCTTTTCCTCTGCTTCTCTAGGAACAAAATTCTCCACCCCTTCAGCCTCTGGTAGATATAGTTCTGCTTCTTCAACTTCGGGTAATCCACTCGCAAGCTCACTATAGTTCCCACCATATGAGCTTTCTTTCTCAACAACTGATTGTTGCTCCATTACTGGAACTATTTCCATTCCTTCGATGACCTCTACATGCAAAATACTTCTTCTTCCCTCTTTATCCACTGATGTTAGATACACAAACACATCTTCATCATCCAAAATATATGATTGCCTCTTAGGTTCTACTACCAGTGGAATGTAACTCAGATTCAGCCTCTTTAAAAACGGATCTATGCTCTTCTTCTTGCATATCCTCTCCTTCAAAAATTAATGAGTGATCTCATCCAATGATGATGTCTTAAAGAATTTACAACACAAACGACCATCGCTTGGAATCCATTCATAATCATCACCATATTTCGCATAATGTCCATCATAGTCAAAGTGTATGTTTATAGAAGAATAACCCATTATCTGTTGTACCAAACAAAAATTATACAATAAAAGTTAATCTTAGTTATACAGTTTTGCTATTGAAGTAATACTAAGTTATACCCTTTTACACATTTTGGTCAAGAGTAAAGTTTCAACACTTTTATAGTATACCAGTTTCACCTAATCACCTAATTACACTTTTATAGTCTACCAGTTTCACCCTATTCATTCCAGAATTCAGCTTTGATTCCCGAAATTTCTGGTTATTAATCCAATTCCATAACAAACACACCATCCTACTCCCAAATCTTTCCCGTTCTCCCCTAATCGACAACCCAAATATTCGATATCTACTGTATCCCAACCTAACAAGCAGCATTTTATTCGACTCGACTGGTTATAAGATGAATTACAGACCAAGATAATGCTTTACCTGAAGTTTTATTTGACCTGAGTTGGGGATTCATTGATTCAACATCCAAGCGAGCCGCAGCCTTTACAAATGAAGGTTCGAACGAAATTGAGGAGTGACTACAGCAGAGCTTACTTCGACAAGCCAAACCAGAAGAGAAGAAGAAACTCAGAGAAGAAGTAGTTAGGAGAGAGAAAAACCGCGCTTTTTTTTATTGGTCAAGCAGAGGAGCATTTTTATTGGTCAAGTAGAGAGGGGCACTTTCGACTTTGCCCATCGAGATGAAGAGTATCAGAATAGATAAGAGTACTCCAGATTTCGTAAGAGTATGCTAGATCACTTTTCCCTCATTAAGAGCATCTTAGCTCTTTACTCCCTAATGGTCTCACTTCTCTAGACTACCTGATTCTCCAACTTCTTCACATGGGTGTTGATGTTTTCAAACTTGGTATTTAGTTTGAGATACAGAGCATCTATCTTTCTATCGATGTCTGTTTAGGGACATTCACCTACTGATGTCTCTCAAGTACTCTGTCAACCATTGTTTCTAGCTTTCTCTCCTGAGTCTCTAGAGGTTGTCTCTGGTAGTAACAAGATACATAGGGTCTGTTTTTGCTGTAGAGCCTCTGTTGATGTGAATTCTGGTTGTAGTTACCCTTTTGACTATTGAAATAGAAGTTTCTGCTGTAGCCTTGATTCCCAGATCTGTGGAAACCATTTCCACCAATGTAATTAACATCCTCTTCTTCACTTTCAGCATTTTTAGCTTCCACTTCCTCCACAAAACTAACTTTCTTTTTCAATAGTTTGTGAACAATAGCTAGACTTGCACTAACATCATCAATCTGCTCCATGCTGACTGCTGAGTCTGATTTTTTTCCTCTCATAGTCAGTGTTCTTGGTGCTGTTGCTGGATACCAGAATCTCAATAAGCCTTGTAGCCTCTTCTGGACTTCTGGTAACAAAATTACCCTCACTAGCTGTGTCTATAGCCATCTGGTACTGCAGATCAATACGTCTGAAGAAAGTGCTTAGCAGCTGCATTTCATTAAATATATGGTGTGGACAGTCGCGCTGGTAGGATTTGAATCTGGTCCAAGAGCTCTTAAAAGACTCAGCATGCTCATGTGTAAAAGTAGCAATTCTGCTCTTCAAATCCTCAGCTTGTGCATCATCAAAGAAATTGCTCAAGAAGGCGTTCTTGATGTCAACCGAGAATGTAATAGATTCTGGTGGTAACTACTTAAGTCAATATGAAGATTTTATAGCAAGTGAGTAGTTGAAGATTTTTCAAAATAGGTACTCCTCAAGGACTCCTTTGTCTCTAATAGCATATACTAAATCCTAGAACCTCTCCTGATGATCCATAGGATTCTCATGTTGCTTCCCATGGTAAGGTGTTTGCGCCACAAGTGCGAAGAAAGAAGGCTTGATCTCAAAATCATGCCTCTGAAAAGCTGGAGGCCGAATGATGGATCTGTTGGCGTAGTACTGGTCAGGACGGTTATATTCTGCCAGTGTCCTTGACTGAGAAGCTTGGCCATTAGCTTCAGGTTGTGCTATTGCAGTGTCTACTCCTATTTCAGGTTCATGGATTACAACCCCCTGATCTAATATCTTCTGATTAGCTGTGTTACATAGGTGACCTTCAAGATCATGCATGTCCTGATTTTCATATCTTATCAAAACGGTTTGAGCAACTATTGGAACTCGCGGTTCACCGCCGATTGATGGTACGTCTGTGTTGCCATTCCATGAGGAACTAGCGTTTACATGGTTCTTAGATTGTCGTTTGCTTTTGGGATGATTTTGACGAGGCGTCACATTGTCCGAATATTTTTCTGCTTGTTTTGGCGAGAGTTTGCTTTATAGAAAGCGTTTCCTTGTTGCGAGGAAAAATATTTGACGAAAAGAAAAAGAATGAGTTTCCTTTGAAGGATTCGGATGATCGATAATCCGGGTTGGTTAATGACCGGGGTGGATTGGCGATGACTTGGAGTATGTCTGATTTACGAAACTTTTTAGAAGCCAGTCGGTTTTAAGACGACGTCAGCGTCTCTTGCTCCTTCTTTCTTTTAGGAAATGAGTATGCTCGAATGCATGGGGATCGTTTCTCGGTTGTACGAGAGATTGGATCGGTTTGCGAGTTATGCCTTTGTTTCATCGATGATTTGGAACCGCCTATTCTTCGTTCGTCTTTTGACTTACTTTTGTAGAATCGGTCTTCGACGAAATACCAACGAGAGTTTTGGAGTGAGGAAGGGATTTCCTCGTCCGAGTTTATGTTCTTGTTTCTTCGTACTGCTGGTTTTACATAACCGACTAGGTGCGCTTTGTATATCGAAAAATCAATCACCTGTTCATGATTGGATGTTTTCGACTTTGCATGGCAGATTTTTGTAAAACCGGATTGCATTTAGAGAGTTCAGATCTCTCGTATAGTTTAGGAAACTTTGGTGTTAAGTCGACCGTTGCCGTTTTAGACGACGATTCGAACTTATACGAAAAAACAAGTCTTTGCGGTTTTTGTCGTAAAATCTCGATGGGAATTCCGACTGAGACGAAACGAGAACCAGCGCGATCAAGACTCGAGAGAGAGACTCGAGGATTGGTTCAGCTCGACGTAGGGCGAGCCGGATGAAACCTTTCAGCTCGCCGTGTGGCAAGCTGGATGGTAAGAACCCTTGGGACAAGGTCAGCACCTCTTGGGCGAGGTGAAAGGATGGTTAGCTCGCTGTACAGCAAGCTAACTTAAATGGTTAAGCTTGCCGTATGGCGAGCTAACTTGAACGGTTCAGCTCGCCGTACGGCGAGCTAACATGGACGGTTCAGCTCGCCGTACGGCGAACTGGATGATGAGAACCCTTTGGGCAAAGTCAGCACCTCTTGGGCGAGGTGAACGAGTATTCTCAGCTCGCCATACGGAGAGCTGAGTTGCTTAGTTCAGGTCGCCGTACGGCAAGCTGAGACGCTTGGTTCAGCTCGTCGTACGGCGAGCTGAGATGCTTGTTGCGGGTTTCGTCGAGTTGACTTGTTGAGTACTAGTCGCTGCTGGGGTTGTTTTACCAGCATTTTTGCGAGTTGCGACTTTGTCTTTCATATTTCCAGACATCGTTTTGGTCAAGCGTTTTGCGGCTATGAGTAAGAGTAATCCGACCTCCCCTCCTTCTAGCGCCAAACTATGGGAACCGAAATTCACCCTTGTCGATTTCCGTAAATTGAGGAAACTTAGGAAAACCCTAATTTTCCAGAGGAACCGGATCTCTGAGAAAGCCAACAGTAAGTAACCAGATAAATGCAGAAAAATATGAAAAACGCAATAACACGAATTTATAAAGAAAGTCGATCTTATTTCCGATTCGCATAAGAGCGTTGCGATCATTACAAGGAATTACAAAGGCTTTGGCCCCAGGGGCCATCAGAGAGTTACAAACATAAAACCCTAAATCTAGTCGAGTCGCAGCTCGATAACGAAAGACGGAAAAAGATAAGAAAAAAGGTTTGATTGATTTCGGACTAAACCTTATGAAAGGCTGCCTACGTACCCTTTTTGAGGATCAAATCGAACGTAGTTCAGTTGATGGAGTTGGACAAGAGATCGAACTGCCCGGGTGAGTTCGTCTAGTAATTGAGCGCCACTCATAGAAACCGAACTTGTCGAGAATAAAGCCTAGGTTTCTAAGTGCGGAAAATTCTAAGTCTAGAAAAGTTGTAAAAGTCTGAGATGAGAGCTCTCAAATTCGTCCCCTGTTTCTGCCCTATGCCTCTTGCTTATATACTCCCTTCCTAGGTGGTTTAGCCTTTCCATTTCACCCAGATTCGAGTTTATCAAGAATCTTCCATTTATCTCGATCTTTTTTTTTTCCGGACTGGTTCAGCTAGTCGTACGGTGAGCTACCCGGGAAGCGTCTAGTGTGGGAACCGGATTTCACCTACGGTCAATAAATCGTAAATAAGGAAACTTTGAGTAAACCCTAAGTTTCCAAAGGACCCGACTTTCTGCAGAACCGCACAGCGAGAATTAAGAAAAACGATGAACTTAAAATTAAAGTATGAATGAACGAAGTCGAGAGCAAGAAGGTTTTTATTCTGAATCGGTGTAAGAAATGCTACAACGAGAGTGGCCTTAGCTGCGTGAGCCGTCGGCGAAATCCCTAACTCTAGAATTCTAAGACCGAAAACCCTAGTTGAGACGCAGCTCGCTAACAGAAAACGGAAATATTCCTAAATGCTAAATTTGGTGGTGAAAGCTCTGAAAATCGTGTCCCTGCTTCTGCCCTATGCATCTTGCTTATATACTCCCTCCTAGGCGGTTTTAATCTTTCCATTTTGCTCGAATTCGAGTTTATCGGGAATCTTCCATTTTTCTGGATCTTTCCTTTTCTTCCGCGGAAATCTTCTATTTATCTTCAAACTTGCCATTTATCTTTAAACTTGACATTTACCTTTAAACTTGACATTTACCTTGCTTCTGCGAGTAAACCATCAAAACATTATCGTATCTTCGGGTTAGATTTCGTTAAGATCGCGAGATGGGATTTTTTCGCGTTTTAGGACCTTCCGAGCCGTTTTGTGATAAATCGGTTTTGCGACTTTATACGAGATCGTTTCCTGATCCGATGCCATTTTAAGTGAATTCCTCGAGTTAATCGTAAAGTTTAGCTACGTCCGTTTACCGGTTAATCATTGCCATTTTTTACGATTTTCTCGACGTTTTTATTAAAAACGCGTTTTTTATGATTTTAACGAAAAATCTCGAATAAATCGTATAATTTAGAAAATTTTCGGTGTTTCGTTTAACCATTGCCGTTTTATACGATTTCCTCGAGTTATTTCCGAGAAAACAAAGTTTTACGGTTTTTATTGTAAAACTCGAATGATAGGTCGGATCGAGACGAAACGGGAGACATTTTGACCGTGGTTCGGAACACGACCGTGTCGAAGGACGAATGCACTGAATCGAGGATATGGGCGATCGAGGCTCGGAATGTTCGGTTCGACGTACGGCGAACTGAGCTGTACCAGTCCAGCTCGCTGGCCGGTGAACTGTCCGGGAAGCTTCTAGTTCGCCTAACGGCGAACTAGCCTCGTCCCGACTAGTTCACCGTTGGGCGTACTAGCCGGGACGGGGCTAGTTCGCCCAACGGCGAACTAGCCGGGACGAGGCTAGTTCGCGTTTTACGGCGGTTTCGGTTTTTCGCTGTTTTGTGAACGATTCTTCGAGTTTTATAAAATGATTCTTGAGTTTTATAAAATGATTCTTGAGTTTTATAGAACAATTCTTCGAGTTTTATAAAATGATTCTCGAGTTTTAGGAAATGATCCTTCTAGTTTTATAATATGATCCACGAGTTTTATAAAACGATTCTTCGGGTTTTATAAAACGATTCTTCGAGTTTTATAAAACGATTTTTCGAGTTTTATAAAACGATTCTCTAGTTTTATACAACGATTCTTTGAGTTTTATAAAACGATTCTCGAGTTTTATAAAACGATTCTTCTAGTTTTATAAAACGATTCTCGAGTTTTATAAAATGATTCTTCGAGTTTTATAAAGCGATTCCTCGAGTTTTATAAAACGCACTATAGGAAATGTGAGTATTAATAGCATAATATGATAACGTTTTTCCGATTGTGCTATGGTTGACATACCTCTCAATTTTAGATAGCGGTTGCGTAAATGAAAACGCTATGTAAAACTAAAACAAAAAAATAATTAATTTTCCCACTCATCCATGTTTCACTTTCCTTCTCACTCCATTTTATTTGCCTCCAAATGTAACAATTGTGTGCTTGCATTATTCATCTTTTTTTATCTTTTTTTATCTTTTTTTAGTCAATCTTCATCCTTCCTCCTAATTGGTCAAATTATCAAAACAATTTGTGGTCATCGCTTGTTTTGATCTTGTGGCCAAAGATCAATCTTTTTGTCTTCAAAAGTTTTTTTTTGATAAACTCTCTTACGATTCACAAGAGTTGCAGAGAACCTTAGTCTACCACACAAACCAATCTTCCTGACGGTATCAGCATATGTGTGCTGCTGACGCTTTGCCTCCAGATCCAATCTCCCCAGATCCTTTCTCTTCCAGAGAAACAGATCCAATATCTCGAGATTCTTTCTCTTCAAGAGATTCACAGATGGCGAGTGACATACAGAGATGGCGGAGCAGCGCCGGTGGCAAGGTGGAAGACGGAGGAGCTACGTGTAGCAGCAGAAGAGACAGAGGAAAAGGCTTCTGGTGGTGGCCCGAGCTTCTCTCTCCAGCATCTCCTCTCATGCTCTCCGACGTTGCCGCTGCTCACCTCGCCGTAGTCACCACCACTCACCTCTCTCTCACCCTCTGTCTCTCTTTCTCTTTCGCTGTTTTGATCTTATTTTGTGGTTGCTACGCCTTTAGGTTACTTATCGTCAAGATCCGTTATGAAATGTTGATTCTGAGAAGAATTTAGGTTTCTTGTGTTCAGAAAGATGTAGTTTTGGTGGATTGCATAGGGTTTAGAGATAGTGTTTATACTGGGATTATTGTCTCCTGCTTGAAGCTAGAATATTACATACAAACTTACAAGTTGTTCTTTAATTAGTTAAAGCTTCCAGTTTCTTAGCTAGATCTTTGTGAGACACTTTTGTGGTATGAAACCTCGAACCATTTCATAAGTTAATATAGTGTTGATGGGAGCAGAGATTAGAGTTTGAAACTGGGAGAATTTAAATTATACCACTTTGGTGGTACCACTTTTCATGTTTACCATCAACAAAGGAACATTTTAAAAAATACACATTTTATTAAATGATAAAAGACTCTTATATCTTTGTTCTTTATATATATACATAAAATAAATATTAAATAAAATATTAACCCTAAACCCTAAAACATCAATTCTAAACTCTAGGCCCTAAAAAGTAAACCCTAAACCCTAAAATATCAATTCTAAACCTTAAACCCTAAACTCTAAACCCTAAAAAGTAAACCTTAAACCCTAAAAAATCAACACTAAACTCTAAACTATCAATCCTAAACCCAAAACCCTAAACCCTAAATTCTAATAGTATTTTGACTATTAAAATTTTAATGGTAAAGTTGGTTAGTGTAAAGTTGAAAAGTGGTATCTTGAAAGTGTTATTTATGGCAATTTCCCTTGAAACTGAATGTTAATAATGTATGCAGTTCTTGAGAAGTTGAACGTATTGTCTTATATCCTTATTTCAAATCCTTGTATGTTTTTGGATCTCTAATGAAAAACATACGGTATTTTATTATTTACTTTTGTGTTTTGTTAAGAGTATAAAATCCAAACCCTAAAGACTAAATTTAATCTTTTGAAATTTTATCCTGCAATTTCTTTATTTATTTGTGTTTTGTTAGAGTATAAAATCCAAACTCCAACGACTAAAACTTCATTCGGATTTACAAAAAAAAAAATTATTTGTATTTTTCTTATTTTTTTAGGAACTAAACTCAACATTAAATAATTTTAAAAGTTAAATCTCAAATTTATATAAATCTCAAACACTTTGTTAAAAAAAACCTCAAACAATTAATCATAAATCTACACCCTAAATCTAATACCCTAAACCTTAAACTTAAACCCTACATACTAGTCATAAATCTAATCTTTTCAAATTTATGATATTAATTTAACATAAACTCCAAATCTATTATGTTTATCAAATCTCTTTATCACATCCAAATAAATTACCTTAAGTTCTAGACCCTAAACATGCCCTAAACCCTAAACATGCCCTAAACCTTAACTATATATCTCAAACCCTATATCTTGAATTTTATTTTATACATGAATTTTCTACTTTAAACAATTTAATCCAAACACTCAAATAACATACATAAATATTCAACTTAAACATTATAATACAAACCTTACATATATCCCTAACCCTACTTATAACTCCAAACCCTATATCATTTCAAACTCTATACAAGAAGTATTAAATCATAACATTTTAAATTTATAATATTTATTTTATACTAAATGATGAAACTATACAAACTATAAAATTTAAATAAATGAGTATATTCATAATATAACTTTAATCCCTAAACTTCTAACCACATACTTCATATTGATCTATATCATAACATTAAATCTAAACTTTTAATATTTTAATCAATCACACAATTTTAAAATTTAAATAAAAAATACAGATTATATACAGATTAAAAGTTTTAAATTATGATATCAAATTACTTACAGTTTAAATAATATTACAACAATTATAAAGAAAAAAGACAATATTTATTTTTTCTGAGCCATTGATTGATTTTTCAATCAAAGGTCTAAAATCAATCTTCTATATATCTTCACCTTTGTTTTTTATTGGTTGGACTCGGATCACCTTCTGAACCGTTAGATGATACTCAATCAACGCTTGAGATTTATCTCCTTCTTTTCAATTATTTTCTGAGAACAGAGAGAGAGAGAGGCGATGGGTAAAGAAATCGACGCCATAGCAAACCTCGGCTCCTTCTCTTCCTCTTCCTCTGATTTCTTCTTTCTTGTCTCTCTCTCTCTGAAACCACCATCACCATAACCTCCGACGCGCCATCTCTATCTCCTCGTTCTCTGTCTCCGCCAATGAAGCTGTATCAACCACCATCACCATCTCAAGTCCTTCTGACTACGAAAGAGAGAGAGAGAGATAAAGGGAGAGAGTGTGATGATCTTTTGATTTAGGTTTTTTTGTGGATTAGGGTTTCGATCTGTCCTCACTATCTGCTTCTGTTATAGTGTTGTGATTTGGTAAACTATCTGTTTCTGTATCAATGGATCTCGATTAGGGTTTCAGAGATGTAATGGTTAGTTTGGTTTCTCTCTGAGTAATGGTTTTTCTCGTTTGACCTCCTCACCACCACCACGACAGGTAAACTCACTTCCNTAGGGTTTCGATCTGTCCTCACTATCTGCTTCTGTTATAGTGTTGTGATTTGGTAAACTATCTGTTTCTGTATCAATGGATCTCGATTAGGGTTTCAGAGATGTAATGGTTAGTTTGGTTTCTCTCTGAGTAATGGTTTTTCTCGTTTGACCTCCTCACCACCACCACGACAGGTAAACTCACTTCCCCTTTCTCTTATATGTTCGCTCTTTCATCTTCTTATATACTTGTAATTGATTTTTGTTTTGTTTACAAATCTAAGATATCGTGTTTGAGAAGAGAGAGAGAAGCGATTGGGAAACAATGGAGTTACTGACAAGTTCTTCTTGGGAAAAGCCTTCACCTTCTGAGTTTGAGCAATTGGCTAGGTACATGGTTTACTTTCTCCTTGTTTGCTATTGAACTTTCAGAGTATAGACTCATGAATGTTGGTGTTTTGGGTTTAAATTAATCTTACAGGGAAAGATTCACATGGCATAACTATTTACTTATTATGTGTTAATTAACATGGAATTCTCAAAGGTTCTCCAGCCAAGTCGTTATTGGGTGATTTTTTGTGTGTGTTTAAAGCGGTGAAGCGAAAGACACAAAACAGTGGAGTAACTTATGAAGCATTTAGTGGTTTGATGGAAGTGTTGTGGTTTGATGGTTTATGTAAAAGAGGATATGTTTTGTTTGTTAAAACATATTTTAGCTTTAGTAATATCACTAAGTATTTTTATTACAAATATTTGAAAGAAATATTAAATTTTCAAAAATAAAACCAAATCGTAATTAATTTTAATAAAATTTCTGATATTAAAGAACAGATTAATAACACGAAACATTTGCTATCTTTGTATACGTAAAATCAAAAGAATTAGTTTTAATAACGGTTTTACAGCCTTATTATAAGTATTAACAATTGCATAGACAACACCGCTATTGTTGTTTATTTTAATATAGCATACGACTGTTCAACTATCGAAAGTGTCGGACCTATTATGACGGGTGATCTCAAAGCGTTTTAAGGAGGGCTATGGTAGCGATCTCATAGCATTTAACGTCCGCTAATAAACCCATATTTCTTGTAGTGACGGTTCTTTGAGTTTTATAAAACGATTTCTTTTATATTTCTCCAGGGAGTTTTGGCTGTTGATTCCGTTGTACCGATTTTGACCCCAACAGTTTGCTGTGAGTGACCGGAGATTGCTCTTCGGCAGTTTTGGCGTATCGCGCAAAGTCGAGTTCCTCCTCGTCTCCAGTAAGAGAACGCTCGGGAGAAGACTCCGGTGGAGGGCTGCAAGTTTTTCTTCTCCTAGGATGGACGTCAGCATCTTCGTCTGATGAGTCGGCTTGGTCGCTTGTCTCCAGGTTGACCCTTTTGATGCCATCGCCCTCGGTCTTCTGTTCGTGAGCAGGAGGTTTTTCCGATTCGTTTAGCGTCGTGTCAGGGTTATCTTTTCCGGAATCCTTCTCCGGTAAGTTACCCTGCTCAGTTCTTGGACGATCCGTAGGAGCGCCGAAATCGAGCCTCCTTCCGCGGATCTTAGTAGTTCCGCGCGGGCGAATTGCTCTGGTTTTCGCAGTTAGGGTTTCAACCCGTTTTGCGAGCGAACCAATGAGCTTTTCTTGCTCTTCCGATTTTTTGTTAAACTCGGAAAGCATCTTTTCGATGGTCTCGGCGTTGGCGTTTGTAGCGTTGGCCGCGGACGCATCTTGTGGTGGTGGTGTTTTGTCAACGTTGTCACGTTCGTTGCGAGTTTTTTGGTTATCAGTCATCGTTTCTTCGTTGGACATGTTGCGGCTTCGGTGTAAGATAGATCCGACCCCCCCTCCTTCTAGCGCCAAACTGTGGGAACCAAAATTCACCTACGGTCAATAAATCGTAAATAAGGAAACTTTGAGTAAACCCTAAGTTTCCAGAAGACCCGGCTATCTGCAGAACCGCACAACGAGAATTAAGAAAAACGATGAACTTAAAATTAGAGTATGAATGAACGAAATCGAGAGCAAGAAGGTTTTTATTCCGAATCGGTGTAAGAACTGCTACAACGAGAGTGGCCTTAGCTGCGTGAGCCGTCGGCGAAATCCCTAACTCTAGAAGTCTAAGACCGCAAACCCTAGTTGAGATGCAGCTCGCTAACAGAAAACGGAAATATTACTAAATGCTAAATTTGGTGGTGAAAGCTCTGAAAATCGTGTCCCTGCTTCTGCCCTATGCCTCTATCTTATATACTCCCTCCTAGGCGGTTTTAATCTTTCCATTTCACCCGAATTCGAGTTTATCGGGAATCTTCCATTTTTCTTGATCTTTCATTTTCTTCCGCGGAAATCTTCTATTTATCTTCAAACTTGCCATTTATCTTTAAACTTGACATTTACCTTTAAACTTGACATTTACCTTGCTTCTGCGAGTAAACCATCAAAACGGTATCGTATCTTCGGGTTAGATTTCGTTAAGGTAGCGAGATAGGTTTTTATCGCGTTTTAGGACCTTACCGGCCGTTTTACGATAAATCAGTTTTACGACTTTATACGAGATCGTTTCCTGATCCGATGCCGTTTTTAGTAAATTCCCCGAGTTAATCGTAAAGTTTAGCTACGTTCGTTTCCGGGTTAATCATTGCCGTTTTTTACGATTTTCTCGATGTTTTTATTAAAAACGAGTTTTTATGATTTTAACGAAAAATCTCGAATAAATCGTATAGCTTAGGCAATGTTCGGTGTTTCGTTTAACCGTTGCCATTTTATACGATTTCCTCGAGTTCTTTCTGAGAAAACAAAGTTTTACGGTTTTTATTGTAAAGCTCGAATGATAGGTCGGATCGAGACGAAACATGAGACATTTTGACCGTGGTTCGGAACATGACCATGTCGAAGAACGTAAGCACTGAATCGGGGATACGGGAGATCGAGGCTCGGGATGGTCAGTTCGACGTACGGCGAACCGAGCCGGACCGGTCCAGCTCGCCAGCCGGTGAACTGTCCTGGAAGCTTCTAGTTCGCCCAACGGCAAACTAAGCCAAGCCTGGCTTAGTTCGCCGTTGGGCAAACTAGCCGGGGTAGTTCGCGTTTTACGGCGGTTTCGGTTTTCGCGGTTTTGTAAAACGATTCTTCGAGTTTTATAAAACGATCTTTGAGTTTTATAAAACGATTCTCGAGTTTTATAAAAAAATTCTCGAGTTTTATAAAACGATTCTCAAGTTTTATAAAACGATTCTTCCAGTTTTATAAAACGATTCTCGAGTTTTAGGAAACGATCCTTCGAGTTTTATAAAATGATCCTCGAGTTTTATAAATTGATTATTCGGGTTTTATAAAAGATTCTTCGAGTTATATAAAATGATTTTTCGAGTTTTATAAAATGATTCTCGAGTTTTATAAAACGATTCTCGAGTTCTATAAAACGATTCTCGATTTTTATAAAACGATTCTTCGAGTTTTATAAAACGATTCTCGAGTTTTATAAAATGATTCTTCGAGTTTTATAAAGCGATTCCTCGAGTTTTATAAAACGGTTCTTTGAGTTTTATAAAACAATTTCTTTTATATTTCTGCGGGGAGTTTTGGCCGTTGATACCGTCGTACCGATTTTGACCCCAACAAAAGTTTTGGCTTGAATCACTTCTTAAGAGAAATCCTGGGGGAGTGGTGGAAGAGAAATCCTACCGGTTGAAGAGAAACCCAGCCTTACGACAGTTAAGGCAGATCCATACAAAAATCTCTTCATCTTTCTTTCTCTTTTCGTTTACCCATAAAAGGTTGTTTTGGTTTTTGAGTGCTGAATTTTGACTGCCTATCATCCTTTGAACCGGTGGAAAGAACTCTGAGTGACCACCTTAAAACCATGAGCTAAACACTTTGAGAGTGTGAGGATTTTTATTTTCTATCTCTTTTATTAAGTGTTTCAGGATGTTTTGACTTCTCAAGAAATGAAAACCACAACAGGACGTTTACTTTCCTTTTAAAAACGTGTTAGAAAAAGAGCAAAATATTTTTGGAAATAAGACATAGTTTGCTTCACCAAAGCCAAGAGAAGCAACTTTGATATTCTTGATCAGAACGAGCTTCAGACTTATGCCAGTTTGGAGAAGATGTTGCATAAGGCAATTTTCACTCTTCAGCAGCTCAAAAAGAAGAGAAACACCAACATTTCTTCTGCACCAAAACAACAATGTAAGTTTTCTTCTCTTTCAAATTCTGATTTGAAAACTAATGTCTTTTCTTTTGATAAAAGCAAAACTGTGAAATCTACAAGCAAAGCTCATTCTACCAGGTGCTTCAAAGCCATAGGATCGGTCATTATGCTAACAAGTGCCAAAACCAGAAACCGTTGGTAACTTTGGAGAATTAAAAAGTTGAAAACGAACCAGAAAAAAGAAGAACTTTCAGACCTATTGCCGATTTTCGATAACTACGCACATGAGCCAATGGCAGAGAATTCAAGTAGTTTTGAATTAATTCTCAGTTTGAAAAGGATTTTTAAAATGTTTACAACAAGGATGAATTTTCTGTTCCTTTGAATGCTCTTGATATTAGTGCATATGAACTTGGTCTTGGAAGCTTTGTGTCAATGCAAGAAGGACCACATGAAAAACAAAACTGTGGTCATCAAGGAAACCAACAAAAATCTTTCCATTCAAAAACCGAACCAAACTCAAGGTAAGCAATGTTCTGATTATGATTCCTTTGCTTATAACCCTTTTCCTTTTAATGTTACAGATTTGAGGACAAATCCTTTTGAAACGAGAGGGAATGATGCGCCTCGGTCCGAGCACCGACCTACTTGGATCATAGAACCAGCCCAAGGAGACGATCTTGTCAACCAGCTCTATCCAACCGAGGTTTCCCCATCAGATGACGCAACCATGGACGAGTTGGATGAGCTGAGTGAGCTGAGTGACACTAACTTGGAGATGAATAAGCTAAATGATACTGAAGATGGAGCTGGCTTAGTTGCTGGGCGAAATAGGTCATTTTCAGCCCACAGAAAAATTCATAATAAATTCAATTTGGGCTCGCTTTAAAAAAAATTCGACCAGGCCTTTTCTGATAGTCTTCTACCCATTTTCATCAAGAAATATCAACAAAAGGAGTCAAGGTCGTATTCATATCAAGGGGCATTCAACAACACACTTATTTCTAGTCAAAAGTCTTACTCTTTGTTTGTGTTTTCTAAGTTTCTAGTTTTCTACAAAAACTCTTCATTTCTTTTGACCACAAGTAGTATAAAGATGTAAACTCTTCTATGAAGAAAATCAGTCTATATTTTTTAGTTTAATTTCGTTTGTTCTCTGAGTGAGAGAGAGAGTTCTTTAGCTAGTTCATTGGTGTGAACCGGCTTGTTGATTTGGTGGTCAGCCATTTCACCTTTGTGTGTTGTTTGGTGGTTAGCCAACACATTCATCCTTTCTTTGATGGTTAGCTTTTGATCTTGGGTATATCAAGAGCCATTCCGCATTTCCTGACGATCCTTTCAATCCATCTCAGTTCCAGAAGTGCCATTTGCCTTCTCGGTTCATATCCAACACCCAGCTAAAGTGATCCTTTCCCGATTTAGGGCGTATCAAGTGAGATCTGAGCCACTTTGGATGGTTTGTTTTCATTTCATATTTTCATCTGCTCATCTCTTCACAAATTTCTTTTATTATTTCTTGTTGGATCCGGGCTGTTCCTTTACTCCCTTATGAACGCCTATTTTAAAGACAATAAAAAAAAAGAAAGAGTAAAAGTTTTGACTTGAATCACTTCTGAAGAGAAATCCAGGGAAAGTGGTGGAAGAGAAACCTTGCTGGCTGAAGAGAAACCCAGCCTTAGGACAGTTAAGGCGGATCCATAGAAAAATCTCTTCATCTTTCTTTCTCTTTTCTTTTACCCATAAAAGGTTGTTTTGGTTTTTGATTGCTGAATTTTGACTGCTAATCATCCTTTGAACCACTGGAAAGAACTCTGAGTGACCACCTTAAAACCGTGAGCTAAATATTTTGAGAGTGTGAGGATTTTATTTGCTATCTCTTTTGTTAAGTGTTTCAGGATGTTTGGACTACTCAAGAAATGAAAACAACAACAAGACGTTTACTTTCCTTTTAAAAACGTTTTAGAAAAAGAGCAAAAGATTTTTGGAAATAGGACACAGTTTGCTTCTAATGGGTTTGATTTTGTGCAGAAACAAAAAAAAACAAAGGAAGAGACAAAACAGGTTCGATGATGATGAGAAGTGGGTCAGAAGTGGTGATCATCCCTTCACCAAAGCCAAGAGAAGCAACTGTGATATTCTTGATCAGAACGAGCTTCAGACTTATGCCAGTTTGGAGAAGATGTTGCATAAGGAAATTTTTGCTATTCAGAAGCTCAAAAAGAAGAGAAACACCAACACTTCTTCTGCAGCAAAACAACAATGTAAGTTTTCTTCTCTTTCAAATTCCGATTTAAAAGCTAATGTCTTTTCTTTCGATAAAAGCAAAAATTTGAAATCTACAAGCAAAGCTCATTCTACCAGGTGCTTCAAAACCATAGGATCGGTCATTATGCTAACAAGTGCCAAAACCAGAAACCGTTGGTAACTTTGGAGAATGACAAAGTTGAAAACGAACCAGAAAAGAAGAATTTTCAGACCTATTGCCGATTTTGATAACTACGCACATGAGCCAATGGCAGAGAATCAAGTAGTTTTGAATTAATTTCTCAGTCTGAAAAGGATTTTGAAATGGTTACAACAAGGATGCATTTTCTGGTCCTTTGAGGGCTCTTGATATTAGTGCATATGAACTTGGTCTTGGAAGCTTTGTGTCAATACAGAAAGGACCAAATGAAGAACAAAATTGTGGTCATCAAGGAAACCAAGAATGATCTTCTTCCATTCGAAAACCGAACCAAACTCAAGGTGAGCAATGTTCTGATTATGATTCCTTTGCTTATAACCCTTTTCTTTTTAATGTTACATATTTGAGGGAAAATCTTTTTGAAGCGATAGGGAATGATGTGCCTCGGTCAGAGCACCGACCTGCTTGGATCATAAAACCTGCCCAAAGAGACGATCTTGTCAGCCAACACGATCCATGGACGAGCTGGATGAGCTGAGTGAGCTAAGTGACACTAACTAGGAGCTAAATAAGCTAAATGACACTGAAGATGGAGCTGGTTTAGTTGCTGGACGAAATAGGCCTTTTCCAACCCACGGAAAAATTCATAACAAATTCAATTTGGGTCCGATTTACACCAAATTCGACCAGGCCTTTGCTGATGGTCTTCTGCCAATTTTCATCAAGAAATATTAACAAAGGGAGTCAAAGTCGTGTTCATATCAAGGGGAATTCAACAACACACTTATTTCTAGTTAAAAGTCTTAGTCTTTGGTTGTGTTTTCTAAGTTTCTAGTTTTCTACAAAAACTCTTCATTTCTTTTGACCACAAGTAGTATAAATATGTAAAATCTTCTATGAATAAAATCAGTCTATGTTTTTGAGTTTAATTTCGTTTGTTCTCTGAGTGAGAGAGAGAGAGTTCTTTAGCTAGTTCATTGGTGTGAACCGGCTTGTTGATTTGGTGGTCAACCATTTCATATTTGTGTGTTGTTTGGTGGTTATCCAAGACATTCATCCTTTATTTGGTGGTTAGCCTTAGATATTGGGTATATAAAGAGCCATTACGCATCTCTTGACAATCCTTTCAATCCATATTAGTTCCAGAAGTGTCGTTTGCCTTCTCGGTTCATATCCAACATCCAGCTAAAGTGATCATTTCCCGATTTAGGGCATATCAGGGCCTATGGAAAATGGATGTGAAGAATGATTTCTTGCAAGGTGAGCTAGAAGATGAAATATACATGAGACCACCCCCTGGTATGGAAGATATGGTCAAACCAGGGAATGCACTCATGCTCAAGAAGGCAATATATGGCTTGAAACAATCACCAAGAGCCTGGTATCACAAGCTAACACTCAATGGGAGAGGTTTTGTGGAGTCTCAAGCCGATCATACACTCTTTACTCTCACGAGAAAGCAAGAGACTGTTGTGATCCTAGTGTATGTGGATGATATCATCATCACTGGTAGTGACCAGAAAGGAATCATCTCAACCAATTCTCGTCGTGTTACAGAGCTTTCCGAGAAACAAGTTCGTCGTGCTCGCAGAGAGGGAAAGAAAGTGGTTTCTGAGGAGATGAAAGTTCGCCGTGAACAATTTGTGACCCAGTACTTGGGAATTAAGGACGCGCAAAGGAGCCACAGCGACTATCGTGAGTGTCGAGGTGTGGTTGGCGGGTTACACCTTACCCAAACTGCGGACTACTCGTACGAGAGGGAGTATGCCAAACAAAAGGCGCGCTTAGACATGAAGGAGAGGAAGCAAACCGATCTCCTTGACCTCGCGGCGCAAATATGGGCGCAGTGGGATCCCATTATGGTGTCGTCGGACTTGGTTGAGGTTAGCCCAGGAATCCCGGACGAATGTGGCAAGTTCGATCAGCCGGGAGCTGATGCGAACGCTGGCCAATACTCGGCGTCCAGGTTTTATGACTTTGACGATTGATGTTTTTGGTGTTTATTGTAGTGTAATCATTTGTAGCATTTTTATCGGGACTGTCCGTTGGTGGCTTTGAATCCTGCCGCAAGGCGGCGTGTATTGGACGATGTTTATATCAGTGAAAAATTTTCTAAGTATGAAATCTGTTTTTTGTTTAAGTGTAGAGGGAAGAATACGAGTTGTCGTCTCGTATCTAAATCTTTGCGTAGATCATCCTATTCGTTTGCTTGTATCGGAATGTTTCGATTTTCGTGAGCGCTTAGATGTGGACGACGAGACATGCCTTTAAGATCTCAATTCATGCCTTGAGACGTTAGAGGCCAGTGTGCTGGGTTTAGGGCAAGACCTAGGTTTACTTTTGGTTTTAAGGCTATGCGATGACTAGTCGGTTTTCGTTTTGCATGCTCCGATTTTAACCTGATTTTGTATTGATTTAATGTCCGCTATAGGTTCTCGGCTTATATGACTTGTATGGTCGAAAACGAGCACCCCCGAAGGTGCTGACCAAAATTTTGGATTTCTTTTAGACCGCGCTATTTTATCCTAGTCGGATGTATAAGGACCAGTGGGTCGTATGTGTTTGTTTAAGACGGCAGATGTGCTCGGCGGGGCCAATCGACGAGCGTTTGTGATTTTATAGTCGCGGATGGACTTGTGAATATTCCTCTAAGACTTTAGGCGATGTCTTGCCGATTCTTTTCGAAACATTAATATTGATATGATGTAAAAGTTTTTGGTCGAAATTGACCAAGTGTTTTTTTTTAATAACTTTATGCGGAAATCATTTCCGAAAGTGTTCGGAATTTGAGTTTGTTTTCCGATTATGTTTTTCGATAAAGGAGATATTTTGTGATATTCTAACTTTGTCTTTATTGAAAAGTTTCGAAAATCTCGAGTACAAAGCGAATATATTTTGTTTTTAAAAAATATGAGAGTATATCAATACTTGTATACGCACCCACTCAATGCGCGTTTGTGATTTTATAGTCGCGGATGGACTTGTGAATATTTCTCTAAGACTTTAGGCGACGTCTCAACGATTCTTTTCCAAACATTCATATTGATATGATGTATAAGTTTTTGGTCGAAATCGACCAAGTTTTTTTTTATAACTTACTGCACAAATAATTTCCGAAAGTGTTTGGAATTCAAGTTTGTTTTCCGATTATGTTTTTCGATAAAGGAGATATTTTGCGATATTCTAACTTTAGGAGAGCTTCCTACGTATCCCTTTCGGGAATCAAACCATCTCGTAGTTCTGATTGTTGGCGCGTGTGGGAACCGAAATTCACCTACTGTCAAGATATCGTAAATAAGGAAATTTAGAGTAAACCCTAATTTCCCAGAGGACCCGGCTATCTGCGGAACCGCACACAAGCAACCATGAACGCGATTAATATGAATAAATTTAAAAATATGTTAAGAAAAACGAGATTAAGAGCAAAAGGATTCTTATTCCGAATTTGCGTAAGAACGGTACAACAAGAGTAGCCTTAGCTGCGTGAGCCGTCGACGAGATTCCTAACCCTAGAAATCTAAGACTAAAACCCTAGTTGAGACGCAGCTCAATAACGAAAACGGAAATATTCCTAAATGCTAAGTTTGGTGGTGAAAACTGTGAAAACTCATCCTCTGCTTCTGTCCTATGCCTCTTGCTTATATACTCCCTTCCTTGGCGGTTTGGTCCTTCCATTTCGCCCAGATTCGAGTTTATCGAGAATCTTCCATTTATCTTTATCATTCATTTTTTTTCCCGCGGAAATTTTCTATTTATCCTCAAACTTTACATTTATCTTCAAATTTAACATTTATCTTCTTTCTGCAAGTAAATCGTCAAAACTTCGTCGTATCTTCGGGTTAGATTTCGTTAAAGTCGCAAGATAGGCTTTTATCGCGTTATAAGACTTTCTGGACCGTTTTGCGACAATACTGTTTTACGAATTTATACGAGATCGTTTCCTTATTCGATGCCGTTTTTAAGTAATTTTCTTGAGTTAATCATAAAGTTTGGAAATGTTCGATGTTTCGGTCAATCGTTGCCGTTTTCTACGATTCACTCAAAGTTTTATTAAAAACGCGTTTTTATGATTGCTCACGAAAAATCTCGAGTAAACCGTATAGTTTAGGCGATGTTCGGTGTTTTGTTTAACCATTGCCGTTTTACACGATTTTCTCAAGTTCTTTCGAGAAAACAGAACTTTATGATTTTTATCGTAAAACTCGAACGATAGGACGGATCGAGATAAAACGAGAGACATTTCGACCGTGGTTTGGAACATGGTCGAGCCAAAGGACGTATGCCTTGAAACGAGGATGTGGGAGATCGAGGCTCGGGATAATCAGCTCGACGTAAGACGAGCCAAACCGGATCGGTTCGGCTCGCCGTACGGCGAGCTATCCGTGAAGCGACTAGCTCGCCGTACGCCGAGCTATCCATAAATCGACTGGCTTGCCGTACGGCGAGCTATCTGTGACGTGACTAGCTTGCCATACGGCGAGCTAGCTCGATGCCACCTAGCTCACCGTACGGCGAGCTAGTTTGGCCGAACCAGCTTGCGATTTACGGCGGATGCGGTTTTTTGCGGTTTTGTGCTTAACTCAGGCGATCGTGTAATCGGCGGTTGTTTCGTTCTTCCGAGATAACGATTTCCAAGTTTTCCGCGGATTTCCTTTGTTTGGAAACTTCTAGAATTTTATAAAACGACTTCTCGAGTTTTATAAAACATATTTTTATTTTTTGTGGAAATTTTTGGCCATTGATTCCGTCCTGCCGATTTTGACCCCAACAGTTAGCCCCCCAGCTCATAAGAATCGTGGAGTTCTTGCGAGCGGTTTGAACTTGTTCGGCAAGTTTGGTAGAATCAGGCGGAACTTTAATGGCCAAAAGTCTAGAGGTGAATAGTAAAAATTTTCCTTATACGTATATTGAGTAAATTTTCAAATTCTTTACTCATTCTCTTCCATAACTTATCTTAAGACTCAAGAAGTTTTCTCTGTTCTTCTTCCTTTGAATCTCTTTCCCTCATAGTTGCCAAACATGTTTTCAAAAAGAAGAACTAGTTCCTCGACCAGTTCCAATTGTCGCAGCTCCGAAGGAACGAGCTCGCAGCCGTGAGTCGTAGTTCCGAAAGAGGAGCCCTTGTTTCCATTGGTCAACCCAAGAGACCATGAGGCGTATTGGGCGATAGGAAGTGAGTCGATTTCCGCTAAACCTAGGACCTGGGTCCCATCCTCGTTTGATGCCAACCAGGCTCTCGAATGCCCGAGTTCGCTCGTCCCAATGGTCTTGAATTAATTAGATAGTTTTGCCGAGTTCCAGAGGCAATCGAGTTTCGCCTCCCGCTAGCCGGAGATAGCGATAAAGTTGCGTCCGACTGTTTCTTTACGTGCTACAACGTATTTCTATTGCAATGTCATTTGTGGTTTCCGATTCCGGAGATCATTGTTCGATACCTTCATAGGCTCGGCCTGTCGATCAGCCAGTTGAGCCCACGCAGCTTGAAACAACTCGTTGGTCTCTTGACGTAGAGTTACGAGCGGGGAATAATCCTTAGTGTTGATCATCTCGAGGGTTTACTGAGACCTGAGGAATCAACGCGAAGGATTAACTTATGTCCTCGCGCGGAAATAGTCATTGGGTTCATGTCAAACTACCCTTCTTGGAAGAAAAACTTCTTCTGCGTTCGTATCGACAGTGCATCAGTAGAGGAGAACTGCATTCCCTTTTTCGTGGCCGCATGGGCTCGGAAAGGTATGCGATCCGAATGCAAATGATTTACTTTTTTCTTTTCGTTTTACTTATTACTTTTTTTTCTGCAGAGACCAATCCTTTACCTTTGTTTCCGGCGGATCGTCCGATTGTTACTGCTTCGCTTCAACACGGGGAAGTTAGCTGGGGCAGTTTTTCTCCGCAGCGTGTACGTCGTGCGAAGAGACATGCCTTTAGGATCTCGATTCATGCCTTGAGACATTAGAGACCAGTGCGCTGGGTTTAGGGCAAGACCTAGATTTACTTTCAGATTGAGGGTATGCGATGACTAATCGGCTTTCATTTTGCCTGTTGCGATTTTAACCTGATTCCATCCCAATTTATAATCCGCGATAGGTTCTCGGCTTATACGATTTGTCTGGTTGGAACCGAGTATCTCACCGGGAACAATTTCTAAGTTGCCCGGAAGTGCTGACCAAAAATTTGGATTTCTTTAACAGCGCGCTATTTTATCCTAGTCGGATGTATGCGGACCAGTGGGTCGGTGCGTTTTTTAGGACGGCTAGCGTGCTCGACGGGGCCAATCGCCGAGCATTTGTGTCTTTATAGTCGCGGACGGACTTTTGTGAAATATTTTTCTTAAGACTTTAGGCGACGTCTCGCCGGTTCTTTCCGAAAATATTTTGGTGTACAAGTTTCGTAGAAACGATTAAGTAGTTGTTACTGCGGAAGTAATTTCCGGATGTTTGGAATTTGTTCTTTGCGTTTTTGATAGGAGCGGCAATTTTATAATATTATAACTTTTCCTTTATTAACGAGTTTTGAAATTTTCAATTACAAAGCGAATGTTTTAAAATTTGGGAGTATACGAATACTCGTATACGCACCCATCCCCCCCCCGCCCGGTTTGGAAACGGGGATAGCTGAACTCGTGTTTAGGCGAGCTGCCTACGTATTCCTTTCGGAAATCAAGCCATCTCGTGGTTCTGTCGGCTGTCGCAGACTCTTCGATCACTTTAGTCACTGGATCGATGTCTTTGTCCGGGTTTGGTTCCTCCGGTTGGGTAGAAGTGATGGGTGCGGAGTCTTGTTGCTTCTCGACCACTGCTGGTTTTTGATCATTTTCTGCGGGCGGTGGTGTGTACTTTGCCCGTTTCGGTTTCACGATTGCGACCGCCAATTGCCTTAGCTTATGTTCGGCTAAGAAGCAAGATCGTGATTGTCTCTGACATCCCCAAATTGCTGTGACTCCCGTAGGGGTCGGAAACCTGATGCATAAGTGATATGTCGAGAGGACTGCCTTCATGGAATTTATCCAAGGCGTGCCCATGATCATGTTGTAGATGGCTGGGGAATCAACGACTGCGAAGTTGACGATTTTTGTCACTTCTTTGGCTGCGACCGGTAGTCGGATTGATCCTAGAATCAAAGAAGTTTCGCCAGAGAAACTATTCAACCGCTTCGGTATCGGCTCGACCTCCGATAAATCGATTCCCATGTGTGCCAACGTGTTGCGGAAGATTACGTTGACGGTGCTTCTAGTATCGACCAGGATTCGAGCGACTTCTATGTCGCTTATGACTAAGTCAATGACGAGAGGATCGGCGTGTGGTTGATTGATTCCGCCGGTTTCTGCGTCGTTGAAAGTGATCACCCCCTTCGGGGCATTATCCGATAGCGTCTTCCAACTCGAGCAAGTTTCGGCTTTTCGTTGGTAGGACTTGATAGACAAGATGGTGTCACTGTAATTCATCGATTCACCAATGATCATATTGATCTTTTGGCGGTTAGCACCGTTACCTTTCTCGGCTTGCCTTCTTCCATGTTTTTTTCCCAACTGGTTCCCTTGAGGCGGAGTTTCCGCTCGCGAGTTCCTATTGTTTTTCAGAGGGCGATCTGAATCGGGGAGAAGATCCTTGACGCAGGATATCTCGGAAAGTTCTCCAGCGATCAGTTTTGCGGTGAGTCTGGCGCCAAGGACTTTGCAGTTCACGATGGAGTGTCCACGGGTTTGGTGGAGATCGCAGAGGGAATTCTCGTCATAGTTTGGATTCCTTGACCACGTGTTCCCCTTAGTTCGCTCTTGTTCTGATCCAGAATTAATGGCCTAGTTGTGCGCCCCTTGGAGATCCTGCCCCTCGCGATGGATGAATTTATCGTTACGAGAGTTTTTCTTTTTCGGTTTTTGCTCGGACACGATATCCTTTGCGGAAGCTTTTGTCTGCTTATGATTTTCAGATATGATTTTGGTCTCCTCTTCAATGGTTATGTAATCAGTAGCTTTGTGGAGCGCGTCATGGATCGTCTGCGGTTTTTCGTGTGGTATCCACTTTCGAAAATTTGACTTGAACCAGAGCGATTTTCCGAGCGCGTCGATGGCGGCTTTGTCGCTTATTCCGCTAACCCTAGCCATGACGAGTTTGAATCTGCTCATGAAGTCGCGAAGGGATTCGTCTTCCTTCTGTGACAAGCTCCAGAGATCAGCTCGATCAGGAATTCGGAAGCGAGCTGGCGGAAACTCCTGATTGAATTCCGCCTAAGTTTGGCGAACCACTCGGGCGCTGCTCCTTCTAGGTTTTCGACGAAAAGACGGCAGTAGCCTGCAACTTTTTCGTGATCCTTGAGCTTGGCTCGTCCCATGGTAATCTGGAAGGCCTGCAGGTGCGCTTTGGGATCAGCCGTCCTGTCGTAAATCGGCACCTTGAGCTTGCCTGGATCGGGCAGCTTGACCTCGGTAATACGTGCCGTAAAAGGCGTTTTCCGAGATTCATATTGCAGCCGATCGATTTCAGGCGCCGCGCTAGTAGCGTGGTGAATTTGAAACTTCAGCGCTTTCACCGCTGCGGCCGTATTAGTAATGTACTAGCGGAGATTGCGGATCTCAGTTAAGTCGCCAGCAGTTTTCCGACCCCATCGGCGTTTACTGCGAGTAACTGGAGACCGTTCCTCGGCTGTTTTTGCGAGTTGCGCAAAATAGAGCTCCTCCTCGCCTCCAGTAAGATAGCGCTCGGGAGAAGACTCCGGCAGAGGGCTGCGAGTTTTCCTTCTCCTAGGATGGACGTCCGCGTCCTCGTCTGATGAGTCGGCTTGGTTGCTCCTTTCCAGGTTAACTCTTTCGATGTCGTCCTCCTCGGTCTCCTGTCTGTGAGTAGGAGATTTGTCCGGTTCGTTCAGCGTCGCGTCTGATTTCTCTGCTCGCTTCTGGGGTGATCCATAGGAGTCGCGAAATCGAGCCTTCTTCCGCGGATCTTAGTGTTTCCACGAGGGCGAATTGCTCTGATTTTCGCAGTTAGGGTTTCGACCTGTTTTGCGAGCTTTTCCTGCTCTTCGATTTTTTTGTTAAAGTCTGAAAAATCCATGGTCTCGGCGTTAGCGTTTGTAGTGTTGGCCGCGGGCGCATCGTGTGGTGGTGGTGTTTTGTCAACGTTATCGCTTTTGTCGTGAGTTTGGTTGTCATCAGTCATCGTTTCTTGATTGAGCGTGCTGCGGCTTGAGTGTAAGATAGATCAGACCCCCCTTCTTCTAGCTCCAAACTGTGGGAACAGAAATTCACCTACTGTCAAGATATCGTAAATAAGGAAATTTAGAGTAAACCCTAATTTCCCAGAGGACCCGGCTATTTGCGGAACCGCACACAAGCAACCAAGAACGCGATTAATATGAATAAATTTAAAAAGATGTTAAGAAAAACGAGATTAAGAGCAAAAGGATTCTTATTCCGAATTCGAGTAGCCTTCGCTGCGTGAGCCTTAGCTGCGTGAGCCGTCGGCGAGATTCCTAACCCTAGTAATCTAAGACTAAAACCCTAGTTGAGACGCAGCTTGATAACGAAAACGGAAACGGAAATATTCCTAAATGCTAAGTTTGGTAGTGAAAGCACTAAAACTCGTCCTCTTCTTCTGTCCTATGCCTCTTTCTTATATACTCCCTTCCTTGGCGGTTTGGTCCTTCCATTTGGCCCAGATTCGAGTTTATCGAGAATCTTCCATTTCTCTTTATCTTTCTTTTTTTCCCGTGGAAATCTTTTATTTATCTTCAAACTTGACATTTATCTTCAAATTTGACAGTTATCTTCTTACTGCGAGTAATTCATCAAAACGTCGTCGTATCTTCGGGTTAGACTTCGTCAAAGTCGCAGGATGGGCTTTTATCGCGTCTTAGGTCTTTTCGAGTCATTTCGCGGGAAAACCGTTTTACGACTTTATACCAGATCGTTTCCTGATGCTTTTAAATAAGTTTCTCGAGTTAATCGTAAAGTTTGGCAATGCTCGATGTTTTGGTTAATCGTTGCCGTTTTCTACTATTCACTCGAAGTTTTATTAAAAACGCATTTTTTACGATTTCTCACGAAAAATCTCGAGTATATCATATAGTTTAGGCAATGTTCGGTGTTTCGTTTAACCGTTGCCGTTTTATACGATTTCCTTGAGTTCTTTCGAGAAAACAAGACTTTACGGTTTTTATCGTAAAACTCGAACGATAGGACGGATCGACACGAAACGAGGGACATTTCGACCGTGGTTTGGAACATGATCGAGCCGAAGGACGTATGCCTTGAATCGAGGACATGGGAGATCAGGCTCGGGATAATCAGCCCAACGTACAACGAGCCTACCCGGATCGGTTCAGTTCACCGTATGGCGCGCTATCCGTGACGTGACTAGCTTGCTGTACAGCGAGCTAGTCTTGGTCGAGATAGCTCGCTGTACGGAGAGCTAGCTTTGGTCGAGATAGCTTGCCGTACAGCGAGCTAACTCTGGTCGAGATAGCTCACCGTACGGCGAGCTAGCTCTGGTCGAGATAGCTCGCCGTACGGCGACCTAGATCTGGTCGAGATAACTCGCCGTACGGTGAGCTAGCTCTGGTCGAGATAGCTCGCCGTACGGCGACCTAGCTCTGGTCGAGATAGCTCACCGTACGGCGAGCTAGCTCGACCAAGACTAGCTCGCCGTATGGCGAGCTAGTTTGGCCGAACCAGCCCGTGGATTACGGCGGATGCGGTTTTTCACGGTTTTGTGCTTAACTCGGACGATCGTGTAATTGGCGTTTGTTTCGTTCTTTCAGGATAACGATTTCCGAGTTTTCCACGGATTTCCTTTAAATTTATAAATGACTTATTGAGTTTTATAAAACGACTTATCGAGTTTTATAAAACGACTTCTCGATAAACTCGAATCTGGGCGAAATGGAAGGACCAAACCGCCAAGGAAGGGAGTATATAAGCAAGAGGCATAGGACAGAAGCAGAGGACGATTTTCAGAGCTCTCATCTGAGACATTTACAACTTTTCTAGACTTAGAATTTTCCGCACTTAGAAACCTAGGCTTTATTCTCGACAAGTTCGGTTTCTATGACTGGCACTCAATTACTAGACGAACTCGCCCAGGCAGTTCGATCTCTCGTTCAGCTCTTTTAACTGAACTACGTTCGACTTGATCCCCGGAAGGGGTACGTAGGCAGCCTTTTATAAGGTTCAGTCCGAAATCAATCGAATTTTCTTTTCTTATCTTTTTCCGTCTTTTGTTATCGAGCTGCGTCTCGACTAGGTTTAGGGTTTTATGTTAATAACTCGCTGACGGCCCTTGCGGCCAAAGCCTTTGTAATCTCTTGTAAAGATCGCAACGCTCTTACACGAATTCGAAATAAGATCGACTTTCTTCATAAATTCGTTTTATCATGTTTTTCGTATTTTCCGCATTTATTTGGTTACTTGTCGTTGGCTTTCGCAGAGATACGGGTCCTCTGGAAAATTAGGGTTTTCCTAAGTTTCCTTATTTTACGGAAATCGACGGTGTGAATTTCGGTTCCCACAGTTTGGCGCTAGAAGGAGGGGGGTCGGATTACTCTTACTCATAACCGCAAAATGCTTGATCAAAACGATGTCTGGATATATGAAAGACAAAGTCGCAACTCGCAAAAATGCTGGTAAAACAACTCCAGCAGCGACTACTCCTACAGCCAACGCTCACGCAAACGCTGTAGTACTCAACAAAATCGAAAACCTAATCGCGACTCTTCGCCACGAGAAGCGCAAGAAAACAAGCTCGCGATTTCTGTCTCAGATCACTAAGGTAAACGATAAAACCTATTAAACCCCATAGTGTTTTTCTTATTTCGAGTTTGACCAATCTCACGGGTTGAGCAAAAGACGTTTTCCGAGAACTGTTCGGAAAAATAAAACTTGCTCTCCCAGAAACTGCGGAAAAAGAACCCTAGACAATTCGCGGGAAAACGTAAGTTATTCGCGGCAAAACCCTAGGTCATTCGCAGAAAAACCCTAGTTTACTCGCGGAAAAACCCTAAACTATCGCTTCTCGGGTAGCTCGCCGTACGGCTAGCTATCGCTTCACGGGTAGCTCGCCGTACGGCGAGCTATCGCTTCACGGGTAGCTCGCCGTACGGCGAGCTATCGCTTCACGGATAGCTTGCCGTACGGCGAGCTGGCCGGCCTTTCACCTCGCCCAAGAGGTGCGGACTTTGCCCCAAGAGTTCTTATCGTCCAGCTCGCCGTACGGCGAGCTGAACCGTCCAAGTTAGCTCGCCGTACGGCGAGCTGAACCGTTCAAGTTAGCTCGCCGTACAGCGAGGCACTGACTTTTCCCCAAGTGTTCTTATCACCCAGTTCGGCCTATGGCGACCTGACCCATTCCTCGAGCTTCTGTCTCCAGTCTCGATAGTACAGCTTTCCGTTTCGTCTCAATCGGACTTTCCGTTGAGATTTTACGACGAAAACAAATCAACTCGACGAACCGAGACTGTCCGCACCAGCTCGCCGTATGGCAAGCTGAGAGGGCTCATCCAGCTCGCCTAATGGTGAGCTGAACTAAAAGCCGAGTTTTTCTCTCGAGTCTTGATCGCGCTGATAGTCGTTTCGTCTCTATTAGAATTTTCATTTAGATTTTAAGATAAAAACCGCAAAGACTCATTTTTTCGTATAAGTTCGAATCAATCGTCTAAAACGGCAACGATCGACTTAACACCAAAACTTGACCAAATTATACGAGAGATTTGAACTCTCTAATTGCAATTTGGTTTTACGAAACTCTGCCATGTTAAGTCGAAAACATCTAGTCATAAACGCGTGATTGATTTTTTTATATACTAACCACACCTAGTCGGTTTAGTAAAACCAACAGTACGAAGAAACGAGAACATAAACTCGGACGATGAAATCCCTTCCTCACTCCGAAACTCTCGTTGGTATTTCGTTGAAGACTGATTCATACAAAAGTAAGTCAAAATACGAAGAACGAAGAATAGGCGGTTCCAAATGATCGATGAAACTAAGGTATGTCTGATTTGAAAATTTTATTAGAATTCTAATTTCTCGTAGGTAAGAAATGAAAACGTCTTGTAAACTGCCGTAAAACCTAGAGAACTTAGAATTTAGGGGATAGTCTAGAATGCTTGCTTAGAATTTAGGGGATAGTCTAGAATGCTAAGTCGTAAGCAATTTTTGTCTATCTCGATCTATTATTCTCTAACCATTCAGGCATAACTCACAAACCGATCCAATCTCTCGTACAACCAAGAAACGATCACCACGCATTCGAGTGTACTCATTTCCTAAAAGAAAGAAGGAGCTCGAGACGCTGACGTCGTCTTAAAACCGACTCGCTCCTACAAAGTTTTGTAAATCAGACATACTCCAAGTCATCGCTAATCCACCACGGTCTTTAACCAACCCTGATTATCGATCATCCGAATCCTTCAAAGGAAACTCATCTTTTTTCTTTTCATCAAATATTTTTCCTCTCATCGAGAAAACGCTTTCTATAAAGCAAACTCTCACAAAAATAAGAACAAAAAATATTCGGACAAAGCGACGCCCCGTCAAAATCATCCCAAAAGCAAACGACAATCTAAGAACCATCTAAACGCTAAAGACTGATCCAAACCGTCTGGGAAATAATCTCCAGGACAATACAGCATCTCTCGTCGCAATCATGCGGTTAAAAATCTCTACGAAACTTCAAAATGAAATTCGATGATTTGCCGAAGTCATATAGATTTTCTCGAACTTGATAAAACAAGTTTCGTATAAGAATCGAAAAATTATACGAGAAATCTTTAAGCGTCAAAGCATTGATCTCATTCTCCATCGAACCAAGTGAGTCACAAAATAATATCAAGAAAATTTGCGGCAAAAATAAAAATCGAGAACACAAAGCAACAATAGAGAACACGTCTTCCCTTCTCGCCGACTGATCCTATTGCTGGTCATGAGACTCATTCCGTCCGAGAAATCCGCTAAAACATTTTGCGACTAGATCCCGGTGAAATAACTTTTGATAAAACTCCGCGAGTGACTCCGAAAACTATCACCGAAGAATCAAATACTAAGCGGAAATGTTCCTCAAAAAATCTATGGAAACATTTCTAACCCAATGCGTGGTGCCGATTTACTAAATTCATCGCCGGTTACTTACGCGAGAAATCCTTCGTATAGTCAGGATCATGTCATAACGAAGTAACTTTCGAAAGTAAACGTAACAGGTTTTGCGAAAAGTACTTTCCTAATAGCGAAAACCAAGCTATACGATCCGGCACTGAGCGACCAATCTAAACTTTGCTTCCTCGCGCCACGATCTGAAAGATCTCACTCTTTAGCCCTTCAGTTCACGAGCATCCGCTCTCATTCCTCCCGATTACATCCGAGAATGAAACCGCCCCGCAAGCTACTCCGCACGAGCTCTGCATCCAGCTTCTTAGGCTCTGTCTCCCTCGAGTAAAAAAGAAACAACTTCCATACAAAGGAAAGATTATACGAAACTTTCATCGTATAAATCAAACCTAAAACGGAAAAACGTTTTCTATAACCACGGGCATACTTGGCATATCAAGCTCGACAAACGCTACTTGACTATTGTCCGATCACGCTTCACTTCAATGCCAAGTTTACAAACCGGCTCGACCTTATTGATAGCACGAAAGTGTCGTGGCTAATCCTCTACCAAATACGACCTTGGCTGTGCGGCTGAATACAACCTTCACGCCAAGCCAATACATTCAATGGATAATGCAAACTTGTCGAAAATCGGCTAATTTCTGTATTCTCACGATTCACTCTATTTCCAAAGCAAGTTGCCTACAAAATCCGACGCGTAAGAAAATGCTCGTAATAGAGCTCCTGAAGCCGTACGAATCTCGGAAGGTCAACACTTCACAAAGCAACGTAATGAAAAACGCTTCGTTTCGAGGAAAAAACTTACGCGACCTATCGGTCCTAATTGCTCTAGCATAAATCATAAAACTACTTAACATCCAAACAGGAATGTAAGTTTTAGTTGCGATAATCCGCAAACGAACCAAATGTTCCTGCAAAGCAGGGTTAAGACAAAACCCCAGCAACACCACGAAACATCTTCGAGCCCGCAAACGTTTAAAACACGAAACGCGGCACACGAAATAAAAACCAACTTTCGGCACTGCGAGACGTCGCAGACGCCCGGAGAAGAATTTTTCAATACAAATACCTTCCTCGAAAAAGTCATTTTCTTGGAAGACCTAACAGTCCGTTCGCGACTATAAAATATGCAAAACTTCTTAACGTACGTATCATTCGCGAAGGCCCAAACAATGTAAATATTTAAAAAGTTTGTTGCTGATCACAACAAACTCGCAACAGTCCTAAACAAACTAAGTTATCTCGCAGAGATAGCTCTCGAACACCCGACACAAGGGTAATAGTGCTATAAAATAAATCCAAACTTTTGGTCAGCACTTCCGGGCAACTTAGAAATTGTTCCCGGTGAGATGCTCGATTCCAACCAGACGAATCGTATAAGCCGAAAACCTATCGCAGATTCTAAATCGGTATGGAATCAGGTTGAAATTGCAACAGGCAAAACAAAAGCCGACTAGTCATCGCATAGCCTCAATCCGAAAGTAAACCTAGGTCTTGCCCTAAACCCAGCACACTGGTCTCTAACGTCTCAAGGCATGAATCGAGATCCTAAAGGCATGTCTCTTCGTCTATATCTAAACGCTCACTCGATTTGCTAAACATCCTAATAAGAGCAAACGAATAAGGCGATCCACAAAGGGAAAGGAATGCGAGACGACAACTCGCGGACCTCCCTCAATATCAACTCATATTCTCCCTCTACATTCATACGAATAAAAACACGCTCTTAAAAACGCAAACTGATTTATAATAAAGCCGCAAAGTGGCAGGGACTTAGAGCCGCACACGGCAACGGCCACACTCGGCCAGACCAAACAGCCTGCGAGGCTAGTCTCAAGGCTGGCAAAGGTCCAATACAAGATGCCATCGACATCAACATGCTCAATAATTTCTACACAACACATATAAAGGTCTCACTGCGAAACAGGTCATACAAACCTTAATTCCAAAACGAACTACGAAAGGATTGATCCCTTCAATGGGGTACGTAGCAGCCTTTACAAGGCGCAGCCCTAATCTTAAACGCTTTCCGTTCCCTGGAGAGTGGAAAGATTACTTTCAACGGACCTTTCCGACCATCAATTCCGCCTAACTCACCTAAAACTGGCTAATCACTCGCAAGAACCTAACGCTAGATGCTCGAGGTTCTAGCGAGCTGGGGGGCCAACTGTTGTTGTCAAAATTGGTCACGACGGAATCAATGGCTAAAATTATCCGTAAAAATAAAAATACATTTTATAGAACTCAATAAGTCATTTTATAAAACTCGATAAGTCATTTTATAAAACTCAAGAAGTCGTTTTATAAAACTCGATAAGTCGTTTTATAAAAATTGAGAAGTCGTTTTATAAAACTCGTTAAGTCGTTTTATAAAACTCGAGAAGTCGTTTTATAAAAATCGATAAGTCGTTTTATAAAAGTAAAGGAAATCCCAGAAAACTCGGAAATCGTTATCTCGAAAGAACGAAACAAACGCCGATTACACGATCGTCCGAGTTAAGCACAAAACCGCAAAAAACCGCATCTTCCGTAATCCGCGAGCTGGTTCGGCCGAACTAGCTCGCCGTACGGCGAGCTAAGTGGCCTCGAGCTAGCTCGCCGTACGTCGAGCTATCTCGACCAAGACTAGCTCGTCGTATGGCGAGCTAGGGGCGTCCCGTATAGCTCGCCGTACGGCGAGCTGAACCGATCCGGTTCGGTTCATCGTACGTCGAGCTAATTATCCCAATCCTCGATCTCCACGTCCTCGATTCAAGGCATACGTCCTTCGGCATGACCATTTTCTGAACCGGTCGAAATGTCTCTCGTTTTGTCTCGATCGGTCCTATCGTTCGAGTTTTACGATAAAAACCGTAAAGTCTTGTTTTCTCGAAAGAACTCAAGGAAATCGTATAAAACGGCAATGGTTAAACGAAACACCGAACATTGCCTAAACTATATGATTTACTCGAGATTTTTCTTGAGAAATTGTACAAAAACGCGTTTTTAATAAAACTTCGAGTGAATCATAGAAAACGGCAACGATTAACCAAAACATCGAGTATTGCCAAACTTTACGATTAACTCGAGAAACTTATTTAAAAACGGTATCGCATCAGGAAACGTTCTCGTATAAAGTCGTAAAACTGTTTTACCGCAAAACGGCTCGAAAAGACCTAAGACGCGATAAAAGCCTATCCTGCAACTTTGACGAAGTATAACCCGAAGATACGACGACGTTTTGATGAATTACTCGCAGTAAGAAGATAAATGTCAAATTTGAAGATAAGTGTCAAGTTTGAAGACAAATTCCGCGGGAAAAAAGGAAAGATCGAAATAAATGGAAGATTCTCGATAAACTTGGATCTGGGTAAAATGGAAGGACCAAACTGCCAAGGAAGGGAGTATATAAGCAAGAGGCATAGGAAAGAAGCAGAGGACAATTTCATAGCTCTCATCTGAGACATTTACAACTTTTCTAGACTTAGAATTTTCCGCACTTAGAAACCTAGGCTTTATTCTCGACAAGTTCGGTTTCTATGACTGGCACTCAATTACTAGACGAACTCGCCCAGGCAGTTCGATCTCTCGTTCAGCTCTTTCAACTGAACTACGTTCAACTTGATCCTCAGAAGGGGTACGTAGGCAGCCTTTTATAAGGTTCAGTCCGAAATCAATCGAATTTTCTTTTCTTATCTTTTATCGTCTTTCGTTATCGATCTGCGTCTCGACTAGGTTTAGGGTTTTATGTTAATAACTCGCTGACGGCCCTTGCGGCAAAAGCCTTTGTAATCTCTTGTAAAGATCGCAACGCTCTTACGCGAATTCGAAATAAGATCGACTTTCTTTATAAATTCGTTTTATCATGTTTTTCGTATTTATTTGGTTACTTGTCGTTGGTTTCGCAGAGATATGGGTCCTCAGGAAAATTAGGGTTTTCCTAAGTTTCCTTATTTTACGGAAATCGACGGTGTGAATTTCGGTTCCCACACTCTATCACTTATTCCGCTAACCCTAGCCATGATGAGTTTGACTTTACTCATGAAGTAAGCAGAGAGATTGGTCTTCCTTATGGGATAGACTCCAGAGGTCGGCGTAGGAAGTTTCTCGGTTTATGAACATCGAGTACTGCTTTAGGAACTCTGAGGCAAGCTGGCGGAAACTTCCGTTTGAATTCCGCTTAAGTCGAGAGAAAAATTCGAGCGATGCCCCTTCTAGGTTTTCGACGAAGAGACGGCAGTAACCCGCGTTCTTTTCGCTTTCCTTGAGCTTGGCTCGACCCATAGTGATCTGGAAGGCCTGCAGGTGCACTTTGGGATCAGTCATCCCATCGTAAGTCGGCACTTTGAGCTTTCCGGGATTGTGCAGCTTAATCTCGGTGATACGAGCCGTAAAAGGTGTTTTCTGAGATTCGTACAGCAGTCGATCTATTTCAGGTGCGGCGCTAGTGGCATGGTGAATTCGAAACTTCATTGCCTTTACCACTGCTGCAGTTTTAGTGATATAATCGCGGAGATCACGAATCTCAGTTCGGTCGCATGCTCCATGCAATAGAGCTCCTCCTCGTCCTCGGTGGGAGAGTCTTCGGGAGAAGAATCGGGCTGAGGACTGCTATCTTTCCTCCTTCTTGGATGAACGTCAGCGTCTTCCTCCAAAGGATCAGATTGGTCGCTTGTTTCCAGATTAACACTTTCGACACCATCGTCCTCGGCCTCATGTTCGCGAGAAGGAGATTTTTCTGAGTCTTTTTGTGTCGCGCCAGGGTTATCTTTTTCGGCGGTTTGCCCTGATTGACTACCCTGCTCGGTTCTGGGACGATCCATAAGAGTCGCGAATCGAGTCTTCTTCTGCGGATTCTTATTGTTCCGCGGGGGCGGATAGCTTTTTTTCGCGGTTAGGGTTTCTTCCTGTTTCGCGAGTGATCTGATTAGCTTATCCTGCTCGTCTGTCGTATTCTAATAGGCGGAGAGTACCTCCTGCAGCGACGTGGTGTTAGCCGCAGTGATAACCGTGGTCGCGTCTGGAGTTAGAGTTTTAACGTTTTCGTTTTCACGGGTTGGTTGTTCTTTTGTCATCGTAGTTGATTGAGCGTAATGCGGTCTGAGAGTTAGATAGTAATCCCCCCTCCTTCTAGCGCCAAACTATGGGAACCAAAATTCACACCGTCGATTTCCGTGAATAAAAGAACTTAGGGAAAACTTTAATTTCCCAGAGGTCCCGGCTATCTGCTTAACCCTAAGCAAGCAATCATAATACAATAACAAAAGTGAAAACATTATAAAAATCGAGATAAAGAGCAAAGAGGTTTCTTGTTTCGATTTTGCGTAAGAACGGTACAACTAGGTAAGCCTTGGATACAAGAGCTGATGTTAAATTTCCTAGTTTTAGCAACCTAAGACTAAAACCCTAGTTGAGACGCAGCTCGCAAAAAAAAAAAGGAAAGTTGCCTAAATGCTAAGTTTTTCTGTGTGATGAAAGCTCTGAAAATCGTCCCCAGCTCTTGTCCTCGATCTTCTGCTTATATACTCCTACTCTAGGCGGTTGGTCTTTCCTTTTCTGCTCCGATTTACGCTTATCGGAAATCTTCCATTTTTCTCGATCTTTCCATTTTTCTTCGGAAAACTTCTATTTCATCTTCAAACTTGACATTTTCCCACTCCTGCAAATAATGGGTAAGCCAACATCATATCTTTGGGATGGACCATGTCTAAAGTCGTGAGTGGACTTTTATCGCGTTTTAGGTCTTCCTGAGCCGTTTTGCGATTTAGCCATTTTACGACTTTAGATGAGATCGTTTCCTGATACGATGCCGTTTTTATAAAACATTTCGGGTTAATCTTATAGTTTGGCAATGTTTGGTGTTTCGTTTAACTGTTGCCATTTTGTACAATTTACTCGAAGTTTTCGAGAAAACAAGTCTTTAACGGTTTTTTATAAAATATCTTGAGTTAATCGTATAATTTGGCAGTGTTTGGTGTTTCGTTTAACCGTTGCCGTTTTATACGATTTACTCAAGGTTTTACGACAAAACCGATCTTTTACGGTTTTTGTCGTAAAAATCCAACGGTAAGACGGATCGAGACAAAATGAGAGATGTTACAATCACGGTTCAGAGTACTATTGATTTGAGGGGCATGGATAGTTTAGCTCAGCTCGCCAACAAGCGAGCTGGTCAAGACTGGCCAGCTCGCCTGTTGGCGAGCTAGACTGGCCGGTTCAGCTCGCCTGTTGGCGAGCTGGACTGGATTGTTCAGCTCGCATGTTGGCGAGCTGGACTGGATGGTTCAGCTCGCCTGTTGGCGAGCTGGACTGGATGGTTCAGCTCGCCTGTTAGCGAGCTGGACTGGAAGGTTCAGCTCGCTTGTTAGCGAGCTGGACTGGATGGTTCAGTTCGCCAACAGGCGATCTGGTCAAGGATGGCCAGCTTGCTTGTTGGCGAGCTGGACTGGTTGGTTCAGCTTGCCAACAGGCAATCTGGTCAAGCACGGCCAGCTCGCCTGTTGACGATCTGGACTGGTTGGTTCAGCTCGCCAGCAGGCGATTTGGTCAAGCACGGCCAGCTCAACAGGCGAGTTAGTTGGTCGTTTGGTTTCGATCGTTTCTCGTTTTCTGACCCAAGATCCTCTCGGAGAATATAAGGAGAAATAATCGTAGACGTTGATATCGAGGTTATCGTTTTCGACCTTAATAAAGGCTTAACCATTCCAGGGAGTTTGGACGTTACGGCCGTGTTTTGCTAATTTGGCCAATTTGGACAATCGCGGATTGTTTTATTTGCTTTTCTGATGATTTCCAAGATAACGATTGTTAAGTTTACAGAATTCCTTTGTTCGGAAAGTCCTTTGATTTCTTCACGAAGCTTTTTCATATTTCTAAAACCCATTCTTGACTTTGCGGAAAGTTTTGGACTCATAGACCTCTCATGTCACCGATCCCCTTTCCATGAAAAGTTCTACTCTTTTCTTGCTTAGTTTTTATCCCACAGGGTTTTGCTATGTATGGTTTTAATGAGGGAATGCTTCATGGTATTCCAAGCTTGACCAATCCCTATGGTCAAGGTTGAAAGGGAGTGTTGACATGAAGGCATTATTGACAAAGAAGAAGAGATCATCACAAGATAAACAATCGAAATGATCAAGGGAAGAGTTCTGACCTCTCCGTACAGTTTAGGTCAAGGAGTAACCTAACGTGGTTTGCAAGTCAAGGAAGGGTCTACACTTGAGAAGAAAGGAAGTTTACTTGCCAGAGAACAAATGGAGATGTCAGCAAAGGGAGGAGAGATCCCTTGAAAAAGAGTCACGGGTGGTGTTTAAGGATAGAGAGCCGTTTAGGTCATGTCCCTTTCACTCTTGTTGGTGAGCCTCTCTCTCCTTGATCTGCACAATTTGTTTATTCTTTTCTTCATGTCAAGTTGCCTAATTGTTTATGATTTGTTTGTCTTTAAATATACTTGTACCAAGAGCCATTTCAAACTAAGGAAATATAATTCCTCCTATTCTCCTCTCTCTCTCTCTCTCATGACACAACCTTCTCTCTCTTGTTCTTAAGTTTCTGCATAACAAATCTCTCCTTCCACACCTCTAATCTTCTCATTTTATCAATATATATATTATATTTATTTGTTATAATTAATAAATTAACTTATTATTTAATATCTTCTAACTAAAATTAATAAAACTAAAATTTATATATTTATATATTCAAGTAAGCATAATCATAAATACAATATGGAATAAATAAAATTATTTTTCATAGTTTACAGTTAATAATTTTTTTCTAAATAATAAAATTGATAAGACAATAGAAAAATAACTTATGAAAACTAATTTATATTTATAATGAAAAAGATAAATTTTATAAACAAAATATTAATATTTAAATTTTTTAGTTTGAAAATAATATATTTCAAAAATTATTATCAGTATGCATGGCGCAAAAAACTTCTAATTTCATAAAATAAATATTATTTAAAGATAATTATATTTAAAGTAGATAAATTAAAAACTTAAAATATAATTTTTATGAATTAAGTATCTGATAATTAGTAAAAAAAAATATGTAATAGTTTTAAGGTTCTCTGGGGCTATCATTATTAGTTATAATCGGCAGTACTAGTAGATGTTGTAAGGGACGTCTCTTAAATAAGAGACTTTACGGAGGTCCCTTAGCATTTTTAGTTAAAACCTAAAGGACTTTCCCGCTAAGGGACAATGCTAAGGGACCACCAATAAAGATGCCTTTAGGTTCTTAGCTTTAGAATTGATATAGATTTTTTAAAGAGAAAATTGAGATTATATTTATAACAACAAGAAAATTAAGCAAATACACATTATAAGGCACTTGCTATAATATGTTATATATTACGTTGAAATCTGGCAAAACTACCTTTCTTTGTGCATAAAAGATAAAAAATTGTATTTTTCTCTTTTCTCAGGAAACCGAAATCACCTATGCCTCTTTTGCATGCGCAATTTATTTTGTTGTTAATTTGCATATTCGGTCGAAACAATTATTCCGGGGGGAGGGGGGTCAAGAAAAAAGGTAATCAACGACAATTCTTTGTATCTTGAAAACGAGAATAGGACAACGCCGTTACTACGTTACTGGGTGCGTCAGGGAGTGGGTGAAGAAGAAGCAGTATGTAATTGTTTAGCATATACTATATGGACACACTAATAGTATAGTACACCGGTTATATGCCTATACTTTATGTTACATTATAATAACATAGTTTATTGTTTACATGTATTTGTAGCTATCATCAATGGGCTAATATTGCCGTAGTGCGCAAGCTATAGCCATTAGTAGCGCGGATAATTAGTCTTAAAATCTAACAATAAATTATGGTATATGAACAACAAATATTTTGAAAGCATTGTGAATTTTTGTGAAATCTTTAGCACCTAGCATATAAGAGAAGGAGGACATGCACTGTTTTTAGTTGTTTAAATATTACATATAGATTTGGCCCTTTTAAAACTATAATGAATAACAGTACTGAGTTCATAATACATAGGTAACTCGGGAGATACGGAAATGTTGCCTTAGTTAGGTTTTTTTATGATCATCCTTTAAGCTTTATAGGCATTTTCTATTCGAACTCATGTATCAAACTTTACTCTTATCCTATCTTTGAAGTTTTAGATGATCTTCATTGTGTTGTCAAATTAAAATTGGGCCACCAATTATGTTGAAATTAATAACTTGTGATTAAAAGCTTGCTTAATAACTTGATGATTTCTGTACATAAAAGTTATCAATCAGAAGGTATTACATTTTTAATATGATTTTTATCTTATTTTTGGGGGGTTGAACTTCTCTGCCATTTCAAAGGTTAAACCCAACGAAAACATATTAAACTAGGTAAAACCACATATCTCATGTTTCTTATATCTAATCTGCACTGTATTTTTAAGGAAGGAGAGTCATGTATGATTTTTCTTTTGGCTAGTTTCTAAGATGACTACACATCCTCCATATATCTAGCTTCTCCTCGTCTTTCTATGTCCAACCTCTCCACAGCTTCTGTTTTGCCCTCTCCCCTTCCCCTTGTGTTCCTTGATGCTTTTTAGTTTTTTTAAATATAGTTGTGAAGCATTTTTCATAATAGTCGAACGTCGATTTGTAGAATTCTGAAGCTAGCATTCCCACTTTCCTTCTCAGAAGAACACATACTTCAGAGAAATAGTGTATTACAGAGAAAACAAAAGTTGGCAAGTGTGAATGTATTTTATTTGATACTGGCTATCTCAAAATATATAGTCTACAATGGTTAGCTCATAAGGAAATAAACTGGTAAGCTCAACTTTAGAAGACTACCTTGGATTTATACATCTCATTGACATATTGGGGCTCAAATCTTTGCTTGATCCTAACAACTAAAAGATATCATTTCGTGAGAAATCATGTTGACCCATCTGTTTTTGATTAGATTTTAGTTTTGATTATATATTTAGTATATTTATTTTTTTATAAATATTATAATCTATAATAAAAATATAAGTAGCTAAGAAATTACAAAATAACTAAAAATTATTTATTGTTTTTGTTTTACGCGTTTTAAACAATTAGGATTATCGTGCGCTAAAGCCAAAATTTATGTAATATTTTTTATTTAATCTTTTTGATACAATAATTTAAATATATATTTAATTTTAATATACATTTTATTGTAATTTTTTAAAAAATTAGATTTTTCAATCTTAATTTTTTAATCAAATGTACGTAGAAATAATTTATTTCACTTTCTACATCATTGATCCTGAAATCATTGTAAAGAAAGTGAATTTTAACTTATGCATAAATTAATTAAACATTTATAGAATAATTGGCCCTGAAATCATTGGAAAGAAAATTAATTTTAACTTATGCATTAATTAATTAACCATACATAGAATAATATTTTATAACCTTTTGCCTGAATATATGTTAGTTTGTGAAAAATTATCATAATTGATATTATATTCATTTGACCAACAAAAATACATTATGTTCTTACATTTTGAAAGGAGTTATACATTGATAATGGATAGTTACATCTCATCAACTCACAATGATCTTAATCAAAATGTGAATTTGTTTTCATACACTGAATCTTTAATAAAGGAAAACCAAGCGAATATTATTAATCAAATTAAAATAACATACGTAAGAGATCTAATATATTTCAATATCATCAAAATTTCAAAATGGATGCCTTGAAGTTAAAACCGATAAAAATATATGTAGCATATCATGATTCAATTTGGGACACTTAGTTTCCACAAAACATGCATGAGTGATCATATATTTGAATATCAACAAATGGGACACTCCTTGAACTGAGACAAAGAATGTGAAATTAAACAAACCTTGTGAAGTGCCTCTAAGCCTTCCAGCCACAATAAATTCTAGTATCCTTTCCTTTACGTCAGATAAGCCATAGTGATCCTCGTCAAGAATTTATTGTACCCTCACAACATCAAAGTTTTCATCACTGCAATTTTAATAAACAGATTCTCAGTCAGTTAACACAAAGCAAATAACATTGGTGCCATAAGATGATCTTGGATTTTCCTCCCTCCCTTTATCAGTCTCTCTCATACCAAAAGATCTATTCTACTGCTTGACTTAAACAGATAAAATATAAACTAAAGAAAAAGTAGAAAACCTGTCATTTCCCCAAGGCAATATGGTTAACCAATCAAGGTAGTTACAGGTCACGTTAAACTCGCTTCATCTCGCCTCTAACAGCTGTAGTTTTGTAAGCTCTTCTTCTATGACTTGTAACACATGTGCTGGAATCTCTTCCTTGTTAGGATCAATCCTATCCTTAAACTTTTCTGCAATAAAGAATGGACTATAAATTGCAGTAGAAAACCTGTAAATTTCCTCACGGCGATATGGTTAACCAATCAAGGTAGTTACGGGCCACGTTAAACTCGGGTCACGTTAAACTCGCTTCATCTCGCCTCTAACAGCTGTAGTTTTGTAAGCTCTTCTTCTATGACTTGTAACACATGCGCTGGAATCTTTTCCTTGTTAGGATCAATCATTTCCTTAACTTTTCTGCAATAAAGAATTTCTGCAATAAAGAATGGACTATAATTTGCAGTTACTAAAGACACTGACGCCTCATGAATGCATGGTGAATCACTTGTGTGGATACTTGAAAAAGAAGATACTTTAAGCTAGTACTGACCAGCAAGTGCAGATTTGTCATCTGTCTCCACTCCAAGCTCCTGCATTGGATCATCTTAGAATTATAATGACTACCAAATACGCTAATATATCATACAGACTTGGTATGTGGACGTAACTAAGAAGAAAAGTTAGTGAAGAATACCTTATTTATAGCCTTGAGCTGCTCATTTAGAAAGTAAGGCGTTGCTCTCTGCTAATTTTCTCTTCAATTGCATTCAGTATAGTTTCCTATAAAGGGATAAAAAAAACTATTGTCATCCTGGAAAGACACAAGAAAGTAATAAAATGAAATATTTGAATCAATTCCAGGGTCAACCGCAGACGTTTATGAACCTGAGTCAAGCAAAAGAAAAATCAGATTTTGACGTAACTTTGAAAGGTTCACTAAGACATCCACAGAAAGTTTGTATGAAGCATGACCACTATGAAGAGTCTTCTCTATATGGTTCTGCATCTCTGGATCTGTGAAAATATAAAAGAGGGTTATATGTATGCCCAAGAAAGACTCAGAACCATTGATGTATATACTTACGGCAAGCTATCTTCCGATTATCATTGGCAGAGACTCATAGTTGACCCATCAGGAATCTGTATCGAGGCCACACCATCAACCATTGGCACAACGTCGGACTCTTCAGCCAAGGAGAGGCTCGATTTGAAGAGGGTGAAGCGGAACCGTTGAGGTCTGGAAAAGAAGCAGGCTGAATCACGGTCTCTTGAGACGGAGGAGTCCCCATCGAAAAGAAGACAAAAAACCCTAATCGTCGTAAAACATCTAAACGAATGATAATGACTGTTGGTATTGAAGAGCCTTATGGGCTTAGTAGTTTATAATTTCGTTGGCCCATTTACAAAAAGGAAAAAGGACGTGGCAAAATGAAAGCCTCCTATTAGATGATTATTTTTTTGCAGATGTGGATGGCCTAGCTGATGTTTATATCTATCTCTCTTTTAATACTGTAAGATGTAACTGCTACAGCTATATTACGGGACCACTAGTAGTGTGGTAATCAAGCATAGGTAATGATGTTGTAAGCTATGTAAAATGGAACATTAATTAAGTGTTGCCCCTTTTATATCTATTGTGTGTGTGCATGTGAGGTTTACTTTCTTTTATCTCTATATATACTATATGGGAAATGTTTATAGTATAGTTTGTCGGTGATGGTTGTAAATTGGCGTAAATTGAGGTGTATTTTCACAAGTTCACATATTTTAGTGTCTTTATATATATACTCATGTGTGCGTCCATGATTGTGAAGAAAGGTTTTCATTCTAATTCTATTATATATCACAAATGTTAGTAGAATAGTATTGTTGATAGAGTGTTGTTGCTGTACTATCATAGACTATATATTGTTTGTACCGGTACTATATTTTTATGGTATCTATCCACGTTTACATGTTTCTTAGCATGCACAATTCGGAAAATAATTAAATGTTTTTTTTTATCGCAACAGACTTATATTATAAAAGATGCAGAGTTAATCAATTGCAGAAACAGAGTTTTGAAGAGAATACAAAGCTGACTTTGCTAAGGAGTCAGCTTTAACATTAGCTAAACGCAAAACATGGATAAAAAAGATAGAAGTGAAAGAGCGTGCCAACAAACTGATGTCGTGGACAACACCTTTCAAAACCACATCTTGCCCTTGCGTCTTCAAGAGCGAGATGAAGTTTTTTGAGTCAGAGAATCGGATACTACTGACATGTGAAGAGAGAGCAGCGTACATAGCCGCTTTGCCCGCAATGCTTCAACCACAAGAGCTGAAGAAACAATACGCCGGTGAGAGGAATATCTTTCTGCAATGGAACTGTATGCATCACGAAGTAACCAACCAATTATGCAGTTCCCTGTTGATGAGTCCTAATATGCATTAGCCGATGGTAACAACGAAGATGAAGATGAAGAGTAGACCACACACTGTGGTAAGGAAGACTTTTTGACACTAGTGTGAGCCGTCTTCCAAGCTTGTGCATCCTGTAAAATCTTAAGAACCAAAGGCACAAAGATAGAACCAAAGGAAACTCTGTCCAACGAGACATTAACAACTAAAACCAAGAGCCACAAGTTCAACACACATACATCTCGCATTCTAAGCCATTCAAGAGAATAAATGTAAGCGAATAGGGAGGAGCTGTGGTGAACCTGGAGGACTGTAACAAGAGGGTATAAAGGAAGGTTAGAACAAGATCTAAGAATAGACCATTCCATGAGCCGACAATGAGAGGACCTGCACACAACAGGAAATAAGCGTCCATAGACGAATGAAGAGTCACCGGAGGACACACGAGGGTCACCACCACCACAAAGCTTTGTCATCATGGTTGAACCAAGAAGCTTTAAAACATGGGTTTCATTAAGAGCTTGAAGAGAAGGCTTTGCAGAGGTGACGAGGATTTAAAGATGAGCAAGTAGATAGACATCGTCTGGAGGATCTGGAGGTTCCGGTGGAGCGTTGGAGAAGAGAGCTTCAAGCGGAAGATAGTACGGTGGCGGATCTGGAGGAGGTCTGAAAAACAATGGAGGAGAAACAATCACCATTAGAGCCATGGAGGAGGGAAAGGACTGCTTCAAAGGAAGGCGGAAGGAGAAACAGAGCTGGAGCGGAGGAGATCCATAGGAAGCGGCACACCTCGGAATGCGGGTCTGAGAGAGAATTTTAGGGTGAACTCTCTTTATATCTTATCCTATATAATTAATAATGTTTAAATTATTTTTTACATCTTTATAATGGTACAATTTGGTTCATATGTTGCGTATATTGGTGTCTATACTAACTCTTTGGTGAAATAGTATAGTGTACGCTTCGTAATATTTTGCATTATTGTGTTGCTACCCTAACGTATTTCATGTGATTATATAGGATGGATGAGTTAGGCTTGTCTGAGTGTTTGTATCAGACAGGTTACAAACCAACCAACTGAAAAGAGTCAACAACTACTTCAATTTGAAAAGCATATGTCACAAAATTAGTCCTTTCAGAAGCTCAGCAACACTTGGCTGAGTCATGGTTCAGAAAATAATGCTAATGGGATTCCTACTTTTGTAGTGAAGTTTATCCTCTTGTGTTTATAGTGACAATACTATAACATAATAATTATAGTATAGTATTTTTTTGTGTGTGTTGGGTGCGGCATACTGTTATGCAATATAGTTTAGTAAATTTTGGAATAGTTCGGTACAAGTTGTGTAAGTAAGTCTCTTATGTAGCAAACTTTTTCAACATAGAAGCTTTTACGCTGAGAATTGTTTGCATGTTAATTGACCAATATATTTGCATACACTTAGTCCAATAGATTAACCATTTTGTATATAGCTAACTTCATAACTTTTAGTAACTCTAAAGTATTGAGCTCTATCATAGTTGGTTGTTGCATCCACCAAGGCATTGTCCCAACCCAAACATCTATCAATCAATAGTTTCGACGATAGTGATTTAAACATATGTGAATCAATATTTTAAGAAGATGAAGAATGATGCGAGTGATTGAATTGGGGAAGATCAACGGTAACTTTTGGCATATGCTCTAGTATATTTACAATTACATGCGACTGACTGAATTTAACAGGGATAGAATTTTCTATACTATTATTACTAAATATAGTCTAGTATAGTACGTTAGTTATACATAACTTGTTAAATACATGAGCACGCCCGAAAAAGTGTTCTATATCAACTTTTGAACCAAATTGATACATTTTCCAATGTAATCTTTACATAATTAGATACTTAATTTTTCAATTCCTTATTTTTATATCAGAAATTCATCCTTTTTTAAACACTAAATAAAATATTTCTTAAAATTGATTTTAAAGTCAATATATATCTTTCCTTTTAAAATATACAGATTATAGTTTTAGATTTTGTAATAAAACATGATTAATAATTAATTGGTTGTAGTAAAATGATGTAAAGTATTCGCAACACCTATCAATCATCTCCAAAATCTATTAGAAAACAGAATAAAATAATTGGTTTTTTATCAGTTATCGGAACGTGAATTAGAGTTTTTTTTTCAACTGTCCATATAAATTAGATTAAGTAGATAAAAGTTTTTTTTTTTTTTTGAAACTCGGATAAGAGCTCCTTATATACACATCTTCTATGCATATATTTACACGTAAAAAAAAAAGAAAAAAAAATATATATATATATATATATATTTACACGTATTACATCACGTGTGTACATACAAGATTTGTTACATTGTTGTATTGAAGTTGAGAGGCACAAGGACACACCCTTATCTGCAGAGCTCTTTCCAAAAAATAAAAACAAAACTGAAACTAAAATTTGCACCACTCGTAGAGCACACCCCTATCTCTTTTGCAAAAGCCATTAAAAGAAAAATATTCTATTTTATCTATTTCATATTATAATTCTAAGGCTTCTCTTTCATATATTTGTCAACTCTTTCTTTGCCATTTGTTGCACACACTCAAGTCTCCTGGAATCAGAGTTGAGTCTTGTTCCAGTTCCAGGTATTTCCTTTGTTCTTTTACCTCTTTCCTGCATTGATCCGATCTTTGTTAGTTGATTTTGGAAACCCATCTGTTTCTGGTAAGAGAATCTTTCCAAAAACTAATGTCATAAAAAGTTGAACTCTGTCTTTCTTTGCTAATTTGGCTTCTAAAAAGTTACAGTAGATCTTGGGTCCACCACATACTAACTAATCTACAATTCTCTTCTTCTTTTTGAGTTAATATCAACAAGGATCATGAAACCTTTTGGTATTTTAATTAAATCTCTTTGTCTTTTCCCTTTAACTCAATGCATTTTGGTTACTTTCTAATCACCTTTTAGTAAATTCGGTTTAGTTTATTAAGTCTTGGTCAAGAATCTTGATCCCGTTTTAGTCTTATTGGATAAAGTTGTGGAATCTTGATTTGGGTTTGGATACTACGTTTTGATCTAGAACAGGGATCCAAATGGCGCAGATTTTGGCAGCTTCTCCAACATGTCAAATGAGATTGACTAAACCGAGCTCCATTTCATCGTCAAAGTTATGGAACTCGGTTGTGTTGAAACAGAAGAAACTAAGCAGCACCAGCAAAGTCAGAAGCTTTAAAGTGATGGCTCTCCAATCTGATAACAGTACAATCAACAGAGTTGAGAGTCTTCTCAATCTAGACACCAAACCTTTTACTGATCGGATCATCGCTGAGTACATTTGGTATGTAACATAAAACTGATTTGTCGATGAGTGGAGTATGGCCCATCTTGCTTATCTCATTTCTTTCTTTCTTTTTTTTTTTTTTTTGCTTGAATAGGATTGGAGGATCTGGAATTGACCTTAGGAGCAAGTCAAGGGTATGATACTCTAATAGACTTTGTAGCCAGGACCATCCTGGTCATAGCCAAGTGAAACATTGACATAAGAGTCTCAAATATATTTTAAAAAATTACGTAGAAAAGACTCCTGAATTTGTAAAAGAAAAAAATATTATTAAACTTTTACTAATTTGTTTATAGCCCCAATATTTCAGAGATGTCCCTATTGCAGTATATTTATACTAGAAACTAACTCATAGACAAATGAATGATTTTTTGAAACTTCAGACGCTTGAAAAGCCCGTGGAAGATCCTTCTGAGCTTCCCAAGTGGAACTATGATGGCTCGAGTACAGGACAAGCACCTGGGGAAGATAGTGAAGTGATTCTCTAGTAAGACTTTTCTCAAGGGTGTAAACATTCTCTCATTTGATATTTATTTCGTTATCTCATATTCGTGTACTGATGCTGTTGTTATTCAGTCCGCAAGCTATCTTCAGAGATCCTTTCCGTGGAGGCAATAACATATTGGTATGTGTCTCATTTGACTTTGCAACATTTTCGTAGTCACACACTAAGTATTGAGCATTATTTATGTGAAGGTTATCTGTGATACCTACACACCAGCTGGTGAGCCAATTCCAACAAACAAACGTGCTAAAGCTGCTGAGATTTTCAGCAACAAGAAGGTCAATGAAGAGATTCCATGGTTTGTGATTAAACAGTCTTTATGTTTGTTGGTTTAAACCCAAATCAATTTATTTTATATTTGGTGCTTATATTCGAACACTAATTTTAGGTTTGGCATTGAACAAGAGTACACTTTACTTCAGCCAAACGTAAACTGGCCTTTGGGTTGGCCTGTTGGAGCTTATCCTGGTCCTCAGGTGATAACCAAGTCAATCTAAAACTTTTGTTTGGTTTACAAAATAAGTAACCAATTTTTTTATTTGTTGATATCAGGGTCCTTACTACTGTGGAGTTGGAGCAGAAAAGTCTTGGGGACGTGACATTTCAGATGCTCATTACAAAGCTTGTTTATATGCTGGAATTAACATTAGTGGTACTAATGGTGAAGTTATGCCAGGACAGGTACTCTTTTCTCAAACGAAGCTCCTGATTATAAATTACGTTGAATTAATGTTGTCAATCCTCAATTGTTATAAACACTATTATGTGCAGTGGGAATTCCAAGTTGGCCCGAGCGTAGGAATCGAAGCAGGTGATCATGTTTGGTGTGCTAGATACCTTCTTGAGGTAATCAAGAGTTCTTTTTGTAGAGAAACATTGAGAGTTGATCTATTATAAGTAACTGTTGTTTAACGTTTGTTTTTGCAGAGAATCACAGAACAAGCTGGTGTTGTCCTAACACTTGATCCCAAGCCGATAGAGGGTGACTGGAATGGTGCTGGTTGTCATACCAATTACAGTACAAAGAGCATGAGAGAGGAAGGCGGATTTGAGGTGATTAAGAAGGCAATTTTGAACCTCTCGCTTCGTCACATGGAGCACATCAGTGCATACGGTGAAGGCAATGAGAGGAGGTTGACTGGAAAGCACGAGACAGCTAGTATCGATCAGTTCTCATGGGTATGCATATATGCAACAAGAGTCTAAAAGATATCTTCACGTTTTTATTAATCCTCTTCTCATTTGCATTAAACATGGACTTCGCAGGGCGTGGCTAACCGTGGATGCTCAATTCGTGTGGGACGTGATACCGAGAAGAAAGGAAAAGGTACATAATTCTGGAATGGTATCACATATTTTTTTAGGATATCTATATATTGCTAACATATCGTTGTGAAATTGGAGTATAGGTTACTTGGAAGATCGGCGCCCAGCGTCAAACATGGACCCATACGTTGTGACCTCACTTTTGGCAGAGACCACGCTTCTCTGGGAGCCGACCCTTGAGGCTGAAGCACTTACAGCTCAGAAGCTATCTTTGAAAGTTTAAATTATTCATAAACACACGTGTTTATTTACGTGGTGTTCCCGGGATCATAAATGTTCTTTAGAACATTGTTCCGAATTAAGACGTTCTTTGTCGCCTTTTTCTTTAATTCGCATTGTTGTAAAAACTCAGAATTTCATGGGCAATGTTAATCCTTTTGTATTTACTCTTAAGATCTTGTTCTAGTATCGTCATGGCTAATGTGAGTTTATATATGGTCTTCGATTAATCCAGCTGGCTTACTTCACACCCAATCCCACTTTCCATCATAAATATGGCCAGAAGCGTCCATCGGATTTCATTGAAACCCTTCCTAAATCTAAAGAGGCAAATGTGCATTGTGTCGGACCAAAGCATACTTATCATACATTTGATTGGGGGCCCACACTTTTGTAGGGCTCACAATTTAAAAAGAAAAACTATTTTTAGCTTATTTAGATTAAAAATAATGAACAAAATACATTAAACAAAAAAATTCATATAAATAAACTAATTAAACTATGAACATGAAATTATCTTATAGAAATTATTTCAAGGGCTTATTTATGAAATAGCCATATAAAAAGAAAATTAGATTTTAAATAGAGAGAAGAGAGAAATAGGAAAAGGTTGGAAGACAGGAAGAGGTTGGAAGAGAGAGATAGGAAGAGGTTGGAAGAGAGAGAAGGGAAATTTGGCTTGTTACCTAATTTGATTTTCTTATATCTATAGGGTGCAATTTTCTTTATTTCAATTCATTTGTTTGTTTATATCAAATGTGTAACTAATATGAAAAATATTTTTTTATGAATTATTTAATATATTTTAATGATTATAATTATTATTTTTGATTTTGTATGAGACCTCTAAAAATTCAGGACCGGCACTGCAAATGTGATAAGCTTTTCTTATATAAAAAAAAATTAATTCTTCAAATACTTTTTTGATTATAAGTTCAACTCAACATATAAGGTCATTATCAAGCAATACAAATTATAATTTTGTTCCACTTGACAACTTCTTTTCCAGTAAAATCTGCTCTTACGATAAACTAGGGTTGGACATAAGGCAAATACTCATTATTTTAAGTGTATTAAATACTTAACTTGCCTTGTACTAGCAATAAAAATTTAGATTTGTACTTGACTTATTAGGAACGAATATTTTTATGTCTCGAGTATTTAATGAAAAATGAGTTACTTGCTCCTTTTTTTTTGAACAACAGTTACTTGCTCCTTTCTATTACTTGTTACTTACCAGCTATTTACAAGTAATTCTGAATATGTAAGAATTACCTAATAAATAATACTCTATTAGAAATGGACATGAAATTTGTTTTGTTTATTATATTAAAAACATGAGTATTATTGTTACGAAATATTTATGCATATTATAAAAAGGAAAAAAAAAAGACATGAATATTTTGAGATAGAATCATTTTATAGTTTATCTTGGCAAGTAAAAAGTAATACAGGTAAGAAAAAATTAATACTTCTTACCTATCTTACCTTGTAAGTATCTAAATTTTACTATTTAATATTTAACTTGACGACAACGAATACTTGAAAAATAAATATTGATTCGAACAAATAATAAGTATAAGACGAGTATAGAGTATTTGGGTCCACCTCCAGATGTAAGTAAAACAAATGACATGTATTATTAGCAAGTAATCTCTTAGTTATTAATCCAGAAACATTTAAAAAATAATAATTTTAAAATTATATGTTATTACTTAATTACATGCCATGATGACATGTCAAGCTCACAATCATCCTCAAATAAAATAATAAATTAACCTTCCATTACTAGAATAATTACAGAAATTGCCATTGGTGTTTTCTTATAATACATTGTTAATATTAATATCATCGTGTGATATGTGCTATTTATGGGAACAATGCCATAGTGTTCATTTCTACTATACAACCATCACTACTCGAGATATACTGTATGTAATCATTTAAAGCACTAACGAACTAAAATATCTACATGTTATTTTCTATATGATAAACTGAGTATTTTTCCTATATTCATTTTTGGAACTACCATCATCAATTCAAGTTGCTGCAAGCCTCTAGAGCAAGTACTGAACTAAAACAACTATGTTATTCTCTTTATAATGTTACACTGAATATTTTTATGTATTCGTTTAACTGAAACTATAAGCTGTTAAATTATTTTGAATAATTTATTTAAAAGAACTTAAAATCATTTGCATCTATTAAATATTTCTGCATACAATACCTAGAACTAAAGTGGTGGACAGCTACTTGGTATCGGTACATGATCATGCTCTCATTTGTTTTCAGAAATCTAAGCCCAAAAACATTTACACCTTTGAGTCATGTATTATCGCATTGTGCATTATTATTGTTGTTATAATAATGTCTTTCATATGTAAGTAGCTTGAAGCTCTGAGGAAGACCTAAACTCTGTTCTTCGACAGGGTCCCTTCCACTATAACTTCTGCATGTTCGTATTGGTTCGATGGACACCGGTTATTCATGATGAATATCCATGGATAATCCTATTATGGGTTCAGATAACTGGCTTTCCTTTGCACCTATGGACTGATCGAAATTTACGTGACGTAGGAGATAGGCTTGGTCATGTTGATACATTGGAGTTATCTGAGGGTCGTATGCTCATAGATATAGACTCCCGTAAGCCACTGAAATTCTCGATGAAAGTGCAAACATCGGAGGGAGATGACTTCACCATTACAATAATGTATGACAAGTTGTTCAAGCATTGTGATACTTGTGGCTTGATGTCTCATGAAAAGGCTTATTGCCCATCATGCGACGTTTGATCCGGGAGCCTGAATCCCGCCGTGGCCCTTCTGTCCCCTCCGGACAAGACCGTCGATTGCGAAACCAGCCGGTGATTGAGCAACGACGTGGACAGGTGCGCTCAGACAGAGTAATGAGACGTCATGATGATAGGTACAGGGCCTCGACTCATGGCAGATCGCGACACTCTTCAGGTCCCTATGACCAGAGAGGTGAACAACACTGGAGGATAAAAGCGATAGATAAACCTACTCAAGATGGTGATCATAGTTCGTCTGTGACTCCATCTGCGACCAAACATCAGAATCACGTCTCACGAAGGAGTAATATCAAAAGTGGAGTTGCTGATAAAGTCTCAGGACCTGAATCCCACGTCTCCCGAACCAATGATGATGATGTTTTGCGCGAGAGTACTCATACTGGTACTGCGCCTGACCCTAAACATTTGGCGAGCAAGATTGTCACGCCATCAGCAGACGATGCAATATGGAAGAGTTATGTAACAACCAGAGATAAGGGGGTTGCTATATCATTATGTTTCTCACATGAGGATGGCCAGGATGTAGATGGGGAGGATCAGATGATTGGAGCTCTTAATGATATGGACAATATGGATAATCATGGCGAGGATGTGCTTAATGACGATGATCTTTTAGGTGAGGAGTTAAGGGAGGCTGAGGAAATTAACAACTGCTCACAACAGGCACGCAATGAGAACATGGAATTAAGGGCAGGAAGCACATATGTTCGCAGCAGACGACATGGCGGAGGATCTAATGTCCCTTTGGGCATTCAGTCTAAGAAGTTTGAGTTCCTCCGTAGGGGTTCTCCAAGTAAACGATCAAAGTCCAGCTCCAGGGATGATGGAGGTTCTAGACAGCACTCTAGGCAAGGGCCACTAAGGATCAGAGACGTATCCACATCGCATGAGGTTTCGATGGGTTCCAAAAACTCATCCCACCCTCATCCATGAGGACAATCAGTTGGAACTGTCGAGGGATTGGAAGCGACCTCACAGTTCAACGTCTTACGGAGATGTGTCAGAAACATCGCCCAGGATTTGTGTTTCTATCTGAGACGAAGAATAGGAGGCTGTTGTTGCAAGACATTCAGGCCGACTTAGGATATGATCGTTTATTTATCGTTGAGCCACTTGGTCTCAGCGGAGGTTTAGCTTTATTTTTTATGGATGATTTTAAAGTTAATGTTTTATTTTCAAATAACAGAATGATTGATATTGAGGCAGTCATTGATGGAATAAAAGTTTACATGACGTTTGTTTATGGGGATCCTGTTATAGAACAAAGAGATTTAGTTTGGGAACGTCTTACGCGTTTCTCAACAACTAGGAATGGACCTTGGTTTATGATAGGAGATTTTAATGAAATAACCTGTCATGAGGAGAAGGAAGGTGGCAGACAACGCATCGATAGCTCTTTTTTGCCGTTCAGGCAAATGTTAAGTGATTGTGGTATGCTGGAATTTCCCTTCACAAGTAACAAGCTATCGTGGGTTTGAAATAGAGCAGGAAGGATGACAGTTCGATGTCGTCTTGATAGGGCTGTTGGGAATGAGGACTGGCATGAGAAGTTCCCTCATTCCAAAGTGAAGTATTTGAGATTATGGGGATTGGATCATCGTTCGGTCCTAGCAGACATTCTTAAAAAGAAACCTAGGAGATCAAAGAACTTCAAATTTGATAAGAGATGGTTGGATAACGGTGAGCTCAGGGAAATTATACTTGAAGGCTGGAAATCACCTGATCTCCCGCCAGATGCAAGTATAATGGACCACATTGCGAGCTGCCGGCGTGCTTTAAGTGAATGGAAAAAGCAGAATAATCTGAAATCTGAGAAAACAGTGGAGGAGCTTAAGGAAACGGTGGATCGATTATCTTCAAATGACGATGCCACTACTGAAGAGATTGCAGCAGCTATTAAGGAGCTATCCGATGCCCTTAAGGCAGAGGAGATGTTTTGGAAACAGAAGTGCAGGATTTTCTGGCTGAGAGAGGGGGATAGGAACACCAAATTTTTTCACAGCATTACGAAGCAAAGGAGGGCAAGGAATAGGATTACCCAATTACTGGATGCAGATGGAAATGTTGTGGAAGATGAGGAAGGATTGGTAGCCATTGCTACGAATTACTTTAGACACATCTTTCAATCATCCAATCCTGAGTCAATAGAGGAGGCTCTTTCTGAAGTATCAGCCACAATTACTTTATCCGATAATGAGACTTTGACAGCTCCGGTTACTGAATGGGAGGTTAAATTGGCTCTTTTCGCGATGCACCAGGAGAAAACTCCAGGACCAGATGGGATGACGGCGTTGTTTTACCAGAAGTTCTGGGATATTGTTAAGAATGATCTAACCCTTATGGTTAATCAATTCCTTTTTGAGGGAACGGTGCCGACTGGTTTAAATGATACCAACATCTGCCTCATTCCAAAAGTGGATAAGCCAAACCAGATGAGTAAGTTACACCCTATTAGCTTATGCAATGTTAGCTATAAGATTATCTCTAAGGTCTTATGCCAGAGATTGAAGAAGTTTTTACCAGATAGGATCTCAGAGACCCAGTCAACCTTTGTTGCTGGGAGACAGATATCAGACAATATTATGATAGCTCAGAAGTTGTTTCATGCTTTAAGAACGATACCGAGTGGCCGAAATAAGAGGATGGCTATCAAAAATGATATGAGCAAGGCATATGATAGGATGGAGTGGTCCTTCATCGAGGCCACCATGAGAAAGATGGGATTTTCTGAAGTCTGGATTACTATGATAATGAGATGTGTTACATCAGTAAAGTACAAGGTCCTCATGAATGGTCAACCAAGAGGAAATATAATTCCGGAGAGAGGTCTAAGACAGGGGGATCCCTTGTCCCCTTTCATTTTTATTCTGTGCACGGAAGCGCTCGTTAGCCTTCTAAATCATGCAGAGAGCCAAGGAAAGATAACAGGGATGCGTATCACGCGTGCGTGTCCCTCGGTATCCCATCTTCTCTTTGCTGATGATAGTCTATTTTTCTGTAAGGCGGAGCCCCGTCAATGTGAAGAAGTAATGAAAGTGGTCAAGGTATATGGACAAGCTTCAGAACAATGCATTAATTTTGATAAGTCTTCTTTACTCTTTGGTAAAAGAATTGGCCAGGATGTGAGACAAGAGATAAAAGACACGCTTGGGATCCAGAATGAAGGTGGAATGGGGTCATACTTAGGTATACCAGAGGATATCAGTGGTTCAAAATGCAAGCTTTTTGCTTTTCTCAAGGACAAGCTGAGAAATAGAGTGAATGGGTGGACTGGTAGATGGCTTTCCAAAGGTGGAAAAGAAGTTATGATCAAATCAATCCTCCTAGCTCTGCCGACGTATGTAATGTCTTGTTTCCTTCTCCCATTGGAGATTTGCGAGAATTTAGCTAGTGCCATTGCACAGTTTTGGTGGAGTTCTAATCCGCCAAAAAGGGGTATTCATTGGTCAACATGAGACAAAATATGCCTACCCAAAGAAGAAGGTGGGATTGGCTTTAGGATGATCCATGAGTTTAACCTTGCGCTTCTTGCGAAGCAAATGTGGAGACTAGTGCAGAATCCGGATTCTCTGGTAGCTCGTGTTTTGCGAGGCTGTTATTATAGATTGAGTACGCCGTTGCTTCAAATTAATGCTAGCAACCCATCATATGTGTGGACAAGAATTTCGGCAGGACGAGAGCTGTTATTACTAGGAATCAGACAGAAAGTACACTCAGGTTATGAAGTAAGAGTTTGGGATGACCCTTGGATTCCCACTATACCTGCGAGACAAGCAACTTCACTTGCTCCGGTCATGCATCCAAATATGAGAGTGAGTGACTTGATTAACCAAACAACGAAGAGTTGGGATGAGAGGCGATTACAAGATTATATTGAGGCAGTTGATATACCATTGATCAAGAGTATGGCCATTAGTTCCACGCATCGACGGGATACGTATTGCTGGAGCTATACAAGGAATGGACAGTATACAGTAAAATTTGGGTACTAGGTAGCACGGAATATCTTGAGGAAGGAAGAGGAAACAGTAGTATGTGAACCTAGTATCACTAAACTCCAAGCACATGCTTGGAAGGTCAGAGCCCCTCAAAAGATTTGTCATCTTATGTGGCAGTTGATAACAGGACATGTTGCAGTTACGAGCATCTTAAACTACAGACATATGAGATGTGACAACCATTGTCCTCGTTGTGGGGCACCTGAGGAGACGATCACTCATGCAATATTTGAATGTCCACCTGCTTTACAAGTTTGGGCACTATCATCCACGCCTACCAATCCCGCTTTGTTCCCAGTACAAAGCACGTACGCGAATATGGATTATTTGTTCTGGAGGAAGAATGCGATAATGGAACCGGATTTGGACAGGGATCCTTATCCTTGGTTAATCTGGTACATTTGGAAGGCTAGGAATGAAAAGCTATTCAGAGGTATTGATAGGGAACCATTGGAGATTGCACGATATGCAGAAAGCGAATGCCAAGCATGGTTCAAAGCAAATGAGCAGGAAATTCCGGTGTCCACTGGGAACGGAACAGAGGAAGACCAGATCTTAAGTTTGGCTAATATATGCATGGTAGATGGTTCTTGGACCTCTACAAATATTTTCAGTGGTTGTGGATGGGTGCTGAATGACAATTTCGGATAGAGTGAATTAATGGGGCTGCGCAATTTTGATTGAGTGGAATCGGCGTTGCATTCAGAGTTGGAAGCACTGCGGTGGGAAATGGAGAATATGCTTCAACATTCGCCATGTCAGAGCTTTGGAACTGATTGCAAGGAGATGATTGAGATGCTCAAGAATCCTAAGGCATGGCCTAACTTCTCAACAGAACTGGAAAATCTGGAGACCCTGAAGATCTGCTTCCCTAACTTTAAGATCTCTTATGTCCCTAGATTACAGAATGGTGTTTCTGATTCTCTCGCTAAGACAGCTAGGTCTTATTATCGTAAGCTTGTGTACGTTGGTTGTTCTATTCCAGTCTGGATTCCCAGACCACCTCAAGTTCTTTGAGTAATAGATCAGCCGTTTGATGTCAAAAAAAAAAAAACATTCGAGTATTGTTTTTTTTTTATTCTTTCATTTGATCCAGAAATTCCTGAAATGGATGTTTCAAAAATGACATAAAATCTTTTCAAAAAAAAAAAGACATAAAACACTCCAATTTTTTTAATATAATTTATATTTTACTATAAGAACATTCACACAAATTAATTTAGTCCATAGCTCAATCAAATATGTTAGGTTTGGATATATTACTATAGAAAACATGACAAAAATCTATTATGGTTTATTACAATTTGGATCAAAGAAAATGTAGACTACCTTTTTATAGAACATTATTTTATACGAAAATATGCATGTTTTTAGTGTCTATTTTTCAAGTTGTAAATTATTTTTTAAGTTACAAACTATATTTCATGAAATATAATGTAACAAAGATAATGTAATATTAGTTTCACTCCGCGTAAGGTGCGGACATTAACCTAGTTAGTATTTAATAGAGCATGTAACAAATAGCAAGTAATGAGAAAAGTAACGAGACAAGTATTAAAAAATATAATGATACTTGATATTTGGTTTGATCTTGCATGTAATAAAATGTTGATATCACTCAAATGTTTAACCCTAAGGAGTGAATTACTCTCTCAAATAAGAGGTTCAATCGTAGTACTTAAGGATCGAATCCACAAAGAACTAGAGTCACAAAAGATATAATCCTAAGTGATTAAACTAGGTTGATTAGGTTTAAAACAATAAATAAAAGTAGGTAGCAATGGTAAGTTTCTAAGGAAAATAGTTTTTGGGTTTTAAAAAAATAAAAGAAAGTAGCTAGATTCAAGGTTACTATTCAGAAAATCATGATTATAAATCTATGGATGTCTTAACGAATTACTTGCAAATATATGAGAACTTCAATCCTTAGACAAATCTATAGTGTTCGCTATTAGACTCGTCCATTGATCTGATTGCCGACAGTATCGATCGATGTTCCTATCGCAGTGTCGATCGGTATGTTTTGCCGTCGATCGATAACTCTATAGAAGTATCGATCGATATAGCATCGGATCGAATTGAAACTGTGTTCACCCGAGAATTTCTACTAGACCGCCTATCGCACGTGCCTAATAGAGTCTGATCTTAGCCAAATGATTTCAGGATAATGACTATTAGATTAGTCACTCCATAATCATACCTCTAGGTAGCAAATCTAGAGTAAGCATTAGGGTTTATTTGGATAATGAATATAACAACTCAACACTCCATAGTTGGGGCTAATCCCTCATAACTATTTGAACCCTAAATCTAACAAATGAATCTACTCAGACATAGCCAAGAGATTCATAGCAAAATAATAAGATGAAAAGAAAATACTTTATTGACAAGTATAGAATAGAATACAAAACTTAGATAAAAACTCAATACTTTCTTATTTGATGTCTTTCTAGGGCTCATAGGCATAACTATAAACATGGAGTACAATTAGGTTAAAAACTCGTCAGGGGAAATCTTGTAATTTGGTGAGAACTTGGGCTTCAAGTCGGCCAAGTAAATCTTGCTCATCACGCTCTGTATCGATCGATGGTACATGGTGTACATCGATCGATGGAGTATCTCGACTTCAACTTCTACGGAATCGTCATCGATCGATACACAAGGTGTGTATCGATCGATATGTGTCTCTCATTGTCGGATCTTCATAGTCATCTTGGAAAACTCTCTTTTAAGCTCCATAAGGCACCTAAATCATCACCTTTACTACAAAATGCTCCTGAACCCGAAAACATACCTAATAGACTTCAAAACATAGATAATTATCGTAAAAACATATCAATACCATGACCAAAAACGGGTCAAAATCATGGTATATCAACTCCCCCAGACTTAACCTTTTGCTTGTCCTCAAGCAAACCTTAAGTTAGTCTTTGAAAGAAGTTTAAAAACAGCAGGGACTCAATCAAAATCTCAACTTTAAAATCATCACCTCTTACTTTGTTGCAAGACACATCTCATATCTATCAACTACAGAAGTACATTATACCATATCCTAGCTTAGCAACCAAATACATCTAGCCAATCAACTTAAACATTTCTTGTCTGACTATCCCCTCTACTGATTTCATTTATGCATAAAAATAAAGGTGTAGGCTTTACCTTGGGAGTATCGATCAAGGAACACATGGATTCAACTCAAACAAGTTTCAGGCATTATCATCTTGGTTCCCTTTCTTTCTTTATCCCCCTTCTCTGAATCCCAACTCTTTCTTTCTCTTTTTTTTATATCAATCCCAATGAACAACTAATGTTCATCTTATTGATCTTTCTTTACAAAATGAAAGAGAATAGTGGGGTCATAGGTAATGTACCTCTCCCTCGCTTTGATCATTCCTTTGATTTAGAATAGTGGGGTCATAGGTAATGTACCTCCCCTCTGCCTCTTAGGAAATCATATCGTCTTTTATTCTCTGGGGATGCCGAAGGAAGGAAAGAAGGAAACCAAATTTTTTGAGACTTTTACCTTCCAGACTTGCAGGAGGATTTCGATCCCTTGTATACCAAGCCCCAAGACAAGCAGTAGATGTCAGGTTAGGTTGGAAATCAGCTTTGGTTCTTCCAGACAATCATGAAAGTGTTGTCATAGGTGATCGGTGATCCACTTTAGCATCTATAGTACTTTCTGCAATCAACAAGTCTAAGAATGGTGGTAAAGAGTGGTAAGATAAAAAGTAAGACTTTGAAATTTTTTCCCTTTCTTGACTCAATAAAACCAATTTTTAAAAACTTTATAAATAAGATCAAAAAGAGGTAAAGTAGCATCAGTAATCATCTCCCCCCAGAATTAAATCATACACTGTCCTCGGTGTATAATCAGTCAGAGTAAGAGGATAAGAAAAATTAAATGTGTAACTGATATCGACGTGGTGAACGATATACCTGACCGATATGGATATCGGTCGATAGTGAGTCGCCATCGTCGATCGATGCGTGTAGGGATGTGTCGATCGATATCGACTGGTTCGTATCGGTCGATAGGTATTGATCGTGTGTCTATCTTCCTAAAAATAAATAAAAACGAAAATAATAAGTAAAAATAAAATAAAAAGAAGTAGTAAAATACCTAACAGTGGGTTGCCTCCCACTCAGCGCTTGGTTAAAGTCAGGTAGCTTGACTATGGAATTATGGTGGCTCGTGAGGTGGGTTGCAGCTCTTGTTGGCAAACAAGTATCCTCCTTGTCTTGTGATTCTTCAAACCATGAGGTTAAAAAGCTTCTTGTGGCTTTCTCGCTTCTGGTCATACTAGTCTTCAAACCATAAACTTCAGTTGGGATCCTTTCCAACCACTCCTCTAAGCTGGCAAGGCTATACTGATGGTGTCCAAGCATGCTGTAGATGTGTTCTGTAGTCCGCTGCATGGTGTCGTGGTGTGTGGTCTCGTCGGTAGATTCTGGAGGTTGCACATCGGTCGATGAGTATGGTATGTCATCGATCGGCGGGGATGGGTCAGGTCGGCTGGCAAGCTGTCTTTGGATCTCTTCTACCTCCTTGTGAATATCCTCCACTGTGCATTGTAATCCTTTGACGTCACTGTGTACTGGTAACCAATACTTGTCCAGTAATCTGTAATCTTCGTCTCCACAAAACTCAATAGATTTGTAGATATCTCTTGTGGCTGCTTCTAGTTCTTCTCTGGTACAGAATTCTTGAGCACGGGTATCGATCGATGGACTGGGTTTGTCATCGATAGATAGCTTCTGGAAGTGGTGCTCGATCGGGTTATGGACGGGTGTATCGATCGATGCAGGGGGATCTGTATCAGTCGATGCCTGTGTCTGAGATCTCAGTTGTGCGCGCAAGGTGTTGATTTCTTCTTGAGGGCTTCTCTTTCATATCGTGCTAAGTCATTGCTGGTGGTATTCCATAGTAGTTCACCTCGAAGTCTTGATAGGTCTTTCTCATGTTCATGTTGCATGCCTGCTATCTCCCAGTTGTGATCTCCGGTTCTTCCATCTAGCATATATGTGACTTCTGCCTGTGTGTAAAGCTTGCAAGCATATTGATCAGCATACTCTGGTAGACAGAAACAAGAGCGTCCAAATAATGAGGCTCTCTTCAACAAGTTTCCCATGTCTTCTTTGGTAACATGGATGATGTCTCTGTTTACTGCTCTTGCATGGCCAGATTCATCTCTGTAGACTCCATATTCATCTTTCTTTTCCAAAAAGAAACGACGAACTCCGTTGTTGAAGGCTCTTTTCCCTTATTCTCGGTGCATATCGATCGATGCGAGTCTCCATGCATCGGTCGATGGCCGTTTTCTTTGGTGCGGATCGTTTGCGATGATAGGTCCATTGGCAATCTGAAGGATGTCTACAACATCTTATGTGGAGATTGGAATGATTCTCCCATCTATTGCTCGTGCATGACCATCTGAATCCCTGAAAATACCAAACTCATCCGGAATTAGTGAATTTAAATCAAATTTAGGTGTTTGTACCTCGGATGGTGTTATGGCAGGATCGGTTGGTGGTTGGAGATTGATATCGATCGATGGAGAGTGCTCCATATCGGTCGATAGGACTGCATCGGGTTGGATCGCGGGGTGTAGTGGTGTTGTATCCACTGCAAAACTTTCGTGATAACTGCTGGCCCAGCTTTCAATCGAGTAATCTCCGTCTCGTGGCTCGTGGGGGACATATACTTGTGCGCAGTAAGGTTCGTCGCTTGTTGATTCGAGACGTCGTTTGAGCGATCTGGGTTGAGGCATATCGATCGACAGACTAGGGTTTGCATCGATCGATGGGCGGGAGATGCAAGAGAAGAAGTTGCATCTGGCCTCGTTTAGGCGAAGAGATCTATACTTGGTGGCTTGTTCCTCTGCATTATCTGTGTCATACTCATCATCGGTATCAAAATCGCTGCCTGGAAACTCTTCAATGGTCTTTGGAAATAACAAATCGGTTAGTGACACTGTGCATACATCGGTCGATTTGGGTTGGCTGTTATTGGTCGATGGTTGTCAGAGGAAAGTCGGGATATGAGGGTGTTTTGTATCTTCTCGAAGAAATCGGTACTCTATGGCTCGTTCCTCCTCATAATCTTCATAATACTCCTCCTGAGTAGTGATACTAGCTAGCTCGGGCATGTAATGATCGTTTTCCCACTCATCTGCGCTGAAATCGGCGTCTGGGAACCCGTCTTCGATCTGTTGGAATACCCTATCGATCGATGACCAGGTAGTTCTGTCGGTCGATGGGTCTACAACGGTATCGGTCGATGGAGAAGGGTTGTCATCGGTCGATACTGCTTCTTCGGTTTCATACTCTCCCATAGAATCATACTCGTGGGCACAGAAACAGGTGGCTACGAGTGTTGAGCTTGCTGACCTTGGAAACTTGATGACTGGAACAAGGTTGTAGTGGATGGAAGGGTTGATGAGGGTTAGGCAGAGCTTGTTGGTTTGTAGGTCACAAACGGCTCCATATGTGGCTAAGAAGGCTCTTCCAAGTAGTAGAGAAGTCTTGAAGTTGAGCTTGTTGGAGAGGACATGGAAGTCTGTAGGAATTAGGGTTTCTCCAATCTGTACCTCATGGTTGCGAATGATGCCGCCCGAGCTTTGCTGAGAACAATCCACAAAGATGAAAGTTTCTTCGGAAGGCTCTATCTTCAGACCTAGATGGTCTGCCATAAGCTTGGGTAAGATGCTAACTCCAGATCGTGTGTCACATAGGGCACGAGGGAACTCAACACCTTGGATGGAACATGGTATTGTGAACTTCCCTGGATCACTCTTCTTCTCCAGTGTTATCTTCTACTTGAGGCTGTTTCTGACTTGGTTAAACATCCTTCTGATGTCTTCTTCTGTCTCCTTGGTTTCTCTGAAGAACATCCACAGTCTGTGTGAAAAATAGGCTTCTTCAAAAGGTTTCTCTTTAGGTATTCTGAGGACTTTTTTTCTGAAGCTTGACAACTCCTTCTCATTAGCTTCTCTTTTATAGGGCTTTGGTATCTTCCCTTTCCTTTTTCTGAAAACTCTTCCCTGGGTTTCCTTTTTTATCTCCATGGACTCAAAGATATCCGTGGGTCTCTCTTTTAGGGCTGCTGTAGGGCTTCTAGTGGTGTAATACTGCTCCCGGAAAGCGTCAAGACGTGCACTATTAATCTTAGGAACCTGCACTCAGCGTTGGGGTACTGTGTATCGAGCGACACTGGCTGGAGTGTGTCGGTCGATACCAGGGTCTTGGTGTCGATCGATGACAGGGATGGGCGGATGTGGGTGACGTGCTGCGAAGGCGGCGTGAGACATAATCTTGACGGAGTGGCACTCGCGAGGGTTTTCGTCTGAGTCTATCGATCGACACTCGTCAAAGTCTATTTGATGACGTACTAAAGGCTATATCGATCGATGTTGAGCTGGTGATATCGATCGATAGTAGTCGTAGGCGAAATATTTTTTACTCTCATCATCAGATCTCTGAATCTCTTCTACTACCTCTTGCCAGAATTCATCATCCAGGATGGCATTGATGTTCTGTTTGTGGGCAAACTCCTGCTTCTTAAGTGCTTCTCCTGTCTGAAACACTTGGGTCTCTAACTTCTTCACATGGGTGCTGAGGGCATCTATCTTCGTGGTGAAGGTGGTGTAGACAGAATCGATCTTTCCATTGAAGTTATCCTCGAGCTTCTGCTGACTCTCAAGTATCTTGTCTATCAGCTCCTCCAGTTTAGTATCTTGGGTGGGTGGGTGTGGATTTGAGTAGAAGGCACTTCCATAGCTTATGTTGTTGTTAGGGTTGCTGCTGCTGAAGTTGTTGGGCTTCTGGAAACTCTGGTTGAAGTTGCTTCTCTGGCCTGTGAAGTATCTGTATCCTCCTTGGTTACCAGATCTCTGAAAACCAGCTCCACTAATCCAGTTGACATCTTCTTCAACAATGTCTGAATCTTCCACTGAACAGATCTGCTTGTTTAGGAGCTTCTGAATGTTGTCTAGCTGTGCTTGAACTTCATTGACATACTCCTTCCCAATGGATGATGTAGTCTGCGTCACAGAGTTCTTTGTGCTGTTGCTGGAAGCCAAGTTATCAATTAGCTTGATAGCATTCTGCGGATTCCTGGTTGTGAAGTTGCCATCACTAGCTGTATCAAGGGCTCTCTTGAAATCTGGGCTGATGCCTCTGTAGAAAGTGCAGAGCAGTTGCACTTTGTTGAATCCGTGGTGTGGGCAGTCTCGCTGGTAGGATTTGAATATGTTCCAATCCTTGAATGACTCTTCAGGGTCTTGGGTAAATGTAGCAATTTTCTTCCTCCAGTCTTCAGCGCGTGAATCATCAAAGGAATTTCGCAGGAAAGCGTGCTTGATGTCACTCCAGGAGGTAAGGGAACCTGGTGGTAGTTGTCTCAGCCACTGCAAAGCTTCTCCAGATAGGGAGTACTTGAAAAGCTTACAGAAAAGATAGTCTTGAGGGACTCCTTTTTCTTTGACTAGGGTTACAAGATCCTCGAACCTCTCCAGATGGTCCATAGGATGCTCATGGGGAAAACCACAGAAAGGGATTTGTCCTACAAGTGTGTAGTACTGCGGCTTGAGCTCAAAATATCCTCTCTGAATAGCAGGAGGGAGGATGGCTGATCAGTTTGAATAGAACTGATCCGGACAGTTGTAGCCAGCCAAAGTTCTGGTCTCTTCTACAGGTTGAATGATGCATGTAGGTGCAGTGTCTTCTTCAGTAATGACCTCCTTCCGATCATTCAGCTTCTGACCTGCTGCATTTCGCAGGTGACCATCTTGATCACGCAGGTCTCCATTCTCATCGGGTATGAGAATCATAGGCGCTACCATGTCTCGCCGGTTAGTATCGATCGATGTAGGGTGAGGTGTATCGATCGATGTCAAGTGAAGGGTATCGGTCGACGAACGGTTGTTGATGTCGATCGATGGGATGGTGAAGGAATCAGTCAACGAACGGTTGTTGATCGTCGGTGGAAAGCGCGTATCGGTCGATAGAGAGGTGTTGGTATTGATCTATGTGGAGCGTAGGTCTTTGCGGATGCTACGTTCCAGATTGTTGGGATCTTCTGAGTACAAAAGTTTCTTGTCCTTGTTGCTTCTACTACTGCTGGGCATGTACCTGAAAAAGACAAAATGAAAAAGAAAAATTTTGTGTCAAAAGATTGAAAAATAAAAAGTGACAAATAACCTAGAGTGAATCAGATTAAATCTAATAGTAATCTTAGTTCTCCGGCAACGGCGCCTAATTTGATATCACTCAAATGTTTAACCCTAAGGAGTGAATTACTCTCTCAAATAAGAGGTTCAATCGTAGTACTTAGGGATCGAATCCATAAGGAACTAGAGTCACAAAAGATATAATCCTAAGTGATTAAGCTAGGTTGATTAGGTTTAAAACAATAAATAAAAGTTGGTAGCAATGGTAAGTTGCTAAGGAAAATAGTTTTTGGGCTTTAAAAAAATAAAAGAAAGTAGCTAAATTCATGGTTACTATTCAGAAAATCAGGATTATAAATCTATGGATGTCTTAACAAATTGCTTGAAAATATATGAGAACTTCAATCCTTAGACAAATCTATAGATGTCTCTATTAGACTCGTCCATTCATCTGATTGCCGACAGTATCGAACGATGTTGCTATCGCAGTGTCGATCGATATGTTTTTCTGTCGATCGATAACTCTATATGAGTATTGATCGATATAGCATCGGATCGAATTGAAACTGTGTTCACCCGAGAATTTCTACTAGACCGCCTATCGCACGTCCTAATAGAGTCTGAGCTTAGCCAAATGATTTCAGGATAATGACTATTAGATTAGTCACTCCATAATCATACCTCTAGGTAGAAAATCTAGAGTAAGCATTAGGGTTTATTTGGATAATGAATATAACAACTCAACACTCCATAGTTGGGGCTAATCCCTCATAACTATTTGAACCCTAAATATAACAAATGAATCTACTCAAACATAGCCAAGAGATTCATAGCAAAAGAATAACATGAAAAGAAAATACTTTATTTCTAAGTATAGAATAGAATACAAAACTTAGATAAAAACTCAATACTTTCTTATTTGATGTCTTTCTAGGGCTCATAGGCATAACTATAAATATGGAGTACAATTAGGTTAAAAACTCGTCAGGGGCAATCTTGTAATTTGGTGAGAACTTGGGCTTTAAGTCGGCCAAGTAAATCTTGCTTATCACGCTCTGTTTCGATCGATGGTACACGGTGTACATCGATCGATGGAGTATCTCGACTTCAAATTCTACGGAATCGTCATCGATCGATTACACAAGGTGTGTATCGATCGATATGTGTCTCTCATTGTCGGATCTTCATAGTCATCTTGGAAAACTCTCCGTTAAGCTCCATAAGGCACCTAAATCATCACTTTACTACAAAATGCTCCTGAACCTGAAAACATACCTAATAGACTCCAAAACATAGATAATTATCATAAAAACATATCAATACCATGACCAAAAACGGGTCAAAATCATGGTATATCAAAGGTATAGACTTATTACTTGCTTTGTGAACGCCAAGTACTTAACTTCTTAAAGCGGATACAAGGTTTACTTGGCTGGATGGTTATATTATTGAATAAGTGAAAGTATTTATACAGGAGTAGATGTAGGATATTGTTACTATAATATAATTACAAAGAAATCCTTATCATATTTACTGTTTACTTAACATGCCCCCTCAAGATGGTGGAACTGTTGTGACACCAATCTTGAATCTTGAAGTTTGAATAGGAGTTCTTGTGAGAGGTTTGGTTAGTCCATCCGCCAGCTGATCGTTCATGGAGACATGGGTGACCCAAAGGAGTTTGTTCTGAATTTGTCCACGCACAAAATGATAATCAATTGCAATATTCTTTCATACGAGAATGAAATACCGGATTTGCGCAGAGGTAAGTGGCCCCTATGTTATCACAGTATACCGTCGAGACCGTTGTGATGGGGATGCTAAATTCCTGGATTAGAGACGCGGTCCATCTGAGTTCCGATGCCGTGTTAGCCACTGCACGGTATTCTGCTTCGGTGGAGAACCGTGCGAAGCCATACTGTTTCTTTGTTGTCCACGATATGGGCTGTGAACCAAGGAAGATGATATATGCATTAGTCGAGACATAATCGTTTAAGTCTCCGGCCCAGCCAGCATCCGAGAACGCGTGAAGTGTGGGAGTGGCAGCTTGTTTACGAAGATAGATTCCATGATTCAATGTGCCGGAGAGATAGAGAAGGACTCACTTAGCAGCCTGCCAATGATATGATATCGAAGAATGCATGAATTGGGACAATTTATTCACAGCATATGAGACATCAGGTTGAGTTAGCGCTAAGTATTGCAGGCTCCCAACAATACGACGGTACTCATGGGGATCAGAAAGTGGAGAGCCAGAGTTGAGCTTGAGCTTAGGGTGACTAGCGAGTGGAGTAGCAACAGGCTTCACATTCAACATGGTGGCTTTAGAGACTAGATCAGTGATGTATGTTCTCTGTTTCATGTGTAGCCCGTGTGGTGTACGGATGGTTTCGATGCCCAGAAAATAACCAAGGTTCCCCATCTCCTTGATTGAGAATCGAGTTGCGAGAGAGCTTATAACATGATGTACAGCAGTCGCGTTACTTCCAGTAACTAGTATGTCATCTACGTACACAAGAACATAGATGAATGTTGTGTTCTGCTGCATGATAAAGAGCGATGTGTTTGCAAGAGAGTTGTGGCAATGGTCTAGTACTCCTCAGGAAGGCCATCAAGGATAGCTTCAATCTGATCTTCGTGATCCATAGCCTTTCCAAGCAGAGCTAACTCTTCGAATCGGGTGGTAAGACCTTGAAAGAATTCGTTGATTGATTTGCTACCTTTCTTCCAGTTCTTAATCTGCTGGCGAATCTGCTTGACGAGAGCGCGACTTGGTTTGGCGTAAGTCGTGGTGAGGGTTGTCCGGATCTCAAATGCAGTGGACGCTATGGACAATATCAGTTGGATCGTGGGGGTTATGGCACCAAGTAAGGCACTAAAGATCAAGCGATCTTGGCGTTTCCAGAAAGTATAGGACGGGTTGGTTGTGATTGCATCATCCGTCGTGATCGTGGGTGGAGGACAAGGTAATATCAATAAATTTTGGGTAAACAGGGGATTTCCAAACATAAGTAGAAATGAATTGAAGGTGTGAGTGGAGATAATAGTACTCTGATGGAAAGTGAGTTTTTGATGAAAAGAGCCATGTGTACCTAGTGAAGTGGTCAACTAGGACAAGATAATGTGTACTGTGGGTGTCGAAATCCACCTACTGTCAAATAATCGTAAATAAGGAAACTTCAGGAAAACCCTAAGTTTCCAGAGGAACCGGCTATCTGCAGAACCGCACAACGAAGATTAAGACAACGATAAACTTAGAATTATTAAAAGGATAAACGAAAATCGAGAGCAAAGAGGTTTTTATTCCGAATCTGCGTAAGAACTGGTACAACGAGATAAGCCTAAGCCGTATGAGCCGTCGGCGAAAACCCTAAAAGTCTAGAATGAAAACCCTAGTTGAGACGCAGCTCGCTAACAGAAAACGGAAATATTCCTAAATGCTAGTTTTGGTGGTGAGAGCTCTGAATTTCGTGTGTCTTGCTTCTGCCATAGACCTCTTTTTTATATACTCCTCGCCTTGCCATTCGGTCTTTCCATTTCGCCCAGATTTGACTAAATCGGAATCTTCCATTTTTCTCGATCCTTCCTTTTCTTCCGCGGAAATCTTCTATTTTTCTTCAAACTTGCCTTTTATCTTCAAGCTTGACATTTATTCTTCTTCTGCGAGTAAACCGTCAAAACGTTATCAAATCTGCGGGTTAGATTCCGCTAAGATCGCGAGATGGGTTTTTATCGCGCTTTAGGCCCTTCCGAGCCGTTTTTCCGATAAATCTGTTTTCCGACTTTTTACGGGATCGTTTCCTGATCTGACGTCGTTTTTAATAAATTCCTGGAGCTAATCGTAAGGCTTTACGATTTACTCGACTTTTAAATTAAAAACGCGTTTTTTTACGATTTACTCTACGTTATTATTAAAAACGCGTTTTTTACGATTTCGACGAGAAATCTCGAAAAAATTGTATGTTTTAGGCAATGTTCGGTGTTTCGTCAACCGTCGCCGTTTTATACTATTTTCCTCGAGTTCTTTATCGAGAAAGCGAAGTTTTATGGTTTTTACCGTAAAACTCGAACGATAGGTCGGATCGAGATGGAACGGGAGATGTTTCGGCCATGGTTCAGAATGCGACCGTGTCGAAAGACGTAAGTTTCGAATCGGGAAAGCGGGAGATCGAGGCTCGGGACGTCCAGGAAGCTTCTAGTTCGCCCATTAGCAAACTAAGCCGGGCCAGCTTAGTTCGCCAATACGCGAACTAGTCGAGCACCTCCTAGTTCGCCTATTGGCGAACTAAGCCGGGCCAGCTTAGTTCGCCAATAGACGAACTAGTCGAGCACTTCCTAGTTCGCCCATTGGCGAACTAAGCCGGGCCAGTTTAGTTCGCCAATAGGCGAACTAGTCGAGCACCTCCTAGTTCGCCCATTGGCGAACTAAGCCGGCTCGGCTTAGTTCGCCCGTGGGAGAACTAGTCGTGACTAGTTCGCGTTTTATGGCTGTTTCGGTTTTTTTGCGGTTTCGTAAAACGATTTTCGAGTTTTATAAAACGGTTTCTCGAGTTTTATAAGACAATTATTGATTTTTATACGACGATCTTCGAGTCTTATAAAACGATTTCTCGAGTTTTATAAAACGATTCTCGAGTTTTATAAAACGATTCTCGAGTTTTATAAGACAATTCTCGAGTTTTATAAGACGATCTTCGAGTCTTATAAATCGATTTCTTGAGTTTTATAAAACGGCTTCTCGAGTTTTATAAAACGGTCTGCGAGTTTTATAAATTACTTTGAGTTTTATAAAACGACTTTTCAGGTTTTATAAAACTATTCCTATTGTATTTTTGCGGGGAGTTTTGGCTATTAATTCCGTCGTACCGATTTTGACCCCAACAGTTAGCCCCCCAGCTCGTAAGAATCGTGAGTTTCTTGCGAGTGAATTGAACTCGTTTGGCGAGTTTGGTAGAATTAGGCGGAACTTTAATGGCCAAAAGTCCAAAGGTGAATAGTAAAATTCTTCCCTATAAGTATATGGAGTAAAATTTTGAATTCTTTACTCCACCTTCTACAACTTATTCAAGAAATTTTTCTCTCCACTTTCTTTGAAGATCTTCAAACATGTTTTCAGGAAGAAAGACTCGTTCCTCGACTAGTTCCCATTTTCATAATTCTGAGGGAACGAGTTCGCATCCTCCAGCTTTGGTTCCGAAAGAAGAGTATTCGCCCCCGTTCGTCGATCCGACGGACCACGAGGCTTTTTGGGCATGGGGGGACGAGTCGAGGTCCGCTAGGCCTGGGATTTGGGTTCCAGCTTTGTCGGATGTCGATCAAGTTCCGGAAATCCGAGCTCAACACTCCTTAACAGTATTGATCACATGCGCGAATTTTTCCGAGTCCCAGAGGCTGTTGAGTTTTGTTCCCCACTTGCCGGGGAGGGCGACAGGAATGCGCCCGAGGGTTTTTTCACATGTTACAACATTTTCTTGCAACAATGCCACTTATGGTTTCCGATTCCGGAAATCATTGTGCATTACCTTCACAGGCTGGGACTATCGATCAGTCAGTTGACTCCCCCTAGTTTAAAGCAACTCGTTGGTCTTTTAACGCTGAGTTANGTTCCCCACTTGCCGGGGAGGGCGACAGGAATGCGCCCGAGGGTTTTTTCACATGTTACAACATTTTCTTGCAACAATGCCACTTATGGTTTCCGATTCCGGAAATCATTGTGCATTACCTTCACAGGCTGGGACTATCGATCAGTCAGTTGACTCCCCCTAGTTTAAAGCAACTCGTTGGTCTTTTAACGCTGAGTTACGAGCAGGGAATCACCCTTAATGTCGATCATCTCGAGGGTCTGTTAAAGCCCACGGGTGCATCGTGGAGGATCACTCTAAGCCCTTGTGACGAAATTGTTACGGGCTGCCCAACACTTTCTACTTCTTGGAAGAAGAATTTCTTTTACGTTCGTATCGAAAGCGCGTCGGTCGAGGAGGGAAGCATTCCGTTTTTTACGACCGCGTGGGGTCGGAGAGGTACGTGAATCGAGTTCATATGAATCCTCTTCTTCTTATTATTATTATTATTATTTTTTATTCGTTTCTTTTTTTCTGCAGTGACCAACCCTTTGCCTCCGCATCCCGCGGATCTCCAGAGCATCACCACTTCTCTCAAACGTGGTGAAGTTGGTTGGTGCAGTTTTTCTCCGCAACGCGTCCGCCAAGCGGTTGCCCTCTTCTGATCTCGACTTTGTGCGAATTCTCCGGTTTATGAAGAGGATCCGTTTATTGGAGAGTTTATTCCGTATATTCCTTCGATGAGGAGCGGCAGATCAAGCTTCCGAAGGGATAAAAATCTGGTCGAAGATGATGATTCTGAACGCGCGACTTCTCCTGACAATATTCTCAAGGATTTTCTTGATAGTAAGACGGAAGAAGGCATCTGGACGAAGGCGGGCGGATCATCGACCTCCCATTTTCCGGACATCGACTATGATCAAGTCCCGGAGTTTAGTAGGGGATCCGAGAAAGCTAAGGAGGTACATGTGTTTATTGTTTTCTTTTTCGAGCGGTTTTTATGACATCGCTTAATTCTTTTCTTTGGTAGGGTTTCCTTATCATGGGCCCTGGAAAATCGTTCCGCGGAAGCTCGCCTTGCCGAGTTTCGAGCGAACGTGGCCGAAAAAAAAGTTGCTCGTCTTCGGGCAGAGGTCGAGGCTAACCAAGCCGAAGAAGTGGTCGCAAGGGAGGTTGCTCGTGTGAGGGATGAGTGTGCGGCTAGGTCTCGTCGTGTGAAGGAGCTTTCTGACCAAAGGATTCGTCGTGCTCGTCGCGCGGGCAAACGAGAGGTTGCCGAGGAGATGAAGGCTCGTCGCGAGCGATTTGCAACCGGTTGTTCCGACGCGGAAATTGTTCAATGAGCGCATGGTGATTATCGCGAATGTCGCGGGGTCGTTCATGGGTTATCCCTAACTCAGAATGAAGGGTATTCGTTTGATAAGGAGTTCTCCGCACGGTGGAAAAACCTGAGTCGGGAAAGAGACATGCAATCCGAATTTTTCGACCTTAAGGCGCGCATGTGGGATCAATGGAATCCCATCGTGGTGTCGCCGGATTCGGTCGAAGTTGGTCCTGGGATTTCGGACGTGGATGGTGAAGTCGATCAGTCCGCGTTTGATGACTTTGATGTGTGATGTTCTTAGTTTTTTGATTTTGTTGTTGTTTTTCCGGGACTGGCCGTTGGTGGCTTTGAATCCCTACCGCTGGGCGGTGTGTATTGAAAACTTTCTTAATAAAATATTTTCTAAGTATGATATTCGTGTTCTGCGTTAGATGTAGAGGGAAGAATACGAGTTGTCATCACGTATCTAACTCTTTGGTGTAAATCGTCCGATTCGTTAACTCGGGAGATTTCGATTTTCGCGAGTGTTTAGACGTGGGCGAAGAGACATGCCTTTAGGATCTCGATTCATGCCTTGAGACGTTAGCGACCAGTGTGTTGGGTTTAGGGCAAGACCTAGGTTTACTTTCGGATTGGGGCTGTGCGATGACTAGTCGGCTTTCGTTTTGCCCGTTGCGATTTTAACATGATTCCATACCGATTTAGAATCCACGATAGGTTCTCGGCTTATACGATTCGTCTGGTTGGAACCGAGCATCTCACCGGGAAAAATTTCTAAGTTGCCCGGAAGTGCTGACCAAAAGTTTGGATTTCTTTTATAGCGCACTATTTTATCCTCGTCGGATGTATGCGGACCGATAGGTCAGTGCGTTTTTTTTAGGACGGCTAGCGTGCTCGACGGGGCCAATCGCCGAGCGTTCGTGTTTTTATAGTCGCGGACGGACTTTGGGGAAATATTTTTTCTTTAAGAGTTTAGGCGACGTCTCGCCAGTTCTTTCCGAAAATATTTTGATATGCAAGTTTTTTAGAAAAATGATTAAATAGTTGTTACTGCGGAAGCGATTTTCCAGATTTGCGTTTGTGATAGTAGCGGAGATATTCTAACTTTGTCTTTATTAAAAATTTCGAAAATTTTTCGGTTACAAAGCTAAAAGAAATTTTGTAAAAAATTTTGGGAGTATACGAATACTCGTATACTCACCCACTCCCCCCCCCCTGTTTTGTAGTATTGCGATTCGCCGATGATCATGTTGATTTTTCGGCGGTTAGCGTCGTTACCCTTCTCGTCTTGTCTTCGTCCGCGCTTTTCGCCTGTTCTGTTTCCCTGAGGTGGAGTTTCTGCTCGCGCTTTCCTGTCATTCTTCGGAGGGCGATCCGAATCGCGGATGAGATCCTTGACACTAGATATCTCGGAAAGTTCTCCCGCGACTAATTTTGCGGCCAGTCTGGCGCCGAGAACTTTGCAATTCACGGTGGAATGCCCGTGGGTTTGGTGGAGGTCGCAGAAAGAATTCTCGTCGTAATTCAAATTTCTCGTCCATGTGTTACCCGTAGTTCGGCCTTGCTCCGAACCGGAGTTGATGGCGTAGTTATGCGCCCCTTGGAGATCCTGTCCCTCGTGATGGACGAATTTGTCGTTACGAGAGTTCCTCTTTTTCTGCTTCTGCTCGGACGCGTTATCCTTCGCGGATGTTTTCGTCGGCTTATGCTTCTCGGACAGGATTTTGGTCTCCTCTTCGATGGTTATGAAGTCAGTGGNCCTTGCTCCGAACCGGAGTTGATGGCGTAGTTATGCGCCCCTTGGAGATCCTGTCCCTCGTGATGGACGAATTTGTCGTTACGAGAGTTCCTCTTTTTCTGCTTCTGCTCGGACGCGTTATCCTTCGCGGATGTTTTCGTCGGCTTATGCTTCTCGGACAGGATTTTGGTCTCCTCTTCGATGGTTATGAAGTCAGTGGCTTTATGGAGCGCATCCTGAATTGTCCGCGGTTTCTCGAGAGTTATCCACTTGCGGAACTTCGATTTATACCAAAGCGATTTCCTTAGCGCGTCGACGGCGGCTTTGTCGCTGATTCCGCTAACCCTAGCCATGACGAGTTTGAATCTGCTCATAAAATTGCGGAGAGATTCGTCCTCTGTCTGCACCAAACTCCAGAGGTCGGCGTCGGAGGTTTCCGGGTTAATGAACATCGAGTACTTCTTCAGGAACTCCGAAGCCAGTCGACGAAAACTTCCGATCGAATTTCGCCTGAGTTTGGCGAACCATTCGAGTGCAGCTCCTTCTAGGTTTTCTACGAAGAGACGGCAATAGCCTGCGTCCTTTTCGTGGTCCTTGAGCTTGGCCCGTCCCATGGTGATCTGGAATGCTTGTAGATGCGCTTTGGGATCGGACGTCCCGTCGTAAGTCGGCACCTTAAGCTTTCCAGGATCAGGCAGTTTGATCTCGGTGATGCGGGCCGTGAAGGGCGTTTTCCGAGACTCGTACAGTAGCCGATCGATCTCGGGTGCGGCGCTGGTAGCGTGGTGAATTTGCGACTTCACCGCTTTTACCGCTGCGGCCGTTTTGGTGATATATTCGTGGAGATCGCGCATCTCGGTCAGACCGCCAGCAGTTTTCCGACCTTGTCGGCGTTTGCTGCGAGTGACCGGAGATTGCTCCTCGGCGGTTTTTGCGTATCGCGCGAAGTCGAGTTCCTCTTCGTCTCCAGTATACGAACGTTCGGGAGAAGACTCCGGCAGGGGACTTCGAGTCTTTCTTCTCCTAGGATGGATGTCAGCTCTTTGTCTGTCGAATCGGCCTGGTCGCTCGTCTCCAGGTTAACCCGTTCGATGCCGTCACCCTCGGTCTCCTGTTCGTGAATAGGAGGTTTTTCCGATTCGTTCAGCGTCGCGTCAAGATTGTCTTTTTCGGAATATTTTTCCGGTAAGTAACCCTGCTCGGTTCTGGGACGATCTGTAGGAGCGCCAAAGTCCAGCCTTCTTCCGCGGATCTTAGTAGTTCCGCGGGGGCGAATTGCTCGGGTTTTCGTGGTTAGGGTTTCTACCCGTTTCGCGAGCGAACCGATGAGCTTTTCCTGCTCTTCCGATTTTTTGTTAAACTCGGAAAGCATCTTCTCGAGGGTCTCGGCGTTAAAGTTTGTAGCGTTTGCCGCAGACGCTCCTTGTGGTGGTGTTGTTTCAACGTTATCGCGTTCGTCGCGAGTTTGGTTGTCACCAGTCATCGTTTCTTCGTTGGACATGTTGCGGCTTCGGTGTAAGATAGATCCGACCCCCCCTCCTTCTAGCGCCAAACTGTGGGTGTCGAAATCAACCTACTGTAAAATAATCGTAAATAAGGAAACTTCGGGAAAACCCTAAGTTTCCAGAGGAACCGGCTATCTGCAGAACCGCACAACGAAGATTAAGACAACGATAAACTTAGAATTATTAAAAGGATAAACGAAAATCGAGAGCAAAGAGGTTCTTATTCCGAATCTGCGTAAGAACTGGTACAACGAGATAAGCCTAAGCCGTATGAGCCGTCGGCGAAAACCCTAAAAGTCTAGAATGAANTTCCAGAGGAACCGGCTATCTGCAGAACCGCACAACGAAGATTAAGACAACGATAAACTTAGAATTATTAAAAGGATAAACGAAAATCGAGAGCAAAGAGGTTCTTATTCCGAATCTGCGTAAGAACTGGTACAACGAGATAAGCCTAAGCCGTATGAGCCGTCGGCGAAAACCCTAAAAGTCTAGAATGAAAACCCTAATTGAGACGCAGCTCGCTAACAGAAAACGGAAATATTCCTAAATGCTAGTTTTGGTGGTGAGAGCTCTGAATTTCGTGTGTCTTGCTTCTGCCCCAGACCTCTTATTTATATACTCCTCGCCTTGGCCATTCGGTCTTTCCATTTCGCCCAGATTTGACTAAATCGGGAATCTTTCATTTTTCTCGATCCTTCCTTTTCTTCCGCGGAAATCTTCTATTTTTCTTCAAACTTGCCTTTTGTCTTCAAGCTTGACATTTATTCTTCTTCTGCGAGTAAACCGTCAAAACGTTATCAAATCTGCGGGTTAGATTCCGTTAAGATCGCGAGATGGGTTTTTATCGCGCTTTAGGCCCTTCCGGGCCGTTTTTGCGATAAATCCGTTTTCAGACTTTTTACGGGATCGTTTCCTGATCTGACGTCGTTTTTAATAAATTCCTCGAACTAATCGTAAAGCTTTACGATTTACTCGACTTTTAAATTAAAAAAGCGTTTTTTTTAGGATTTACTCGACGTTTTTATTAAAAAATGCGTTTTTTACGATTTCGACGAGAAATCTCAAATAAATCGTATGTTTTAGGCAATGTTCGGTGTTTCGTCAACCGTCGCCGTTTTATACGATTTTCCTCGAGTTCTTTATCGAGAAAGCGAAGTTTTACGGTTTTTACCGTAAAACTCGAACGATAGGTCGGATCGAGATGGAACGGGAGATGTTTCGGCCATGGTTCAGAATTCGACCATCTCGAAAGACGTAAGTTTTGAATCGGGAATGCGGGAGATCGAGGCTCGGGACGTCCAGGAAGCTTCTAGTTCGCCCATTGGCTAACTAAGCCGGGCCAACTTAGTTCGCTAATAGGCGAACTAGTCGAGCACCTCCTAGTTTGCCTATTGGCGAACTAAGCCGGGCCAGCTTAGTTCGCCAATAGGAGAACTAGTCGAGCACTTCCTAGTTCGCCCATTGGCGAACTAAGCCGGGCCAGCTTAGTTCGCCAATAGGCGAACTAGTCGAGCACCTCCTAGTTCGCCTATTGGCAAACTAAGCCGGGCCAGCTTAGTTCGCCAATAGGCGAACTAGTCGTGCCTAGTTCGCGTTTTATGGCTGTTTCGTTTTTTTGCGGTTTCGTAAAACAATTTTCGAGTTTTATAAAACGATTTCTCGAGTTTTATAAGACAATTCTCGAGTTTTATACGACGATCTTCGAGTCTTATAAAACGATTTCTCGAGTTTTATAAAACGATTCTCGAGTTTTATAAAACGATTCTCGAGGTTTATAAGACAATTCTCGAGTTTTATAAGACGGTCTTCGAGTCTTATAAAACGATTTCTCGAGTTTTATAAAACGGCTTCTCGAGTTTTATAAAACGGTCTGCGAGTTTTATAAATGACTTTGAGTTTTATAAAACGACTTTTCGGGTTTTATAAAACTATTCCTTTTGAATTTTTGCGGGGAGTTTTGGCTATTAATTCCGTCGTACCGATTTTGACCCCAACATGTACCTAGTGAAGTGGTCAACTACGACAAGGTAATATCGATAATTTTGGGTGGATAAAACAGGGGATTTCCAAACATCAGTAAAAATGTATTGAATGGGATGAGTGGAGATAATAGTACTCTGATGGAAAGGGAGTTTTGAGTTTTATTAAGTAGACAATCGTTGAGAAACATGGTAAAGAAAATTGGGAAGCAACAGCATTTAAAGTAGAAGAAGACGGATGGCCATGTCTTTGATGCCATTGGGAGAGAGTGGGTTTGGTGTCTGGGTAGCAAACATAAGAGGCTGCAGGTTTGGGAAGAGACACCGGCCACTCATACAGGTCATCCTTCTTGTGACCTTGAAGCAACCGTATCCCCATGTTGAGATCCTTCATCTGAAAAGAAGCAGGAAAGAATTCCACAGAAACTTGATTAGCAGTGCAAAGTAAGTACACAAATATCAAGTTCTCATGAACACTTGGAACACATAGAATATATTTAAGAGAAAGTGTCTTAGAGCCTATAGGTAGAGAAGCAGAACTAATATGAGTAATTTTCAGACCTGAACCATCTGCAATAGCTACTTCATCACCTCCCACATACGGCTGGTGTAGAGCCAAGTTGTTCAAGTCAGAGGTAAGATGATGTGTCGCACCACTATCCAGGAGCCAAGCATTAGGATTGTAGAGAGCAGTGTGTGTGACATTAGCTCTCGGCTGCCATGGGAGAGGAGTAGACATGTGCGATGGCTGGTTGGAGGCTAGAGAATTGCTTCCATGAAGCTGAGGACAGCGTCGTGCGCTATGACCGAAGACACTGCAAATTTGGCACTTGCCTTAATATCCACGCGAGCTGTTGTTGGTGTTGTTCTGTTGGTGAGAAGAGTTGAGAAGTTTCTGCTGCTGCTGCTGCCATGTTTGGTGACCACGGTAACCTCCACGGCGTGAGTTCTGACCACGGTTGTTGCTAGAGGAGCCACGGTACTAGGTAAAGTTTGCTGTGACAGGAGCGGTGCTCGTTGGAGGGGAGACGCTTTTGCAGTTTGGATTCTTGATTAAGATGCTTTTCATGGATCTCTGGCAGGGAGGGAGGAGTTTCACAACCATCAATGTGATCAGCAAGGGTCTTGTACTCCTCTGGAAGGCCATCAAGGATAGCTTCAATCTGATCTTCGTGATCCATAGCCTTTCCAAGCAGAGCTAACTTGTCGAATCGAATGGTAAGACCTTGAAAGAATTCATTGATTGATTTGCTACCTTTCTTCCAGTTCTGAATCTGCTGGCGAATATGCTTGACGTGAGCACGACTCGGTTTGGCATAAGTCGTGGTGAGGGTTGTCTGGATCTCAGACGCAGTGGACGCTGTGGACAGTATCGGTTGGATCGTGGGGGGGGGGGGTTATGGCACCAACTAAGGCACTGAAAATCAAACGATCTTGGCGTTTCCAGAAAGTATAGGACGGGTTGGTTGTGATTGCATCATCTGTCATGATCGTGGGTGGAGGAACAAAAATGGAGCCTTCGATGTAGCCGGCCAAGTCGTAGCCATCAAACAAAGCGATCACTTGTCGACTCCACATCAGGAAGTTTGATCCAGTGAGTTTTGTTACGTTTGTCATGTTGACATTGAGAAGAGTTGGTGTTGCAGAGACGGTAATTGTCTCAGATTGTGCTGCCGGTGAGTTTGTTTCAGACATGGTGGTGGAGAAATATTTTGAAAACGAGAAGCGGCGGCTTTTGATTTAGGTATTTGCTAGCTCTGATACCATATACAATTGGCTGAATGGTTATATTATTGAATACGTGAAAGTATTTATACAAGTGTATATGTAGGGTATTGTTACTATAAGATAATTACAAAGAGATCCTTATCATATATATTAAATTTACTTAACACAAGGCAAGTAGCGAGTTTAAGCCAAGTAACGAGTAATGATGTCTAACCTTACAATAAACTCTTGTAAAAGAGCTGTATAGAATTCCCTTGTTAGCACATCAGATAGATAGTAAATATGTAGTCTGACCATCGACCGGTCTGGTTAACAATGATTTATAACTTATATAACATTGCCGACAATAAAAAAAAAGTGAGTGTTATATGGCACAAATCTCTGAATTGACAAGTCGACAGAGAGTAAAATGTACCAAAAACACTTTTCCATTTCCAATGAAAAGAAAAGGAAATATGCTAGTAACATCCCAAGTATCAAAATATATCATTAACAAACACTAAGTGTTTGTTTCACCATTTCACATATACAAAGTAAATTATTATATAGTGAAAACTATAAAATTAGGTGTAATTGATTTTAATAATAATTAATAGGGTCAATTTGCAGTTAATAAAATTGAGAGAGAGAGAGAGAGAGAGAGAGAGAGAGAGAGAGAGAGAGAGAGAGAGAGAGAGAGAGAGAGAATGTTTGGAATATGTACCCTTTGTAGCTACTTGATGAGTTGTTCAATTTGTGTACAACTAGTTTGCAAATGTTATTCTTCAAATAATCGTATTTGCATATGTGGGTAGTTCTGATTTCAAGTTGAAGTTTCTTTATTTGCAATATAAGTATTCAAATCTAGATATCCATAGCTTAAAGTTTCAAACTTGATAACTGTTTTTCCTCTTGTATGTAGATTTGTCTCATGATTGAAAACTCATTTCTAGGTGTTTTAATGCATCCACTTCTTGGTAATGATCACACTCAAAATTGTGGCTTATTACATATTAGTTGACACTTCTTTGGTGGCCTATGTTTGATTTTGCGGTGGGGATGCTGGCCGAGTATGTAACATTCTCAAACCTTGTCGACCAAGTTAAAATCCCTTTTTCCAATTTCGGCATTCTAGACTTAGAATAATAAAATAGTCTTGGTGTTATATAAATATGATATTTCTATGATTCATGTGTTCAGCCATAATCTTGTCGTGTATTCTTCTTTTTGTATATGCATCTATCTTTGAACATCTTAAATACAAGGCCTTTTGTTTATTCAACCAGTTTATGTTCATATGCTATCAATATTGTCCATAATTGATTTAAAAAAATGAAAATTTTGGCTAGTGATAATCGACAACCGGACATTCAATAGCAAATGTAACAGTGAGTTAGTGTTTTGGAGTGTACCTTGTTGGGTGATTCATTGAATTACAAGCCTTTCATGTGTTGTTTCTCAAACATGAACCATGTAGGAGCAGGGCCGGCTCATGGGGGAAGACGAGCGGTGCAACCGCCAAGGGACCACAATAAATTGAAGTGAATTTACTTATAAAAGGGGTCCATATTTTTTTTTTTTAAGGAATAAAGGACCCATAATAATATGATTAATTATGATGCATAAAAAATAATTTTGCCCAAGGGCCCAATATAGTGGTGAGCCGGCCCTGTGTAGGAGGTTCATCTTTTCTATTGCCATAAGTCAAGAAATGCAACGCTTTCATGAACCTCTATGCAGAACCAAGCTGCAGCAGTGTAGACAGTTTTTAAAAATCAACCGAAACAAAGACTTCATGGCGTTTTCTTTTATGGATGATACTAGTGGTAAGCGCGGGGTCTAATAAAAGTTCATGTGATTTAATTATTAAAGAGAACTGTTTTTATGTAGATATGTGTTAATACGCATGAGCGTTTGGTTTTAGATTTTTTTTCAATTTGTTTATTTTTTTCAGTTCTAGAGATTTAGAAGTCATTTGGTTATTTATGAAATTGAATTCCATTTTGGTTGGTTTGGTATTTTGGTTTTCAGTTTAATTCGAATAATAATATTTGGATTGGGCTAATATCTAATAAAAGTTTGGGTCCAACTCAGTTGTGGTTTCTCAGATAATTTCACATAATTCGGGTAATTTTTTCAGATTTTTTCGATAAAATATAGGTTAATTTGGATAAATTTAAATATTTCAGAGATAAGGATATTTCATTTTTTGGATAACCAGATAATTTTAAATATTTCACATAAAAAGTTTTCGAGTTATCTTGTCTTTTGGGTAGTTCGATTTATAAGTAATACTTTTAGAATATTTAGTAATTTTAAGACTAAAAATAATTAATAGTTTTAGGTATATAATTTTATTTCGAGTATATTTTTGGTTCTATCCAGTTCTATTTCAAATCAAGAGATATAATAATTTTTTGGATATCTGTAAAATAAGGGTTCGATTTTATATGTTCGATTTTGTTCGGTTTTGGTTCTCGGGTTATATGCCCTTGTGTATATCTTGATTTCAGCCCAAACAATGGAAACCTATTTGGTTGCTCATGTTTGGTTATATTTTTTGCATATTGTTTGGGTAATCTGTTTTTTCGTGTACTTCAGTTTATAAGTAATATTTTTAGAACATTTGGTATTTTTAAAACTAAATATAATAAACATTATTAAGTATACTAATTTTATTTAATGTGTTAATTCGGTTTTCGATTTGGTTCTGTTTTAATTTTTTTGGTTCAGGAGATATAAGAACGTTTGAATATTTGTAAATTATCTATTCAATTTTTTTGGTTTGGTTTTTGGTGCTCGGTTTGTATATCGAAGCCTTTGTGTTGATTTGGACTCAGACCGATGGAAATCTATGTAATTGGTTATGTTTCGTTATTTTTTTCTGAGTATTGTTTATTATATACGGATAAATCTAAGAGATTGGCGGTACTAGATGTTTTTCATGTATTCATGTTTTTGTTTGATCAGTGTCTACTATTTTTCTTAAGATTCTTTTTTCCTTCAAATCAGACCTTATGTTTTGTACCATATTTTTAATAATTTTTTTTAGTTTAGTATAACAAAGTTTATAATATCTCAGCCTTATGAAAAAATTCAAGATAATTTAAGTTCACCATGTTTAAAGCCCCCTATAACATAAAATGGTTTTAAAAAAAAATTCATGCTAACTTGGAAGTCTAAAAAAAAACAATGCTGATGTGGATTGTTATGAATAGACTTTGTTTTACTTTATCTTACACTATTAAAAGGGACAAATGAATCCCTCTCACCATGTCCACATCACCAAATATATTTGGCCAATAATATGGCTTCAAACATCCACGTCATTTTAGTTTCCTCTCCTCCTCTTCCTCTTTCGTCTTCTTCTATCTCTCTCTCTTTCTTACGGTTCCACCTCCTATACTTTTGTGGGTTTTCGTCTTCTCCAAAAGTCCTTCACTTTTTTGAAGAAAGAGATCAGATAGAGGAAAGAAGTGTCTTTAGATCTCTACTAGCGTTTCTTCAATGGTGGGGATTCAACATCACCGTCATCATCATGAACAAATGGATCATCCAAGTTTATATTTGATCTGATTTCTCTCTCTGTCTTGCGTATGTAAAGTTTACAACTTTGTTTTTTGAAAACTCTTTTCTTTTTTATGTAGAAATCAAACCATTGATTGGTCTATAAAGATGGGAGGAAGGTGTTGTCTAGAGATGGGTTATGATAAAGATTAAAAAAAAATCATACAGAAAGTTAGGGTTTCAATCGGTTTACGCTCATCTGAGAAATAGAAAGTTCCCCTATTGGCTCCCAATCTCGGCGTCTCTCTTCCTCCACCTCCAACCATACAAGTTCTCTTATCTCTCCACTATAAACACCTTTGTTCTTCTGTAAGAAAAATCTGTAGTAGAAATGGCTTTATGAGTGTTGTGTCCGATTATTACGTTATATGTCGAAAGTAATTTCCTTTAACTGACTCAATTCACTATAAATTGCTATGTAACTCCAAATTGACTTGGGCATGATCCACCATATCTTTACTAGACTAGAACATGATCTCATTGATGTTTTGTCGTGGCGAGTTTGCTGTGTTTCTCTCTTACAAAAGTCAAAAGTGGTCACTGGATCAGATCTAGCCTTAGAGTCGAAGAATGGTTATGATTCATCAAGCTTCAAGAAAATGGTGAATTCATGGGGATCACACTCTTCTTCCTATATGAAATGGTAACGAGATCTTTCTTCTATCACCGCTGATCTATTGCTTATGTCCTATAATCGATTGTCTCACTCTTGCCTCATACGTTTATTCTATCAAAATCTTCAGGATTCCGTGATCCACACCACTGGTCATACCAATCACTACTGTCCCTCTTTGCATGCTGTTTAGATTGCGGTTTGAAGTTCACGCTGCAGAAACATGTAAAGATTACTGGTCATCAATTTGTCATTTATTTCATCCCATCAACAACTATTGAAGAAGTCCTTATTAAACTCAATAAACCGTAAGCAATCAACAAACATCAAGTTATTTCCCATACTACTCTTCAATGAACCATAAGCAATAACTATGTGTTAATATATTCTGCATCAGAACTGAGATTGTCTATTTATCTATATGAAACGAGGCTGCTTCAACTTTTAGAGGTCTTTTGGAATGATAAATCCCACTCTCTAATGGTGATCACTGCGGTCAATCAAACATATTTGGAGGTTTGTGCTTGGAAATTTATGATTAGAACATGTCTGATGGTTATGATTATCAGACCATGTAGAAGGTTTGATTTTTTTTTTCTCACCTTCATACTGAAGATAGCAAATCTGGAAGTAGTGGTTCTCCTTTGGGGGTTTGAGTGGCTCTATCCTTATGGCATCTGTAAGATCTCCATCTATTCTTATTCGTTAGTTTCCTGCTCGTGTATAGCTCTGCTATGATCTTTTGATACTGTAGCATTTTCAATTCCTTCAAATTATATGGTTATATATTGTTTTCTATGCTATGTATTGTATTGTGTCTTCTTGATTCTGTACCTTGAATTTTATTTTCCACAAATCATTTTGTTTCTCTTTGTGCTGTTGAAATTATTATAGTCATAGACTCATTGAGCACTCTAAGGTTAAATATCTATATATGCTTACTTCCTTACTAATTCACCAGAGACAAGAGTTTCAGCGATATCATAGGACTTGGCTCTGCCTTCCTCTTCTTTTTTTTCTTCGGTAACCTCCTCTTGCTTGAGAATAAGATGTGTGCTTTGTCTTTTCATATATTAGATGTGTGACAGAATTAATTTCCTCGGACATGATTTCTTTTCTTTCTACGACTTTCTTGCAGGGTTTCATAGATAGTCTCATCAGGCCTGCTACTATTGGTATGTTGTCCTTCATTGTAAGGGCGTATATGCACAACAGTTTGTACATGTCTGTATCCATATGTGATCCGTTACCTCTAACGTAGCATAGATGAGAACATGGTCCTTTAAACAGATAGGAAAGTTCTCAAGAGTATGCACTGATGTACAATTTCGCATTTGCCCACACACTAATAAGTAGCATAGCTTTGTGTCGCAAATGTAGAGTGAATAATAATTTAAAAAATCCTGGGATTTGATGTGCAGGATATGTTTTTACTCATTAACTGAATGACTTTTACTTATGAATCTGATTCTTTGATGGGAATTTATTTGGAGACTTTTTATTTACTGGACCACTGCAAGTGTTCTTAATTTTATAGGCTTTAATACCTCTTTCTCAGATAAGTACATGGAAAGTGGACATGAACAGCCAGCAGTTGATAGACTGATCCTCTCGAGTGTTATTTTGATGTGGAAGTCTCCCCCACGAAAGAATATATAGCTTGGTATGAACTATTATCCTCCCCACTTAGGCACGTGGTATAATATAAACACAAAACTACTCATGTATCTCTCTGTTTGTTCTAGATTCACTGTTTAATTTATGTTATTGGGATGAATGTGATTGGGGATATCCTTTGCAAGTTTTTTTTTTTTGCAGGTTCAAATAAATATTTAGCAACTGATAAAGAAGTAGAACGTGGAAATAGGTCCTGGAAGCGTGCACTGATTGTAGGTTATAAGTATTGGCGAAAGAAGAAGGCAAGTAGAGCAGGCCTGATTTCTCAAGCTATTCCAAGGTGGTGACCAGTTGAGGACAAACTTGGCCTTGAATATATATAATGAAGCAGCCAAAGGTCACTATGGCATAGACATTGAGCTCCTGTAAATAAATGGCACCTCTTATGTACAAACCCACCATGATCTCACAAACATTTTGTATTGGTCTTAAATAGAGAGAAACAAAATCCATGATCAACACCAAGATACAAACATCTACTTCATCCGAAGACAAGTCTATATTGCTTTTATTTTCTCGCAAATGTTTAACAACTAAAGAAGCTAATAAAATAGTCTATGCTTTCTTTTTACAAGAGTCTACAAATAAGAAATATTATAAATGTATTGCCGAAGCAAATACCTAAAAGATAAACGAGTTTGAAAGCTGTCTGAAGTCAAATAAAGCAACTCAAGGAAAGAACAACATCATCCATTTATACACAAGGGTGGATTGAGCTCTAACCTGTTGGGGGCAATGAACCATCAAGGTGGCTTCCTGGATGTAGGGGAAGAACGGTTAAGCTCGGACTCATTATCAATGGGAGTCATGTCTTTAACATCAAGTCTGGAAGGACTTTCCCCACCTCCCACAAGGACTCGCAGAGTTCTTGCCATCACCCTCTCTTTTGGGCTCTATCCATTGTCTGACCATTGACACCGCAGTTAAAAACAGCGAACAGACCAAGGATGTCCTCTACTACCATTATCTCGATAACCACTAAATGCTATCAGAAATTACGATTTTTACAGAAAATCCCCAATATATTTACCATCAACAATATATACAACCTAATTAAAAACAATGCAGGGAAACTAAAACCCTCGTCAACACCATTAAAATTGTTTTAACAACTCTTCGAAAGGAAAAATTTATGGGGGAAGAGAATATACAAAATGTTATATGACCATTTTAGTGTGTTTATCACGTTACTTCTTATTTAATTTTATCTTATTTAATTTTATGTAAGTTTTTTGGAGAAATGACCTTATTTAGGTTTTCATAGTAACAAAAACTCCAGATAAAAAGAATTACTTTTTTACGGATATACATACTTTTATTACCATAAAACGATATATTAGACATATTAGTAAAAATGATAGGATTAAAAAATTTAGAATATATAGCGCGGAAAATAACTCTATTTTATATAGAAGATATATGAGGTAAAGAGTATTTATTATTTACTTCTTTAGCAAAATAGTCTTCGGTCATCAGAAACTATGGTTGCAGATACGAAAACCTTTGGAGATTTTCTCTGGAAATCGCTCTAAAGCATAAGAAATGGACGCGTCTCCATTACTATGACAAACCAGAACAAGGTGCATAAAATAACAAACTCGTATCTCTCTCTCTCTCTCACTCTCTCTTTCTATCTATCTTTACAAAATCAAAAATATTTTTTTTCTTTTTGGAAAAAACATTGAAACTTAATAAACCCACAAAGCCACAAAAGAAGTATCATGACCAATCTGAATTCATATACTTAAAATATTGGGTTTAACTAAATAAAAATATATTATTATTTTTAATATATTCTTTGTGTACATAAAAATTACTAAATGATTCAAAATTATAAATTATTATCTATAATAACATTTTTTGCGTCTTATACATATAAATTAGAGAAGGATTCAAATTTAAAAATAAATTAAAATGAAATATTAACCAGTTATTATATGATTAAGTTTCTTTGAAAATTATAAATGTCCATAATAATTCAATAGATGATTAGTAACCTTCGTTTATGTAACTACACATCCATCATGATTTTAGTTCATATTTTATTTGTTCTCCAAAGTAACATATACCAATTTATGATTTTTTTTTAAAAAAAAAATATATATATATATAATAATCGAATAAGCCAAACTATATGCAACAAAAAAATTAATCAAAAATTTGCCAAACTTAGAATAAAAAATTAAGATTTAGTTCAAAAAAATAAATACAATCCAATATATCCAAATAATAACCAAATCTGTATACATTATACCTAAAATCACATACTTAATTAAAGTGAAAACATAATATTATTTAAAATAATGTTGAATTTGTATATATAATTTATAACTTTATTTAAATTTATAAATAAATGAAAGCAAAATATAAACAAATTACTAGAATTTATTTACTTTGTAAATTAAATTTTTAAATATTTAAACCCATGAATATACACGGGAGAATAACCTAGTATTCCAATAGATGAATGTTTAACACTATATTACACTAGATTTGGTGTATCCCGTAAATCGTTTTAAAAAGAAAAAGAAAAAAGGAACATAGCCATTAAGATATGAGAAATTAGAATAAATAACACAAAAACACTCATAATTCATTATCTAACCAAAATTTTCTCCTCTCTTCACCTTTTTTTTTATATCTACTTGTACCATCTCTCTAAAAATCTAATTTTATTTCTTTTTAGTTATTTCACAAATAAGCCCTTAATATATTTGATCAGATCAATGTGACAGTGAGAAAAAAAGAAATAGAAAGGTGAACAGAGTGAAATTTTCCGTTTGCATTAGAAAATATCCAGTCTGATAAAAACTCAAATTCTGATCAAGGCATGATCAAACTTTTGATGCTTATGTGTCATTTGTTCTTCTTTCTATTTGACAATAAATATATTTTCTACAGATTGAATTAGGTTGTCTTCTTTACGATCCATTTTTGCAATCTCCGGAGTGGAATCCTTGACCATGTTCCATAACAAAAAAAAACCACTCTAATTCTGTTAAAATTGGATTCAATTGGTAAGGAACTCACCCTAACCGCTTGCTTTGGAAACAAATGTCATGGAAGACACCATGGTGTTTAATGGTCATGGAAATAGAATAAAATGAACAATCTCATTTTTGGTTTCAAAATAAAAATTTGGATTTGGTCATGGTGGAGCAACCGAAAATGTAATTGTTGGCATTTTATTGGTTCTTAATTGGAGATACAATTTCATTATTGTATAGCAATGTTTTTAAAATTATTGACAACTGGGAGTTTTACTATTTCGTTTGATAGAATCATAAGTTCTTTAACAAAATATATTTATAGATACAACAAATAAAATTGCAAAATGAAACCTTTGTCAGGCCCCGATCACGGAATCACTTTTGACGAAAATGAAACCGCCAATCTCGATAAACACAAATGACGACGCACTCGTTATACAACTCGACGTTGGAGGATGTGAATTATCCAGAATCATGATAGATACCGGAAGCTCCGCAGACGTACTCTTCTACGACGCATTCAAAAGAATGGGATTCACCAAAACACTCCTCAAACAAGAAAGATCCCCACTAATCGGATTCGCAGGAGAGATTACCTATTCTGCATCGAACTCGCCGTAACCGCCGGAGACGTAAGAAAAATCATCAAATTTATCGTCATAGATCGACCCGCTCCATTTAATACCATCCTCGGAAGACCATGGCTATACAGTATGAAAGCAATATCCTCAACTTACCATCAGTGTCTGAAGTTCCCTACGCCAAGAGGAAACAAAACCATAAAAGGAAGTCAAAAGAACTACAGAACATGCTATCTCTCGAGCTTCAAAGTCATCGAGCCAAACCCATAGGACCAGTCAAGAAGCCCCAAGAAGAACAAGAATCGTACTCATGTACACGAACAAATCGAAAAACACGACCCTATTCACTGGGAAAACAATCGAACTACGTTTAGACTTGATCCCTCAACGAGGGTACATAGGCAGCTCACGACCTGAGTTCAATCACCCACCACAAACAAATTTCTCGCAAGGAGATATAATGCGGATCAGGAAACAACCTATCCACACAAAAACATCTTTTTCTATCATGTAATGCAAAGTTATATACGAAGAGCCATCTCTAAATAACAAATAAAGATAATATCTCACTTCAATTCAATTTAACTGCATGAAGAAACCCGGATCAAGTCTATGGAAACATCTATGATCCCGCTAAAAACACGGCGCATCATAATAATAAAATCATTACTCAAACACAACTTATCGACGCGAAATTTTATCGAACTCGATCTACGACCACTAAAGTAATAAAAAAGGTCGCGCACTCACCAGTAAAATGAAACCAAACAATCCACTATTATTCGTCCTTATTAGAATCGCTAGGAAGAGAAAGAAACAAAAAAATAAATACAAAAAGACAAAATTAATCATCGGCGTCAAACTCGCCGTCTTCATAGCGATCCCTACTCCCCGCTCGCCACCAGACTTGATATCACTCAAATATTTAACTCTAAGGAGTGAATTATTCTCTCAAATAAGAGGTTCAGTTGTAGTACTTAGGGATCGAATCCACATGGAACTAATGAACACAAAAGATGTAATCCTAAGTGATTATGCTAGGTTGATTAAGTTTAAAATAGTAAATTGCAGTTGTGAGAAATGATAAATTGCTCAAGAGAATAGGTTTTGGTTTTGAAACAATAAAAGAAAGTAGTTAGATTCAAGGTTGCTATTCAGATAATCAGGATTATAATGCTACAGATGTTTTAGTAAGTTGCTTGCAAGATATATAAGAACTTCGATTCTTAGACAGATCCAATACCAGTCGCTAAATAGACTCATCCATAGATCTTATTGCCGGCAATATCGACCGATTTTTTGACAGCGATATCGGACGATATGAGTTGCTGTCGATCGATAACTCTATAGGAGTATCGATCGATACAGCATAAGATCGAATCAAAACTGTGTTCACCAAGATCATAGACCGGCTCTCGCACATCCCTAGAGGATCTAAGCTTATGCCAAATGATTTCAGGTATTTGATTAACAAGTTAAATCACTCCATGATCATACTCTAGTTAGCTACTCTAGAGTAAGCATTAGGGTTCATTTGGATAATGAATATCACAACTCAACATTCCATAGTTGGGGCTAATCCCTCATTACTATTTGAACACTAAATCTAACAAATGAATCTACTCAGACATGGCTAAGTGATTCATAGCAGCAAGGTAATAATATAGATTCATAAGATTAGAAGATTGAACTCTTGGTTCTTTGGAACAACAAATCTCTTTGTGTGTTTCTTCTAAATCTAGAATTCTATAACCTTTGAGAATTAAGATGAAAAGAATACTTTATTGCTAAGTATAAAATAGTATCAAAAGCAAACAAAGCACAAGAAAACTTAAAACATAGAAAGCATTCAAAAACATGCTTTTCCAAAACACATAGGCATAACTATAAATATGAGTTCAATTAGGTTAAAAACTTGTCAGGGGCAATCTTGTAATAATGGGAAAACTTGGGCTTCAAGTCGGCCAAGTTAGACTTGTTCTCCACGCTTGATATCGATCGATGGTACATGGCGTACATCGATCGATGGAGTATCTCAACTTCTTCTATGGAAGTGTCATCGATCGGTTACACAGGATGTGTATCGATCGATATGTACATCTGGATATCGACCTTATTGTCTGATCTTCATAGTCATTTCGAAAAACTCTCCTTTAAGCTCCATAAGGGCACCTAAATCATCACTTTACTCCAAAATTCTCCTGAACCTGAAAACATACCTAATAGACTCCAAACATATATATATATATATATATATATATATATATATATATATATATATATATATATCTTATAAAAACATATCAATACAATGGCTAAAAGTGGGTCAAAATCATGGTATATCATATCCCCCATACTTGACCTTTCGCTTGTCCTCAAGCAAACCATCAGTCAGTCTTTGGAAGAAGTTTAAAAATAGTAGGGACTCAATAAAATCTTAACTTTAAAATCATCAGCTCTACTTTGTTGCAACCACATCTCATATTACTAACTACAGAAGTACATTATACCATATCCTAGCTTAGCAACCAAATTCATCTAGCCAATCAACTTATACAATCCTGTCTGACTATCCCCTCTACTGATTTCATTTATGCATAAAATAAAGGTGTAGGCTTTACCTTGGGAGTATCGATCAAAGAACACTTGCATTCAACTCAAACAAGTTTCAGGCATTCTCATCCTGGTTCCTTTTCTCCCTTTATCTACCCTCTCTGAATCCCAAACTTTCTTTTCTTTTATATCAATCCTAATGAACAACTAATGTTCATCTTATTGAGTTTTCTACTACTTTTTATAGTCTTTTCTGACAAAGTGTAGGCGAATAGTGGGGTCATAGGTAATTTACCTCTCCCTCGCTTCCACAATGTGTGATCAATCCTTTGATTTAAATAGTGGGGTCATAGGTAATGTACCTCTCCCTCTGCCTCTCAGGAAATCATCTCAATCTTTTATCTTTCTCTTTATGGGATACCAAAGGAAGGAGAGAAAGAAACTAAAATTGTTGAGACTTTTACCTTCCAGACTTGCATGAGGATTCTGATCCCTTATATACCAAGCCCCAAGACAAACAACAGATGTCAAGTTTAGGTTGGAAATCAGCTTTGGTTCTTCCAAACAATCATGAAAAGTGTTGTCATAGGATGATTGGTGATCCACTTTAGCATTTATAGTACTTTCTGCAATCAACAATTCTAAGAATTGTGCTAAAGAGTGGTAAGATAAAAAGCAGAATTTTTGAAATCTTTTTGTCCCTTTCTTGACTCAATAAAACCAAATTTGGAAAACTTTTTAAAGAGATCAAAAAGGTAAAGTAGCATCAGTAATTCAACTCCCCTGGACTTAAATCATACACTGTCCCCAGTGTATAACTAGTTGGAGTTAGAGCATAAAAAATAATAAATGTATAACTGATATCGAAATTGTGAACGATATACTTGACCGATGTTCGTATCGATCGATGGTGAGTCACTTCCATCGATCGTCATGGATAGGGTTATGTCGGGCGATGTAGACAGGGTCTCATCGGTCGATAGAGATAGTGATCATGTAGCTATGTTTCTAAAAAAAAATAAAAACGAAAGTAAAAAGTAAAAATAAAGAAAACTAAACAAGAAAATACCTAACAGTGGGTTGCCTCCCACTCAGCGCTTATTTAAATTCATTTAGCTTGACTATGGAGGTATGGTGGCTAGTGAGGTGGGTTGCAGGTACTTGTTGGGAAACAAGTATCCTCCTTGTCTTGTGATTCTTCAAACCATGAAGTTAATCAATATGTGAAAGACTTTCTGCAGCTTTATTCTCACAACCCGGCTTGTAAAAGACTTCAAAATCAAACCCAAGCAGCTTTGTTAACTACTTCTGATACTCCATATTAACATCTTTCTGTTTTAGCAAGTATTTTTAACTTATCTGATGGTGTGAACGATAAATTTCCTCCCCAAAAGGTAATGCTTCCACTTCAGAACTACTACCACCATTGCCATCAATTCTCGTTCATAAGCCGGTTTCAATCTTTCCCTTGCTATTAACCCATGGCGTAAAATGCAATAGGCCTATGATCCTGCATCAAAACCGCTCCCACACCGAAACTCGACGCGTCTGATTCAATCACAAAAGGTTTTGTAAAATCTGGTAAAGCTAACACCGGTGCTTAAGTCATCGCTTGTTTCAGTTCCTCAAATGCATGTTGTGTTGTTGCAAACCATTCAAACCCATCCTTCTTTAACAGCTCTGTCAATGGTCTCGCTATGGACCCACAACCCTTCACATATAATCTATAATATCCTGTTAAGCCTAGAAATCCCCCCAACTGTTTAACCAATTTTGGTTTTGGCCAATCCTTCATAGTCTTAGTTTTTGAGGAATATGTAGCTACACCTTCACTCGAGATAATATGGCCGAGATAGTCCACCTGACGCAAGCCAAAACAGAACTTCTTCTTGTTCGCCAATAGTTTCTGTTCAGCTAAAATCCATAAAACTATTTGAAGATGTTCTTCATGTTCTTCTACATTTCTTCTGTAGACCAAATCGTCAAAAAAGACCAAGACAAATTGTCGCAGGTACTGCTTAAAAATAGTGTTCATGAAGGTCTGAAATGTAGCTGGAGCATTTGTAAGCCTAAAAAGAATTACAAGAAACTCATAGTGACCTTCCACGGTTCTGAATTCTGTCTTCGCTATATCAGACTTCTTCATCCGTATCAGATAACTAGCACGTAAATCCAACTTAGAGAAAATAGTAGCTCCATGTAATTCATCTAGCAACTGATCAATCACTGGTATTGGAAGCCTGTCAGGAACAGTGGACCTTATTTAGAGCTCTATAGTCAATGCATAAGCGCTAAGAACCGTCCTTCTTCTTCACCAGCAGTACATGACTAGAAAATGGACTTGTATTTCCTCTGATGATACCAGCTATGAGCATTTCAGTAATCATTTTTTCTATTTCCACTTTTGTTGCGTGTGGATAACGATATGGTCTGACTGAAATAGTAGTGACTCTTGGGGCAAGATTAATCGCATGATCAATACCCCAAAAAGAAGGCAATCCCACAGGCAACTGAAATACATGATCATACGCTATTTCTGGAGTTTCTGAAATGGTCGGAGTTACCCAACTAGATACGGAGAAAAGTACTCCCTTCCTTTTATTTCATTAGTTGGGATAGGAGACAATGACTTCATTGAGATCTTGGAACCGTGGAGTGTTGGATCACCGAACAAGGTGACTTTGCTTCCTTGATAACAAAGGATAATTCTTGTTCCTTCCAATCAACCTCACACTTTCCTAATGTCTCGAGCCACTGAAATCCTAAAATAACATCCCCATTCCAAATTCCAAAGCTATAAAATCTGATATAAATTCGACATTCGCTAACTGAACTGGAACATGTATACACACTCTCAGACTTTGAACTGCAATTTCGTTCCCTAGCAATATGTCGAAGCTTGATTCAGCGCAAACTTTCAACTTAAGCTTCTTGACAATTTCTGGAGTTATGAAATTGTGTGATGCACCACTATCGAGCATCACTATCACATCATACATGTGTATCTTCCCATAGAGTTTTGTGGTCTTCGCAGAATGATTCCCCGAATAAGAGTTCAGAGACAGAGTACACAGTTCTTGTACTTGAGCTTGATGCATGAGTTTTAAAGGGTCCAAGATCAAATCAATGTAGTATAAAAGGTTGTCGAACCCATAGAGAACTAGAGAATTATATCAATAATAATACACAAGCTTTCTTAATTGAAGCAAACAAGAAGATGGATGATTTGTAACAAGCTAATATCCTAAAAATATAAACAAAGGTGATCTCAAATCAAATCAGGAAATAAGTGCAAGAATAAATTTCAATCAAATGATAAGGTAGAACCCATGGGACTAAGGAAATTGATCTAAAGAAATTAAGGTTAATCAAAATGGATCATTAAGTCTAAACAACTTAACTAAGCAAGTTCTAGGTCTAGACAAATGCTTATTTGCTTTCATTAATCAAACACAACTGGTCATTGGCTTAATTAATTCAAGCAATCATTAATATTAGGTTTAATAACTATCTAAAACTTCTTAGATACAAATCTCATTGGCTAAGAAGTCTTATAGCTAAGTAAAGTTGGTTAAGTCATTTCAACATATACCTTGTGAGTAGGAAATGACTAAGGTTCAATCCTAGAGTGATCAAATCTAGAATAGCATTAAACACACTCTATTAGCAAGGAAACACTTAGATCTCTTAGATCTACACTTAATCACCCTAAATCTACCTAACCCATGGATTCAAAAAGTGTCTACTCTCTAATCTCCATGAGAAACCTTAACCACTATGGATTCGAGGCTAATCATGTTAATGAGAATGAGAAACAAGATATAATATTAAGTACTTCCTTAAAATGATAAAATACCCAAGCTTTTACAATAGGAGACAAGTTCTTGAGAGAAAATGAGATTCATTAGTTTTTGAGAAAATTACTAGAATAGTGTAGAAAAGTTGGTATATAACTAGAATGATATACATTTTCTAAAAATTACTATAATGTTTTCAGACCCCTAAGAAATTACAATAAAGACCCTTGTTTAAATTTTTTTTTTGATTAATTTTAATTATCAAATCCACATCACTAATTAGGTAATCCACGTCACTAACTTTTGTAACACAGGAAAATCAATCGTCTCCATATTTCCGGTGAGTAGAAAAAAAAATCATAACGTCACAACTTTCTTTCTTCGTCTTTAAACCCTAAATGTTATCCAAATCGTCTCAAACTGTCTATGATGTCGTCTTCGGCACAATCATATCATCTTCTCCGGTATGTTGTGGCTTAGTCAAACTTATATTGAGGCTGAGTTTGATTTACGATGTGGATGAGTTATAGATTATCTTGTAACTGAGTTATTTTATATTGTGGCTGAGTTTGATATACGTTGTGATCTACTGCGGCTGAGTTAAAGATCATGGTGTGGCTGAGTTATTGATTATGTTGTGGCTGATTTTGTTGTATTATGGCTGAGTTATACTATATTGTGGCTGATTTTTGTTTCTATTACGGCTGAGTTATGTATTATGTTGTGGCTGATTTTGTTGTATTATGGCTGAGTTATACTATGTTATGGCTGAGTTTTGTTTCTATCACGACTGAGTTATGTATTATGTTGTGGCTGAGTTTGTTGTATTATAGCTGAGTTATATTATGTTGTGGCTGATTTTTGTTTCTATTACAGATGAGTTATGTATTATGTTGTGACTAAGTTAATTTTTCTATTGCGGTTGATTTATATATATGTGTTCTAGGATCAGATGGATGTTTCTGAAGATCAAGCACGGGATAATCCTCTAAGATTTTACGCCGAAGGGACTTCTAAAACCTAATATTCCTGCCAATCTTTGAAAACCTAATGAGAAGCAATTTGTGTTCCGAAGGAGGAAAGACAAATTTGGCGATTGTGTAATGTATTCATTGAAATTTGTGGAATGTTTGACGCTTGGCATGCCTTTTGATGAGATAAATGATAAGAATATTCAAGGTATACGAGTGAAGAAGGCAGCATATATCCTCGATGAAGGGAGAAATGGGATGTATCAGCCGTATTGTTTCTATAAGCCAGCTGTATCTCTTTATATAACTCAGCCATACCACAAATATATTCTAATATCAAAAAAGTTTAATAACACCCAGCCGTATTGTTTCTATAAGCCAGCCATAATGTTTCATATAACTCAGCCATACCACAAACAAACCCTAAAATAAAATAAAAATTAATATAACCCAGCCGTATCGGTTCTATAAGCCAGCCGTAACGCTTCATATAACTCAGCCAAACCACAAACATACCCTAATATTGAAAAATGTACTTTAATATGTTATTAGAAATTAATATTATCAATTTTAGATGAATATATAATCAACAGAATATGTATATTTCATTGAATTTACAAGTTTCGAATTGATCATGATCTTGAGGTATATGTTGTCTTACAAATACTTAAAACCTTATATGTATCTATATAGGTGTTGAACGCACCAAATACAAAGTATATCATATAATTTGTTTTCAACTGAATTTGTGTAATTTCTTATATTTTATAATGGTAACTAAACCATAAAACCTAAATCCTAAACACTAAACCCAAATAATTTACCCTAAACCCTAAAACATAAACTTATCCTAAACATAACTCAGCCGTAACATGTCAGTAACTCAGCCGCAAAGTGTAACTTAATCGCGACGTTTCGTATTTTTGGGCGGGAACTAAATACTTGCGAAACACTGGGGTGGGCGGGAACATTACGCAACCATGACCATTGATTGATTTTAATCTAAGTGTTCAAAATTATCATTTTCTCTATCCTCACCCTTCTTTATCATTGGTTAATATTTCTTTTTCAAGGATCACAATTTATGGCTATTGATTAAATGAAATCTAAAGGTCAAAAATCATTCTCTCATTTTCTTATAATTGACGGGACTTAACCGTTTCATCACTCTCTTTGACTATTTTTTTTTCTTTTGAAAGACGACGAATCCGATGAGAGGGAGCATCATGATGTTGAATCACCATACAAGAAGGAACATCAGGATGTCAGATCACCATACAGATATTGAGGGAAAGAAAGCTTCTTCTCTAACCAACCACCATCGAAGATGACAACGACTACAATAGATCTGTCTCCAATTTTTGTTTTTTTCTAGATCTATGTTGTTTATGCATATGTCTCTTGATTCCTAATCTATAAACTCGTATTTTAGTTTTTTTTTGTTTCTAACTTCAATTTAAGTTTGGATGATGAATATTGAACTTGTCAGAAGCTTTCTTGGTCGACTTGGTTATAAAAAAGTCGTATTGTAACCATAACTCGCCTTTGATTATAATAAAACTCAGCCATAATTTGATTATAACTTAGCTGTAACATAGGCATAACTCAGCCATAAAGTATGCATAACTCAACCGTAAAGTATGCATAACTCAGCCCTAATGTATGCATAACTCATCTGCAATTTGATGAGTTATAACTCAGCCGTAACATATCCATAACTCAGCCGTAAAGTATGCATAACTCAGCTATAACATATGCATAACTCAGCTGTAAAGTATGCATAACTCAGCCATAACGTATGCATAACTCAGCTGCAATTTGATGAGTTATAACTTAGCCGTAACGTATGCATAACTCAGCTGTAAAGTATGCATAACTCAGCCGTAACGTATGTATAACTCAGCCGTAAAGTATGGATAACTCAGATCTAACGTATGCATAACTCAGCCATAACATATATGAATGGTATAAGTCAGCCGTAACGTTCCCATAAGTCAGCCTTCAAGTGTAATTTGTTTCACGACGTTTCGTATTTTGGGCGAGAATAAATTATTAAGTCAACCCTGAACACAATATTAAAACCTTAATCTCTTCTTAAGTTTGAACCTCATATTTATATGATGCAAAATCTGAGTCATTAAACATATAAAATTAGCTTTCAAATTCATCATCTTCTTCGTATTCTCTTTTTTTCTTTTTTTCTTACAATTTATGGAACTTAGCTTTTTCATTTCTCTTTTTGGCTATTTATTCTTCTGAAAGACGGCAAATTCGATGGGGGAGGGAGCAACAAGATGTCAGACCACTATTCATGGCACTGGAGGAGAGGAAGCTTCTTCTCAACCGACCATCGTCGAAGACGACGATTGCATTAAATCTGTCTCAGATTTTTTAATTTTTTTAAATCTATGTTTCTTAACACCCAGTTGCCAAAAAAAATAATTACCAGATCCATAAGATCTAAGAGAAAGATGAAGAATAAGATGAAGAAGATAGATAAAGAAGATGAAGAATGAAGAATAAGACTCTGCGTCTCTAACATAAATCCTTATTTTATCTTTTCAATGTTAGTAATGACATGGTTAGTAAGAGTTGATGACATGGAAAATCGGTAAGTCAGCCACCAAACGAACACATAACTCAGCCTAAATAAACCAGCCATCAAGTACAACGTAAACCAGCTGAAACATGAATACTATTTCAGTAATTAATATTTTACTAATAAATCAGCCATAATTAGGATGAAAAATTATAAGTCAGCCGTTTTGTCAAATAAATCACCCGTCAAACGAATGATATTCTAGTATTTAATCTTTCGCTAATAAGTCAGCCGTAATTATGTTGAGTTTACTGTTAATCCAGCCAGTTACAACTGATTAAATATAACTCAACCGTAACAACCTCTCATAAGTCAGCCGTAAATTTAATAACTGAGCCAGGTGATGTTCATTAACCCAGCCGGCGAAACATAACTCAGCCATGTCTTAATTACAACTCAGCCGAATTTTCCATAAATCACATCGCCGATGTATAAGTCAGCCGTAACTTATGTACGTAAGTCAGCCGTTATCCCATAAATCAGCCATATTTTTTTAAGTCAGCCATCACTAACGGCTGACTTATATTCTTAAGTCAGCCAATTTCTCTTAAGTCAGCCGCGTTGTTTAACTCAGCCACAACATAATAATAACCGAGCCGTAATGACATCTATAGTGCTTTACGGCTGACTTAATGAAAACATGGCAGCGATTTCCTACGTGGCGCCGGATTTTTGCTTACATGGCATTAAAAGTAATGGCATTTTTGTAAATACGTTTTTCCTCATAACATAATAAAAGGGCACGCTTGGTATTTAAAAATGATAGTAATAAAAAAAATATTTGTATGATTCTAGTTATTTGTCCTAAAATATGTACTATTTGAATAAACTTCCCTTGTGGAAGCCCCCTTGTCCAGTGGTTTGACTAAGGGTTCATTAATGCTTCTACACCAGCAGGTATGGGGTTCGAATCCCAGAGAAGATGGAATTATGCGAATTAGTGGAGAAAGGCTTACAAGAGATCTGCAGCATGGCACAAGGAGTACCGTCAAGCGTGGATCCGATAGGGCGGCTCAGGTGATATAGTTAGGCGTGCGTGAATCCTCATAAGATATGTATAGAATTGTCGGTTGTTGAATCGTCTGTAACATTTCTCGTAGTTTGTAATGGCATAATTATCCAGTGTTAAAAAAAAAAGAATAAACTTCCCTTAGTTTTTTTGGAGACTAAAACTATTTATAGGAAGTCCAAACTCGTCCTGGTTCAATTGAATTAAACCAGGTGAAAACCGGACTAAACCGGTCAACATCTTGCTTTGGCTCTATAGCAACCACTGATTCCGCTATGGTAAGTCACTATTGGTCACGGTCTTGTGTATAGCGACGTGTCTTAGTCGCTACCGTAAAGCCGCTACATGCCTTAGGATTCGAGCTCTGATTTTTCTTCTTCGTTTGGGCAAGGTTTTTCCTCGCATAAACAGTACCAGCACTGCATCACTCCGCTGCGACGTCTCTCCGATTCAGTGTTGATATTCTCCATCTCTCTCCGGAATCAAGGTAAGCTCCAATGTTGTGCTCATCCTCTCCGTCGCGTCTCTCCTTCTCCATCCGTGACCTGCAATTCGTCTCCTTCAAGCTCTAAACCACGAGAAAGCTTCCTCATCAACAGAAACCTCTGTCATCACCATCTCTGTAACAACCCAGTCCCCCGGCGTCCGACCGGAGTTTAGCGAAAGGGTGTTACGGACACGTGTCTACTCAATTAGACAACCCTACGTGTCCTTACTGGTCCCATGAGTCGGCGGACGCATCTTTTCATGAAATCCGATCCACCCGTATCCTCATACTTCTACTTACAGTCCTGCGCATAGGGAAAACAGAAATGGAGGGATGAGCAATTGGGGTTACTCAGTGAAGTGACTCTAGCCCAGCCTGCCCGCATAATACTCTACACTACCTCATACGGAAACAGGATCGGCCAGCCACTACAATCAATATGCAACATAAAAACCATACAGCAACATCTCAACATGGAATTCTAACACCCTAACATTCATACACCGCAAGAACTCAGCCATTGCTTCACATGGATTCAATCACGCAAACAACCTGTAAACTAAACTCATCAATCAACCTAGACTTAAGGACCTATGGCCGTTTACGGATGTCCCTACACGTTCCGGCCTAACCTGGAAGGGGCGCCCTCTCTCGGGAAATCCGTCCCCCCTA